>BMAU01011424.1:0-23141 GCA_019973935.1 Trichonephila clavipes
GAGAGGGGCGTGACTTCAGAGGAGGGAGATCCAATGGCAGTGCAGGAGGCGTTGGCTATGGAGCGATCGTTGATTGGAGGATGGCAGTGAGCTTTTAAGATTGAAATCATGTACTTTGAAATAGAAAGTGACTTTAACTTAATTTAAAAAGAGAAATTTGATTAATTTGAGAGAATTTTAAAAGTTAAGGGGTAAAATAAAAGTTACAATTAAGAATGAGGGAAATTTAAATATTGTTCATTATAGCTTCTGCCAGAAGGCAGGTTTTTCTTCGTCGGAATTTGCTGTTTTAAATTTAGAGAGAAGGTCGAGAATTTTGGGGTTTTTCTTTACGAGGTTTGAGATAGTATTAAAAGTTCCAGAACTTGGGAAAATCTGAACTGTTATTATCTTGGTAAGGAATCCACTGGAAGAGTCTTCCTTTTTATTTGCAGTTAGGTTTTCGGTTTCGAGGGGGATCTGATTGGGGATTTCTCCGCTAACAACGTTAGCGAAGGAAATTCCCTCTTTAGTCCATTTGCTTGAAAAATTTTTCTTTTAATCGGGTCGGAAAAGGCAGCGCCTTTTTTTTGGGTTGGGGAATTTGGGACATTTAGTGTAACATGCCGAGTGACCGAAGTCCTGGCAGTTGATACAAAATGGGTTTTCTTGTCGTTCTTTGATGTGACAGTTTCGCGTGGCATGGTCTTTACCGCATTTAAGGCATCTTGGTTTCATAAAACAATTCGCGGCAGTATGGTAGAAGTTATTGCAGTTGAAGCATTGGGTTATTCCTCTAACGAGGTAACCTTCTACTTTCACCTGCAAATAACCCAACTTTTTGATGTCAAAAATTTTACTATTTAAGTCGTTTCTTGGTAAAGTAATTAGGAAATATGGGAGGGATTTTTAGTTCTTTTGGAGATTAGTTGCGTGCAGCTATCTATATTGAATCCGATTAATTTTAAGTCGTTAGTGATATCAGTAATTAAAGCAGAATTAGGGGGAGGCCTTTAATAACGGCTTTAATTGGTTTATCTTTTTGGCGTTTGAGAATGTAAAATTCGAAATCTTTATCAGTCTCTAAAAAGTGTTTAAGTTTTCTGTATTCTTCATGGTCGGTGGGGAACATTTTTACGACGTCATTAACGATTCTATTACGTAAATTAGGGAATTTTTCTGTGATGCATTTAATTTGCTCTCTGAAATTGTCTTTGATTTTAAGCATTATAGGGTGAGGGGAAGCTTGGGTGTAACTACTTCGGTAGTTACTGTTTCAATCGAAGGAGGATGCTCGACATCCTGTTCAAGATCGGAGAAACTATTGTTAGTTTCTATGGGGTCCTGGGTGGAGGTAGGAGAGATCGGTCTAGCCGTCTTTTCGGAAAGATAAACTCTTCCGTAGAATCCTTACCTTTCTGTTTACGTTTTTGCTAAATTTTTTTCTTAGATTTGCTATTGATTTTAGTTTTATTTTCAATCTTATTTTCAATAACAGGAGGGGAGGGAACAAAATTATTTTCCTCTTCTACCGAGGTAGAGGGAATCTTATGATCCTGGCAGTCTGAGATAGTACATGGTGGGAGGGTTTGAAGCTCACTTACCATCTCCGCTTTTCTCCTGATCATGGCCTGTTTGCCGGAAATGTACATGTCCATGAAAGAATTTCCGGGGCTGGGAGAACGTCCGTCCATCCCGTGAATAGATAAATGAAGAGCTGAGATACCTGTGACAGTATCTCTAAGTTTCGCGCAGGCGGAAACTTGGTCAAATTTTGACGGCGAAAGTTCCATATAATCGCTTGATTCGCTCATGATGATTCGACAGGTCGTGAAGCTCGCAGGTGCGTGGTCTTCGTGAAATGCAAACCAGCATGCTTCTGACTTTGATAAAGGTCGAACTGTAGCATACCGGGATTGTGGTTTATCGTATCACGGCATTGCTACTCGCGTCGGTCGAGATCCAATGACTGTTAATACACTATGGAATCGATGGGTTCATGGCGATAATACGGAATGCTATGCTGAATCTCAACGGTCTCCTATCACTAGCAGTAGAGAAGACAGGCATGTTACTAGCATGGTCATAATGGACCATACAGCCTCTTCACGAGCCCTGAGTCAAGAATTGGGGTTGTTTTCAAGACAAGTGTCTCCACGAACAGTTCGATGACGTCTGCAGCAGCATGGGCTCTAAGCTCGGAGACCATGGCTACGGCTGCCCTTGCTGCAGCCCCATAAACAGGAAAGTCTTTAATGGTGTGATTAACGACGAATCTGGGTTCACGAATAAGGAGACGTCATTATTTCAGATGAATCCAAGTTATGTTTACAGCATCAGGATGGTCGCATTTGAGTTTGGCGGTATCGTGGTGAACACACATGGGTAGCGTGCATTCATCATCACCATACTGGTCCATTACCTGACGTGATGGTATGGGGTGCTATTGAATACACGTCTCTGTCACCTCTTTTTCGCATTGATGACATTTTGAACAGTGCATGTTACATTTCTGGTGTCTTACGACCCGTGGCTCTAACCTTTATTCGAGCCCTCCGAAACCCTACGATTCAACAGGATAATGCACGACCGCATGTTGCCTGAATTTTACGGACCTTCCTTGATACGGAAAATGTTCAGGTGTTGCCCTGGTCTACACGTTTACCAGATCTCTCGACAATAGAAAACGTCTGTTCCATGGTTGCCGAGTAACTGGCTCGTCACCATATACCAGGCACTACGGTTGAAGACCTGTGGTATCTCTTGTTGAAACTGCATGGGTATCTGTACCTCTACATGCCATCCAATCTCTGTTTGACTCAATGCCCAGGCATATAACTGGTGTTATTACTCCCAGAGCTGGTTGTTCTGGTACTGATTTGTCAGGATCTATGCACCCAAATTACTTGAAAATTTAATCACTTGTTATTTCCAGTATAATATACACTACTGACCACACAAAATGCAACACCTTGAAGAAAGCACGCAAACCATGTGAAATTCCCAGCATACGTTTGCGACGATGAAATATGCAAATCATTAGCATAATAGCGCAGACTCACATCACGAGTGACCGTAGCACCATCCGCAAGCGCTATATACGGATATTGTTTATAAGTATGGAAATTGTGTTTTTTCGTGTTTTTTGCGTAAGTTGTTAACCTATGCCTCGTGGAAGACATCGAGCGTTTCTTTTACCACGTTTCTGAATTCAACCGATGAAGAATAGTAGCCAATAGGGAGTATCCTTCAGAGAAACTGGTCAACGCGTTGGATGAAACCAAGCAACTGAGATGCGGATCTGTCATCACAGGATGCAGGAGGAAACGACGGACCGACGAGCTCGATAGCACCCACCTCGTTGCACCCCTGCCCTTGATGACAGGTGGATTGTGTGTATGGCAGTGATGGATCGCGCAGCCACATCCCGAACCATAGCATAACATATTCAATTTGTTACGCATCATTTGGTGTCCGCTCGTACCATTCGACACCGTTTGCAGGAGAGTGACATGTCCGCGAGGGGTCTATTGTTTCGTTTACCTTTGACTGGAAACCACAGGCTTTTGCGCCGCTAGTGGTGCGATGAATGACGGAGATTGACAATGGAATGGAATGGCATTGTGTTTACTGATGAGTTCTGCTTCTTCCAGCAACATCACGATAATCGGATTCGAGTTTGGAGACACCGTAGTGAAAGACTGCTGAACTATTGCGTTATGCATCGCCACACTGGTCCTGCACCCGGTATTATGGTTTGGGATTATATTGGATTTCATTGCTGTACCTCTCTTGTACGCATTTCTGGTACACTGAACAGCAATTGCTACATCTTTGAGTGGCCTTCCCATACATTCAGAGCTTGCCATCAGCCTTATTTCTACAGGATAATGCGCAACCACATGTGACACGCATTGTTCAAGAGTTATTTTTTACTCATCAGATTGAATTGTTTCCTTCACCTGCTTCCTCTCTCGATCTATCGCCAATAGAAAACGTGTGGTCCATACTTGCACAACGATTGGCCCGGGATACACCACCCGCTGCTACACCAGATCAACTTTGACAATATGCGGAGTGAGTGAGTGAATATTAACGTCGAACTGTTCAGCTAAACGAGAGCTTTTGGCGACGGACCACGTAATTTTGAACCTTGGTCAAGTAACGCGGACGACACCTTAGCTGGAACCCCCCTCTCCTAGCTACCACACTACACCAACGGGAGGACGTTTCAGCTCTCGACAGATTTAACATGCATCGCTGCCCTACACGGCGGGTCTTTTGGTGTACTGGGCTCGAACTCAAGACATATCAGCCATGATCCGATGCCTTGACCACTGGGCTACCACAGCCCTGGCAATATGCGGAAGCTGCATGGACTGCTGTACCCCAAGGATACATGCAAAGCCACTTAAATTCTATGCCGAGGCGTGTGGCAGAGGTTATAGCCAACAACGGTGGCTACACTAACTACTTATTTTGTCATCATCCTCACGTCACAAGATGCTGTAATTTTAATCGTTTCTGCCAAATAAATTTCGCTGTAATATATCTGGTTCTACTTGGTGTTGCATTTTGTGTGACCAGCAGTGTATTGTCCAATAAATATCATTTTGTTATCTGCATTTCTTCCTGGTTTAGCAGTTTTAGAGGCCAGTAGTGTATTTATGTTAATCGTCTTACAAATTTTGATTCCAAATTTACCATACAACACTAGAATCCCAGAGTCAGCTTTTCAGTGGTTTGGCTGTGAACATTAAAAATACCTTTTTCACAGCTCATACTTTCCAACACATCTTACGTACTGCATTTAACACAACCAACAAATAACCAACCATATATCATCCGCATGCATACCTTGTTGACATGCTGGCAAAGGTAACGTGTTGCTTTCATGTATTCAAAATCTATATTTGGCCAATAGCGGCTTTGCCTTTATTTTAAGATTTTCATCTCTATTATTTCCGTCGTAAGCACATTTTTAAAAAAATTTCTATAATTCTATATTTTTCAAACCTTAAATTGTGGTTAAACTTCCGCTCACTTAATTTGAAGCTCTTCTAGCACTACTCTTTTTGCGTGTTTTCCTTTTTAGTCTACCAAGCCACAAAGGGGAAAGATTGGTATCATCAAGCTAGTTTAATCATTACATGACCATATAAAGTTGCTTAAGGTAAATATTAGCATGTAGCTGTTAATTTTAGCTTGTTTAGACTTAAATAAATGAAAATCATTATAAAAATGCTTAATAACGGGAGGTTCGGGAAGGGGGCTTTTGACGAAATAAAATGGAATTATTCTCATTTGTCAATATCATACATTTGTTTTCATATTTATTTAAATATGTATTATTGCACAAAAATACTTTCCAATTAACGTAAAAAATGCGAGAAAACACAGTATTATCTTATTACACGGTATAATAACTGAAATAAGCAATAAGAATGAGAATACACCCCACGAATATATACTTTATCAATGGCGCCAATCGATTCAACAGTTTTTTTTTCCTTTTTTTTTTCTTTTCCAAAGACGTCCTCGTTTAAGTAATTGCGTTCGGCATACATTCTATTTTGATATTTTTTTAAAATCCAGATAAGGTTGTAGAATTAAATACGACGGTCACCAATTTTAAAAAGGGGGAAATGTTTTCCTTAGTCGTTAAAGGGTTAACACCGTTATTCTAGTCTGAAATTGCTTTTTGATTTACTAGACTCCATTTTTAATTTTTATTTGGTTTTATTGATATATATATATATAATTTCTTTTTATATATATTAACAATGTTTCATGTTTTTTCTTTCTATGGATGTGGGTCGAAACATACCATAAGTGTTTTGCTTAAGCACCATCAGCATCGTCATCTTCATCTCCCTTTGTCAGAATTTGTGTAAATCTTCTAATACTTATGTAACCTTCTTTGTCAACTGGAGCTTCTTTCAGACAAATATCAGCCTATAATTCAGAAACTTGTTATTAATTTAGCAATCTTATGGCATCGTATTTCTCTCTAGAGATATATCTTCAGCGAATTTCAAGTAAAAAAACTGTTTTATTTAATCCATATAGTTTTTTTCTAAAATAAAATATCTTTAAAGGATTTGATCCATTTAAGTGTTATATAATTTAATGAAGTTTAAAGTCAGGAGAAAAATTGGGAATTGAAAATAATACCTGATTTTATATAAAATAAATATTTTATAGATCATATGATAAAAAAATGCATACTTGAAAAATGATAAAAAAAAATTTATAATTGTGTATACGTACTATATTATAATTAATAAGGCATGAAAAATAGTTATTGTACTCTGCGATCATTTAATAATCCATATTGAAAATTTAAATAATGAAAAAACACGTAAAAATGCAACTATTTTTTTCTTTATGCATTCAAGTCTTTGTTGTCTTATTTTCTGTGCTTTGATTAATTGGACAATTTATTCTCCAGGGATAAATAAATATAAAAAATAATAATTATAATTGAAAAACTAATTTTAACATATATTTTAACATTGAACTTTTTAACTCAGATATACACTCGTGGACAAAAAGAATTAGCACACCAAGAAGGAGTCGACAAAATGAAACGAAATTTTACATACGTAATTACTACTTTGATATAAGTAAATGATTAGAAAATCAAAGAAAAAGGATTATTTATTTCAGAGAAAAAGGCAAAAGAACGGAGGATTTAATACCCTGTTGAACCCCCTCTAGCGCGAATGCACGATGCGATACGATCGGGCATTACAGTATACAAGTTCTGTATGATGTCTTGAGACATTTCGTTCCATATTTGCTGCAACCTTGCCACTAGTTCGTTCAAACTCGTAGGATGTCAAACTCGCCATCCCAAATGATCCCAGATATGCTCGATTAGAGACAAATCTGGGAATCGGGCAGGCCAAGGATCCTTTGACGATTCAGCACAGTCAAACAAGCTTTGGTTACTTGTTTTATACTCCACGGAGAACGACGTTAAATGCCCTCTACCGGCTATACGTAATGCGCAATCCCGCTGCATTTCTAATCATTTGCATATCTCCCCGATATGTACCCTCATGCCAGGTTTCGTTACGACTCCGCAATTATTTCTTGGTGTGCTAATTTTTTTGTTCAGGAGTATATTTCATTACAGAGCTCCTCACGTAAGCTGAGGTTTCATTTTTGGTACTTTTTAATATATCTATATTTTCAATATACAAATCCATATACTTAATAAAGTTTCCAGTATTTTTAATCATATTATATAAAATATTTCCTTCGGATGATTTTTTTTTGAATATTTTAGAATATGGCGCAAATTGGAAGGAAGTATATACGTGAAGAAGAATCAGTAATTTTCAATCACGCGCGAGAGAGAAGTGTTCGTTTTTTTAAAAATAATTATATTCAAATGTAATTTTTTAAATAAAATTTTAAATTTTCATTATTTACAGAAATTATGCTGGGATTATGAAGATTAGTTTAAAGATCATATTAAATTTTCCTCAAATTCTTAAAAGGGAAAACAGTGTAGACAATATAAATTCCACATTTTACACGAGTACATTAGGAAAGTTTTCGATCACACATAAAAACTTTTTTAAAAACTTAACATTTTAAAAAAATTAAGCAGAATAGGGATAAAGTAAAAAAGGTTAACATGCCACAGCCCTCAAGTTAAACAAATGTCTATATTTACTTATAAGAGGTGCTATCAGAAAGTTCGCGGTCTGCTATTACTGCAACTGTCACTAAAAGAGAAGGCAAAAGTTGGTTTAAGTCACGTTCAGTTCTTTAATCACTACACTGCTTGACTTAAAGGTGTTTGGATGTATTTCTTTTCTACGGATTTTTTTTTTTTGATTGTATGAGATTAAGTGTTGGTCAGAAAAATTTAACAGTGTATGCGCATCACATTTTGTGTGAAGCTTGGTAAATCAGCATCCAAAACTCTTGAAATGCTTCGTATGGTTTTGGTATTAAAGCTTTAAATCGGACTATGGTTTATGAATGATATTCATGTTTCAAGGCCGGTCGTCATTCATTTCAAAATGTCAAGTGTTCATGAAGACCTAGCATCAACAAAACAGATTAAAACGTGGCAAAAAAATTAGAAAACTCATACGAGAATGTCGTCACTTAGTTACCAAAGAACTTTCTGACGATGCTGGAACCGGTTGAGTTAGGCAAGAAGTTTTGAACTTGCGGTGCAATGCTCCAAAGTTTATGTTCCAAAACTTCCGACATACATTACGTATGAGAGTTTATCCTGAAATCGGTGCAAATGGATAATGAGGGTGTCAGTTTTATTTCTAAGGTCATAACAGGTGATGAAAGTCAAAATTACGAATGTGATCCAGAAACGAAGTAATAATCTTCACGGTGGAATAGTCAAAGGACGAAGAAAGCGCGCTTGAGTTCGAAATGCAAGAAAACGCATACTCATTGTGTTTCCCGAAATTAAAAGAATTGTTCAAAGCCGGTTTCTCCCTTCTAATGTTATAGTTAATTCTGACTTTTGCTAAGAAGTTCTGATGCGTTTGAGAGACGTATGACGAAAACAAGCAGAACTTTGAAGTTATAGAGACTGGCTTCTTCGTGACGACAAAGCACCAGCCCACTTCTTCAGGTATCTGACTACGCTCGGAACCGTGATTTTAAAAAAGCGCATAAATGGATAATTTTCATGATACTTAGTGTCACTTAGATTAGAATACATGTATAAAATTGTTTTAAGGACATTTTGACAAAAAAATATTTAAATATAGTATTTCGGCAAAAAAAAAAAAAAAAATTAACTTAGAATAACCTTTTTCAAAATGTTCTCTTTTTTGAAAAATTGCTTCTATTATAATAATATTTTGCCTATATATAGCTCAGACCTCTGTACAGAGGCTCAACTATAGTTTTTGAAAAATTCACGTTATTTTTAGATTTACCACCAATTTAAATAATTATCGGTGTTTTTTTCTTAAAATTGCTCCCCTCTGTTGTCTTAAAATAGGGATAAACCCACTTCTAAGTTATTTATATATTTCAAAAATTCTAGATGAGCCTCTCTCTATAGAGGTCTGAGATATATATACAGGCAAAATATTATTATAATAGAAGCATTTTTCGCAAAAGGAGAATATTTTGAAAATTGATCATTCAATGTTCTTTTTTTGTCAAAATGTTGTACTTAAATAATTTTTTATTGTAATAAAATATTCTAAAAACAATTTTATATACATTTTCTAATCTAAGTGACACTAAATATCATAAATATTATCCACTTATACACTTTTTCAAAATCACTGTTCCGAGCGTAGTCGAATACCTTAAAGATACATCACAGTTTTTACACCATAACAACAAGATTGCTGATTTCTACCCGACCTATCCACGGAATCTAGCTCCTTGTGAGTTTCCATTTTTTTTTTTAATTGAAAACGAAATGGAAAGAACGGCGTTTTTCAACTAAGTCCTACATTCAATGAAATGCCCTCGGTAGCCTAGTGGTTATGGTCCAAAACTTGTGACTGGCGAGTCACGCATTCGAACTTCAGTGCCACGAAAGACCCACCGTGTAGAGGGCTGATACACGTTAAATCTGTTTGGAGAGGAAAGTGCCAGCTCATGTGTCGTCCTCTTCACTTGACCAAAGTTCAAACTTATGATACCGTCGCCAATAGCCCTTGTGTTGCTTTATAGTTCCACGTCAATAAATATACTCACTCGACATTCAACAAGCAATGTCGTAGGCAATCTTCTACAGCATTGAAGAAAATGATTTCAGAAGTGTTTTCAAAGAGTAGAAAACAGATGGAGTCCATATATATGTTTACAAGGTGACTATATTGAAGGAAATAGCGGCCAAAGTTAGGTAAGTTCAAACATAACTTAATTTTCATCAATTCTGGGAACTTTCCAATAGCACCTCGTATTACATTGAAAGTGAAAGAGAAAAATTAGAGGAATTTTTTTTTATTTACCTCTTCATCAGTAAATTTATCACCTCGTTTTCGCAAAGAATTTTTGAGCCTAAAAAATAATTGAATATTATCCAATTAAGGATTATTGGTAATACGTAATGAAATTCGACAAAACGAAAAATGAAATGAAAAAAATAGTCTAGAGCAGGGATCGGCAACCTTGTAGCTTTGGAGAGCTAAACTAGTCTACCTATAAGATTCAGCGGGCCACACTGAAGGACATTTTTTAAACAATTCGATTCCCGCGATAATGCATGCAGAGTTAAAGAATAAAGATCAATAATTTAGATTTACAGTTATTTTATAAACTTATTTTGCATCATTTAAAAATATTTCTTAGCATAAAAATAAACAGCATGATATATAACTATTTCTTCCACAAAAATTTTAAAAAATCAAAATTGTACAGATATTAATTTTTAAACATATTTATTAAAATAAATAGACAACGTAAAATATAAGTATTTCCGTTCATTACAGTTAAATACAAATAAAAATTTTAACGTGAACCTAGTGCGTGCATCACACTGCACTTTCATTTCGCAAAATCAGGGGTATAAAGAGTAACTTTCAATTGGACACGACTCTGAGCATTCAGTTCTTAAACAATTTCTTTGCGGACTCAAAATATTTTTCACAGGAGGAGAGTTTGTTTTTTTACTTTGATATCAAGAACTAAAAGAAGAGTACATGCTATTTTCTCCCTTCAAACAATTAAATCTCTCCAGCAATGACATTCAATATATATATATATATATTGAATGTCATTGCTGGAGAGATTTATATATATATAAAAATGGATGTTTGTACATATGAAATCACTTCACTCCAACACCGTTCAACCCATTACAATGAAAATTGGCATGTATATGTATTTTTTGTGGAGAAGGTTTTTGTGCAATCTTCTTTGTTGCAGATCCCCACCAGATGGCACACAGGATATCAACTTCTGCACCGTTCAATCAATCAACAAGTTGCCAACGTGGTCACCAAAAATTATGCCAACTTGGCTCTATCACCAACATTTTCGTTATGCTTCCAATGAATCGCCATTATAATGTAAGGAACGGCGTTGCTTGCGAATATTACAATTTTGACATAAAATAAATACAACTGAAAGTAATATTAACGCATTAAACATCCAGATATAAATTATTTACACTATTTTATGCGTTAATTACACAAAATTTGAGCAATGTGTTACTTTTACTGAGTGGAGATCAGCTTAGGAAGATGTTTTCAAAACTCGACCCACAAGAGAGTTACGGGACGTTATAAATAAAAAAAACATTTTTACCAGCTGTTAGATCTTCAGACTTAAAATTTAACAAATATGTTTTTTTATTCAGCTGAAATATGCAAAACTTTTTTTTTTACTTGTTTAATTTGCAATTCACGTAAAATTAGATCATTACAAATTTCTTTATCCTTCAATCTGTATTGCTTAATTTTTCAATTAACCCGTGCGAAGAACGGGTATACCAGCTAGTAATTTATAAAATAGTGGTAAATTTATCTTCAGAACTATACATTTCAGATTTTTTCGTAATTCCGTAACTGTCTATGATTCTAATGATGTTTGTCAAATAAGGTCCGTTACAAATTTATCAACTTCCATCCACTCAAAAGTTGACAAATTTGTAGAGTAGTGTAGAATGCCACTGAAAATTGCACCGCGTGCCATAGGTTGCTGACCCCTGGTCAAGAGGGTGATTTTAAGCACCAATGAACAGAAAAAGAAAAGAAAAGAAACGTACACTTCTTCCTTCATTTTACCGTCTCCTTCATCAAAAACGGAGAAAGCTGACAAAATAACATCTTCCTCATCAGTTCCTAAAATTTCAACAAAAATATAATGTAAATCGTAACAACGCAGTTACACAACGTAATAGGGAAAAAAAATTTACATTCTAAAAATTTTAAGAGTACAAATAAGTTATTCTAATCATTTATATCTAAAGCTGATCAATATTGAAAGATTTAATTATCTAAAAGTTAATTACAAAAAACTTCAGTTTTAATTGTATTTAGTAGAAGTAATTTATACTTTTTTAAAAAAGGTAAATCGCATTTTACAGTCAAAACTCGATTTTTCTAAGGACATATTTCTAAATTTTAATAAATAAGATTATTCTAGCTAATTTATAAGTAGATAGATAGATACCGTATTAACCCAAAAGTAACGCGACAAAGAAATTGTTCAGAAACATATATAGATAAAAAACATAATCTGAATTTAATGTGATCCATTCATCCTTCATAGAAGAATTCAAAGAAAATTAAATTCATTTATATACGCATTTATTTAATAAAAAGTAATGACTTGTTCATAAACATATTTAGATAAAAAAAAATAATCTGAATTTAATGTGATCCCTTCATCCTTCATAGAAGAATTCAAAGAAAATTAAATTCATTTATATACGCATTTATTTAATAAAAAGTAATGACTTGTTCATAAACATATTTAGATAAAAAAATCTGAATTTAATGTGATCCATTCATCCTTCATAGAAGAATTCAAAGAAAATTAAATTCATTTATATACGCATTTATTTAATAAAAAGTAATGACTTGTTCATAAACATATTTAGATAAAAAAAAATAATCTGAATTTAATGTGATCCATTCATCCTTCGTAGAAGAATTCAAAGAAAATTAAATTCATTTATATACGCATTTATTTAATAAAAAGTAATGACTTGTTCATAAACATATTTAGATAAAAAAAATAATCTGAATTTAATGTGATCCCTTCATCCTTCATAGAAGAATTCAAAGAAAATTAAATTCATTTATATACGCATTTATTTAATAAAAAGTAATGACTTGTTCATAAACATATTTAGATAAAAAAAATAATCTGAATTTAATGTGATCCCTTCATCCTTCATAGAAGAATTCAAAGAAAATTAAATTCATTTATATACGCATTTATTTAATAAAAAGTAATGACTTGTTCATAAACATATTTAGATAAAAAAAAAAATCTGAATTTAATGTGATCCATTCATCCTTCATAGAAGAATTCAAAGAAAATTAAATTCATTTATATACGCATTTATTTAATAAAAAGTAATGACTTGTTCATAAACATATTTAGATAAAAAAAATAATCTGAATTTAATGTGATCCCTTCATCCTTCATAGAAAAATTCAAAGAAAATTAAATTCATTTATGTACGCATTTATTTAATAAAAAGTAATGACACGTGTTACATTCATGGCAAACTCAAGTAACGTAAGACAAAATTGGGTCGTATTAAGGAATTAACAAGACGTAAACTTAAAAAAGGAAAATGACCGTGGTAGCTTAGTGGTCAATGTAACGGTCTTGTGGCTGGCGTGTCACGAGTTCGAGCACAGTACCACTGTAGACCCGCCGAGTAGGAAGTGATGCACGTTAAATTTGTCGAGAGCTCAAACGTCCTCCCGTAGGTGTGGTGTGGTAGTTAGGAGAGGGGGAGCCAACCCAGGTGTCGTACTCATCACTTAACCATGGTTCAGTATTACGAGGTCCGTCGCCAAAAGCCCTCGTGTAGCTGAATAATGCGACGTTAATATTCACTCACTCATTAAAAAAGGAAATGTTTATTCAATATCAGAAATTGTGAGTCACAGACACAATTTATATATACTTGGACCTCCCCACTTTGGCTTTGATAGAAGTGTGGCCGTCTCGTTATTCCAAGCTTCGATGCAGGTCTGGTGGTGGCATGGACATACTAATACGATTTGCTACATTCCATTACCTAGACCTCAAATTTCGCACGAGTCAATTATTTAAGTTCAATTAATCAAAAAAAAACATTGTATTCGGGCTATATATAAAATCCAATATCATTTTAAATTATAATAACTTTATTAGCCACTGTATTGAACATGGATACCCTATTAAATTACTTTACGATTGCATTTGTAATTGTTTTAAGTTAAACGGCAAAATTTAGGTTTCAATATTTTTTTTCATTGATTTTAACTACACAGTTACTCAGTTACCTAACAAGATGGCGCAACATGTTTAGTAAAATTAAACATATTCTGTTTTATATTAGAATCACTGTGCATAATTGGAGGTCCTAGTTCCAATTAATTTCCCGTCAATATTTTAGGCTTTTAAGTATATATATATATATATATATATATATATATATATAGTCTATTAGAGTGTTTTACTTTATTTTATTTTATATATTTTTACTTTTATGCGGTACAACTCTTACTTCCTTTTGTACTGGCAGGAAATATTAACTAGATGTTGGGTTGGAGAGATAAGTTTTATTACCTTAACAGTATTTAAAACAAAGACTTTTAACTCTATATTAGTAAGTAGGATGTATATTAATTCCGGTAATATATTATTAAATTAGCATTGGTGTATTTTATTTTGTAATAATTGCATATTTATAATATTTCCTCCTTTCCCCTTGGCACAGTAGTATAGACAAATTACGGGTGAAGGTTGGTTGGACGAAAAGGCCTATTCCTAAGGCCAAGAGTCTGCTATTGTCCTAGCGATATATAAGCTATGAAAATCCCCCTGGATTCCATCCTAGACTCAAAGATTGGATTGAGGCAAACAACAACCAGACGACATGTGACGTCTTACGCGTCTTTTCTTTAACAAGTCCTTTGGGTTCTTTGGGCCAGAATTAATGGCAACTCTTTTCCAACCAAATCCAAGATACGAGAAGTGAAGAGATGTAAATAATATAGGATAAATATAGGATCTTAGAGTAAGCGTAATGGCAATGTAATGTTAATGTAAAGGAATGTTAGACAATTGACGTGCGTTGTGGCAGTGGATGATTATTGAAGTTCGTCGTTCAAAGATTCATGTTCTACGTGTCGTGGATAAACATATTGGTGATCGATTAGAAGTTAAACGGCAAGCTACATACCATTGTAGATAAAGACAAGTTTATTACAGAATAATATAAGGTAGGATTGTTTACTTATTATTATACTTGAAGATTAGGCGGTTCAATTATTGAAATTGGTCTGAATTATATTGTGTGTTGCATATTGCGTCATCGTAGATTCTCTCATTAATTATTAATATTATATTTGTTCAAAGTTTAAGTTGAATATCTTAATAAAGTCATACTAAGATAATGTTTGATCCGAGTTCTTTCGCAAACCCTACACCTCTAGCTCACGCTGATACTTCGAGGGATGTACTTCCAAGGGGAGGTACATCATAGACATTTTTACAATAACAAATTATATTTATTCACTTGAATCAATTATCTACCATCTAATTACAAAGATTTATCAAGATGTCTACGTCGATGTTATTGACCCTTACTATTAAATTAAATCACGAAATATGATACTTAGCAACTATTAAACTCAATATCGAACGGGACTATCGGAATAAGAAGACCGAGAGATACACGCAATCTGAATTACTAGCATTCATTAACTTCCAACTAACTTTATTACATATTTACTCTTATAATCCGATAATCTAAATTTAAATATCACCTGCCTTTTACGTCCTTACTTTTCAGACGGATCACACTTTCCAATTGTAGATCGCTGCATAATAATCAGCGAGACGCTAATCGCACAATCAACTTGAATCTTCTTAGAACTCCATCAACCTTTCTCTTGGCGTATAACCTCTCCTGCTAACTTACAACACTATTCTTAAATTTCTTTTTGATTAACCTCCAATTTGCATATCCCGGTTTCTTCTTTTAGAGTTGGTTGGAAATATACGCGAATTTACAATCCCCAAAGACGCTCAAGAGTAAGTGCCGTACAGATAAAGTGCCGTTAAGATCCGTCACAAAGCGTTGCCAAAATCATGAAAGTGAACACATGCGATTGCGTCAGAATGAGTGCACCTATAGCAGAGCAACCAAACAGGGACATAGAGGACGGTAGCAAGTGTACATTGCACGCGGCATCCAACGGTGAAGCTTGATCGTGGTAGTGAAAATAGATTGAAAAGTAAAGTCATGCCGTACATAGTTGCTTCCAGATCGGAACAACTCGTGGTAGTATGGTTCCTGATTATAGGAGATGAGTTTAATGCGGACATTTATTGGTGAATATCGCGTTTTCTATTAATTTTACTCTTGGGTTCTTTGGGGCCAAAAAAGGCAAATTCTTTCCAACCAAATCTAGAAGCGAAACATGACTATGCAAATTTGGAACATTTTAAATAGCAGAAATTTAGCGAAAGTGAGGTGGCCTTTTGGGAAGTGATTATGCTAGTCTGATTTTAAACGCGTAGGCTGAAGCAAGCCGATATTTCAGTGTCAGCTATCCGTAAAAGTGCGTGCAAGCAAGGTGGATACCATTCCACGCGAGATAAGTAAATTACATTGAAGATTCGAGAGGGTTGCTGCTACCTAGGATATAGAGGTAGGACTGATCTACTAATTATTAGGAACTGTGTATAAACAGAGGTTAGGTGTAAGCGGTAAAGTAATTACAGTGATCCGGATAGAGCTTATTTGGTAATACGTATTGTGTGTTTTCTCAACTCAGATCCGCTAATCAGATTGTTAGTGTTTAAGTTAAGATATTAATAAAGATATATTAAGATTACGGCAACGCCTGGTTTTTTATTCACACCCTAGGTCACGAAGATAACTTAGAAGTAAGGCATCACCCATGGGCGAATGCTTTACAAGTGCTCAGGTCGAAAGTTAGTGAAAAGTTAGAGTAAAAGTTTTCAAGAAGGAAAGCAAATGATATCAGATCTCCATGACAATGTCCGCGCACACGTCTCCCATGAAAATAAGGCAACTTAAAAAAATCCTTTGAAAAATGTTAGAACACCCACCGTACATTTCGGATTTGTCACCCTCTGACTTCTAGGCTTTTAGGCCTCTTAAGAGAGTATTACGTTTTTCATGGACGATGAAGTGAAGGTAGCTAGGCAGGACTTCTTCAAAAATCAACCACTTTCTTTCTAGAGTGAAAACATAGATCTGCTGCCAAATCGATGGCACAACACCAATGGCGATTTATTTTTATTTCCAATAAAGGCATTCTTTTATTCAACTTGTCCACTTTTTTCATCTGGGCAATCCTTATACATATATATATATATATATATATATATATATATATATATATATATATATATTATTTTTAAAAAGTTTAATTTAGTTTGTAAAATTCACATCTATAAATCGTATCCAATTTATAAGCTTCAATTTAAACTAAATTAAAATCTGAATAAAAATTTTCCAAAAATTAACCTTTAGATCTACTGTGATATTATATGTTTTTCTTTTTTCTCTCCATATGTACAGAGAATTCCATTTTCTTTGTCTCCATATATATATATATATATATATATATATATATATATATATATATATATATATATATATGCGTGTGCGTGTGTGTGTAATATAAAAATAGATACATTTATACCTGTAACTGAGAACTTAGATAATGTAAAATGAATATAATATTTCGTCAGCTTTTCACCTCCAAACACTAAACCTTCTCTGTACACATAGTACCACCTCTGTCTAGGAGGACAGAACAAGTAAAATCCTGGAAAACCCCATAAATCACAGCTTTTGGGGAATTTGACAAATCGCTATATCTTCCAACTTTCCCCATTTAAATATCGTTGTACCCCTAAGTCGAGTTTCTTATGCCTGTTGAAAAGCATTGTAATACGTTCCTCTAGTGTTCTCTCTACGAAGGAGAAACCCTGTTCACATTGAATAAACACTTAGAACTTAATCATTGTGATTTTAGGTCGTTGAAATATGTCATATATATATATATATATATATATATATATATATATATATATATATATATATATATATATATATATGCAATGTATTGGCACTCGAAAAATTTACATTTTGATTAAAGATGATTAAGTGATTCGTGAGCGAAAAATTGAAAAACGTTTGTTCGTGATCACATCATTTATTTGAGAATGTGTCTAGTTCACTGCCAAAATATAAGAGAAGGAATTATTCAAAAATCAAGCTTTTCCGTACAGGGAAGAACAGGGGAAAATGCATCATAAAAAAGTAACGTGTCTAAGGGAAGGGAATAACTAGTTATTTATAGAAATGACATCATTATGTAGGGAATATTAAATCCCTATTACTAATGCGCATGAAAACCATTCAGAATCCTATATTTCTTGAAATTGCCAATAAATCTATCAAAAATTTTTAAGGTTTAAAGAATCAGTAATAAACCAACACGTTTTTAATGCTTTAGAAAAAGATAAATTGAGACGAGTCTTGAAATAGGGTATAGGATTTATGAATTGTATGTTATAAATAAAGGAGATTCGGATTATGAATAGATATCAATTTAAGTTATTACATATATATAACTTTAACTTTATTAAAGTTCCTTTTTGAAACTGTGATATACATCTGTCTATTTATAGGAATGTCATTTTTAACTATCTACTGCTTATAATTTACTCATTTAATAAAGATAATAATAAAATGAATAATATTAAAAAATTTGTAAAATATTGCTTAGGACATTACCATTAATTTTTTTAATACATACATTTATTAAAAGTTTAATGTTACTGATTTGTTATAAGTTTTCCGTAATTTACATTTTAATATGTATACATCATTTTTAAGTCGAAGACGACACCATTAGCTAATTTGTTAGGTATTTTTTCGAATTTAGATAGTTTATTAATTTTAGTTTCTACACTTCCTTTTATTCAAAAAAAATTATTTCAATTGTATATACATATTGTTTTCAAATTTTCTCAGTACAGCATATTCTTAATTTCTATGAAGAATATTTAAAAACAATTTTATTCTGAAATACTATTTTGTGGCTGCCATCGTTCCATCCCGAAAATGACAGGAAAATATCTTTTCCCGCTCCAAGATTTTTGAGGAAAGCTTCTGTCATGGTCCACGTAATGGACAGTCGTCCTGAATTATCTTACAGAGTTGCGACAGTGTCTCATTTAATATCAGATTTAGATTTCCCGTCTCAAAATACTCTAGGGAACAAGTTTTCACAATTCAAGGCTTTTAAAATAAGCCCCTGCCAGGGTTTGTCTAAAATACGATCTCGTCCGGCATTATCTGACAAAGTTGCTACAAATTTCTCATATAGGATACCAGATTCGGATTATCCGTCTCAAAATACTTCAAGGACCAATTTTCGCGTTCCAAGGTTTTTAAGGTAAGCCCCTTCCAGGGTGTGTATAAAATACGGTCGACTGGCATTATCCGGCAAAGTTACGAGTATTGTTAGGATTCAATACAAAATTCGGAGATTCCCCGCCCCGAAGTACACGAGGCACTAATTTTTCATGCACCTTGGTCTATAAAATTCGCTTCTGCAAAACACGCGCATTCCGACATTCTGCGAATATTCCCATTTCCCGGGTTCTACGCATTTCCAGCAATAAAAAAAAATAATGACATCGAAAATTGAGATAGAAACTATCCTATATTTTAAGTAGGGAGAAATGATATACAATATACCAAATTATGCTAAGATCGGTTGAACCGTTTAGGAGTCTTTCGCGAACACAGACACTGTGACATGGGATTTTTATATATAAAGATATATACTTTAATATATATATATATTAATATACATATATATATATATAAAGATATATAATACATACATATTTATTTATTTAGTCAAAATTCTCTACTACAGACAGATGAATAATTAATAATCATCAAAATTGAAAACCGAAATTATATAAGTGATGGGAGGCCAGAATTGTTCATGCTTTAGAAATCACCCCTCAACAACTTGGGATTTTTATACGAGTCCCCCTTGACTGGATGTGGTGAAATTCCTCTGGTAGGGAATGTCAAAAAGTTTCCCGGGTCACAAAAGTTCAGTAAACGCATAAATTTTGAGGTGGTGTAACCCGGACCAATCAGAGAAAATATACTGGACAGAGCAAAGAGTTCGGCTCCTAGATTTTGGAGTAATGAGGAGCGGGATAAAAAAGGGGACGCGGAGAATTCGGAGAGAGCCTCTCCCAGAGTTGCAGAAAAAGAACCAGATTTAAAAAAAAACGCCGAAACTCCACCCGGACCGGGCGACCATCATGTCCACCCCATGTGTATCTTCTCTCTCTCAAGCTAAGTTTTAATTATTTTTTGATCTTCTTGTTTGTAGAAGTATAAATCCTTTTCTATAAGTGTGCTTAAAATAAATATAACTTAAACGTTAAAGACAGTCCTGTAATTGATGATTTTGTCTTGTTTAACTTTGGTCATGATGCGATGTGAAATTATGGAAACTGGATTGATTTTCAGAATTTAAATAAGATAAAATAGCGTCACATCATAAGATAAACCAGATATAAGATTTTAGAAAGGATATGTTAGTAAAACATAACAGAATTTAAAAATGTTTAAATATATAATGGATGCCGCTGTATTATAAAACATTGCCGACTTTAATATATATAAAATACCCATATAGGGTAGTGAACTTCTGTAATAATGAGCAGACTTACTGAAAATAACGGATAGTTTATAACTCATCATAAGGAATTATTTGATTTAGACAAAATGCATAGCCTGCACTAAATCTGGGTACAATAAACAAGTTATTGCCAGATTCTGGACTCAAATACAGATTCTCAGATTACTCAGATTTAGCGTGGGCTATGCATTTTTGAATGCAATTTTTAGGTAAGTTACCTTTTTCTTGTAATGGATTTAGATAATCTAGCCATTATTTTCAATAGGGTCTGCTCAGTATTATTAACAGAAAGGGGAAAGGTTGGCTGGCCAAAAAATATGTTCAACCCCACTTTTATATAAATTATTTTATATATAAGAGCTTTCTAAAGTCAGCAATGTTTATAATACTGTAGGATCCGTATATTTAAACATTTTTAAATTCTATTATTTTTTACTAACATATCCTTTCTAGAATCTTATATTTGGTTTATCTTATACTCGCCTTTTTTTTTCAGTTTTGACGATTGTTAATTATTCCTCTCTCCATAGTAGAGAACTTTGACTATATATATATATATATATATATATATATATATATATCTTGTTCAAATTTTCAATCGTAATAAAATACTTTCTATTCATCCATTCAAATTCAAATACACTTTTTTAATCATGTAGTGGATGACACTTGATATTAATACAGTTTTTTTCAATATTAATTCATTAATTAAATTAAAAATGAATAAATAGTAAAAAAAAATAATAGTACAACATCATATGTAGAAAGGAAACTCATTCGCCGTGTCCCTATAGCGCAATGAACAGCGCGTTGGACTTCTAATCCAAAAGTCGTGGGTTCGGATCCCACCTGGGATGGCCGAATTTCTGAGAATGCGATTTCTTTTTCACTATACTATTTTATTAGAATAATTAAATTCACTAGTGAATAAATAGTAACAAACAAACCCACTGTCCAGCACCATTAATAGAAAAGAAAATGGAAAATTGCAAGGAAAGTCGCTTTCTATTTTGTCACTTAATATTGTGGTTCTGTCATATGTATATACATATTTATATTAATTATAACTATTTAATAAAAAAATAACTAAAAATATTTCTTCGTTGACCTAAGTAGGTATTGACTTGAAATTTTTTTTATATTACTCGCGCGTTAATAAAGGAAGTGCCCAGACTTATAGATTTGACTAAAATATTTACCTTTTTGAATAATGTTAGTCACAGGGAAATGAAAAAGAGGGGTCAGTGAAAGGTTAATCATGTTCCGAAGTGTTTCATTTTTATGAATGCACTCATAATGTCCAAACTGAATCTTCTATTCTTTAAAGAAAATGTTTTTTCACTTTTTTCAAATTATTTATTTAATGTTATATTTGACTCAATACTAAATCAGTCAAAACAGAACAAATATTTCAAATAATCGTTAATATTAAAACTGAAAAACGATATTCGACAAAAGCATTTGCTAAAAATTGTTTATTTGTTACAAGTTAAGAATGTAAAATAAAGCATTTGATTGATTCGGCTACTCACCAGAAATTCTTTCGCCAAAAATAGTGAGAAACATTGTAAAATTCAATGGTCCTGGAGCTTCAGCTAACATTGATTCCAGATCTTCATCGTCTACTTCACGGCCTTTAGTAAAAAACAATTTCATATTCATCTCATCAAGGTAAAGCTCGAAATTATAAAGAAAATATATGCATGGTAATTTATCATGTCTCTTCCGTCATAAATATTTTTATAAGAGAAGGGTTCAATGATACATTTAATGTGAAGTACTTTAAATGTGGCTATGGTATCAAAATGTAATCGTTATTTCTTTATTTTTATTTTTTTATTTTTTTTTTCATTATTTATTTTTTTTTTCATTATTTATTCAGTTGCTTACAAATTATCCATTTATAAAAAATAAATTAGATACAGGTTTTACATCGATATCGACATAAAAAATAGAAATATTTTTAAATTTGAAAAATACTTTTATACTTAGAAAAGTATATTTTATATGTCTATAAAACTATTCTTTTTTTATGAATGTGGTATCATTAGGTACCCTGATTAAAAAGGCAATTTTCCTCAAAAATATAAACACCTAAAGGATTATTGAGCTCGCTACATCATATAATTTATATTTCACACAAACATTTGATATTTATATTAACTTAATTTTTAAAAAAGGCAGTAGCATAGAATTTTTTGAAATTTAGAAATTGTACTATATGAGGAAACTTATGTAATATGTGTATGGGGAAACTTATGTAACTTATTAAAATGGGGAAATTAAGTTAAATACGTAACAATACACGAAATTTATTAATAGCTGATTTTATTATTCATTAAATTTCATGAATATATATATTCTGGCAGTGTTTGTAAGGTATGTTCCTTAAAATAGATTTATTTGAAAATGAATCACATAGGAAATTGGTAAATAAATTTACCTAAAAATTGCTTCTTTTGAAAACTTCCAATTAAAAATTTTCATACTGAAAAAAAGATCAGTTTGATCTGCTAAATAAAGACAGTATAGGTCAGTTGTTTCTAATACTTAGCGATAAATATGTGTTATAACTATAAATAGGTAATGTCAATAATTAAAAACAAATCAGAGAGAAGGGGAAAATATACCACGAAAAGAAACTGTATTTTTCTTCACCAGTTTAATTCAATCGTACACTTTTAAAATAAATTTCAAAGGCGCTTAAAATTAAAATTTAAAAATAAAATAACCCCAATAAGAAAATTTACCTAATAGATCAAA
>BMAU01011428.1:0-12096 GCA_019973935.1 Trichonephila clavipes
CAAAAATACAAAACAATTTTCGACTAGAAATAATTCTTTTTGAGATTAAAAATGAAATAATTTGATTCTTTTACACATTTCTTATAAAATAATAAAGTTTCAAAAAAAGTATAAAATATCTAAAATATAATCATAATTTTTAAAAATAATAAGCACATAAAAATAAGAAAAATTTTTGTAAGAAACAAATAGTGAGTTTTACGACGCGCATGATATTTTCTGCAATAATAATTCTAATTACTAGCAATAAGTTGATTTATAAAGTCAAATATATCCTTATTACATGCTAGCTTATCTTATAAAAATAAAATAAAAAAATAATATTTTTAAAAATAAAAAATACATTTTTAAATTTTTTTAAAAATTCAATTTTATTTGAAATATTTCAAAAAATTAAAATTTATAATACTATAAATAGCTAGATTTGAAGATTATGATAGAATTTATAATTCTGTAAAGTTTTATACATCAAGGTATGATAGTTTTTGAACGCAATGCGCGTAATTGAAAAACACAAACTGAGAAAAGGGCTTAAAGTTTTAAAATTGAATTTGAGAAATAAATCCTAAAACTTACACGCTAAAAATTCTACAGGATAAAAATATATACCTTCCTGTTCCTGAAACAGCTCAATTTGATTACTCTTTTTAATTTTCTTGGCTCTGCGAGCTTCAAAATTCATTATAACAGCCTCTGTCTTGACGTAAAGATTCGACGATTGTCACGTTCAGCCAGGGGCACACAAAACATTTCTGTTAATTTTCAAGCCAAATTCTCTAAAATAGTAATAAGTATTTGATTTCCATCATTAAAAACACTGGTTTCTAGATTTGCAGCAATCTCTGCAATCGGAAGCCTAGAACCAATCGTCTTAGGACAAACTTCCAAATTAATGAATTTAAACTTTCATTAGGATTCTGTGTCTTACCTCCTAAACATTTCTTCAGGAGTGCCGGATGAGATAAGTCTGCAAATACAGGCTTAATTACATCTTGAACAGCTTTAGCAACTGAAGGTTTGTGTTTATAATTTTGTAAATTATTATTAATTGCGCATTATACTTACACCATGTATTTGGATTTGTAGGACAAAACCAGTGTATCGGTTCATCATCAGTGCTAAAAGAATGACCCCAAACAGCCCAAATGGCTTTCCGCATTTCCTTTACACTAGTAGAATTGCATCGAATAGCATTACCATAGTAATGCGCAAGTTTATCAATTAAACTATCTGTTAACCTACCTTTACCGCCAATAGTTTTACCATCAGATAATTCCTTTTTACTATATACTAATTTAAGCTTCGCAAGTCTTGTACCCATTCTCTTTTGCACATGGCCTACACATTCTATTTTCTGAATAAGATAGTCATCGCCGTATGGCTTGTTTTCAGAAAGGGCATTGATTGTTTTGTGTCGCCATCTCCTATGTAGTTCGAATATTTCAGGTTGTGAAGCTTTTCTGATCGATTAAAAATCCTTAACATCCCGTCAACCTCCATCTTACCAGCAGAGCCAGATTAATTTTTTCTACATGAAATCTTATGCGCTCTTTGCCATTTTTATTGTACTTGATACCAAATTTTACCCCTTTATAACTGTCGCATCCTTTGCAAAATGAGGACAACACTTCCCTATCCAAAACCTTACCTGTTTCGGCCCTATTACAGTACATACTCCAATCAACGATGAATGTCCTCTCGTCTTCCAGGTACCATCACCACTTACCGTTAAGGTTATCAGGTGACGAAGAATATTCTTCGACAGCTGCCATTTTCATGCTTTCTTCAGCGACTTCCTTCATAACACGTGAAAGTTTATTATTAATAACATCATGTGATTTTTGTTCAACAGGATTAGGAAGACTCATTACAGCACAAAGGTTTTTAATGACTCTAAACCTTGGCCTATGCATCTCATTGCAAAATAGATCTTCTGTTAATTTCTGGAGCATTATTTTTATTCCCAGTGTTTTCACAGCTTGAAAAAGTACAAACACTCCCAGTTTTTACAACGTATTTCAAAAATTCGAACATAAACCACGAGTGGACTTTTCATTAATTTTTAATGGTTTATGACATTTTAAACAACATGATACTGATAACATAGAGCTAAAAGTTGAAATAAAATCAAAAATACGATATCCTTTGAAGTTTTCACTTACCTTAACAAGATTTGACTTTAATGAAGTCTGATATCCTGAGATTTTATTACTGGAGAAGCACACATTTTTATCTCTCCTTTCTGCAACATATGAGAACATACCTTCATGATTTGGTTCCCTCTAAATCTTCTTTTTCTTAGGACGAAGGTCTACGATGAGTATTTTCATTTGAATCGAGTATTTTCAATTTTTATAAACGGTTTTAAACAACGCTGTTTTGAATTCCGATAAGTCATTTGAAACAAACGTGCTAGCATTACCAAAAAACAGAATCAAAACACATTAAAAATGTGTGTTGAGTTGCAAGCTTCCTTCTCAATTAAGCAAGTGTTTAAAATATTTCATGAGGCTTTTTAAAAACAGAAAAAATAAAACGTATGCGGAAATCAAAAATAAGTGGGTGTGGCATGTAGCCATTTAAACATTGTTATTACTAAATTGCTGTTTGGAATTTTTCGAATAACTTTCGAAGTTTTTATAGTACTATCACGTGGTTGGTATCAAAATGTTCAAAAGAAAATGAGGAACAACATATATTTTTTCGAAAATTCGAAAAATAGAAGATTAACACCCCTGTGACCCTTAAGTTCATTCGTATATTTTTCTTTTAACACACACATACAAACCATTACATTAATGAATAAAACATTATTTTTAGTAAGTATATAAAGTGTAACGCAATATACAAAAAACAATTTGTAGATTAAAATATTTAAAAAGTAGAAGATGAACTTCATGCATTTTTAAATGCAGTATGTATTACATAAATTTCTGTTTATATTTCATTGAAAAGCTTATACATTAAATTTTCAATAAGAAAAACCTAGGGAAGAAAAATATAAATGTGTTTTCAGAGAGCTTGCGTATATATTTATTATTAACAAAAAGAAATTCCCCTTATCTGGCTTCCAATTCATTTTAAGTAAAACTCATATAGCAATTATCTTAATATGTATTATAGCAAACATTCTCTTAACGTTTAGCATTGCAAAACTGTAACTTTTATTCTATTACATCACGATATAAAATTATGGCTTAAAGAATAAATATACAAAAAAAAACTTTTTTATGATGCAATTGAACTTTAAAATGACACCAAATTTAATATATTAGTGATAAAAATGTGTTACACCATCCTAAATACGCTGTTTAAATTGGAAACGTCCTGGTGTAATTTGCCAAGATTACCATAAAAATTTGAACGCGTAAAATCATAAGATTCGAAATTAATTCAAAATGAGCTGTAAGGAACTCACCTCGTCGGCATTAAAATCTTCTTTTTATTTGAAATTTAATATTCGAACCATCTTTCTCTCCTGAATTTATGCAGTATATCTTGTTCAGTTTCACATAATACTTCTTCATTTTCTTTACAAAATGGCAATCATATAATGAACATATGTTTCCAAATTCTAATATAACGTAAGTGCTACACTTTCAATACGTTTCTTTTGAAGAATATGGGTATTTTATTGTATAGGTGAAAGAATATTTCATAATGTATTTTTATGAAAAAATAATAAGAGTACTATATTTTCAAAAGGTAAAATTGTGACTTTTACTTGAATCTGATGCTTTCACGTTATGGTCTTTAATATCTAGATTTTCAAACATATGATAATCATTAGTTTTAACAAACAGCAAGGAAACTAATTTAAAATAATAATAATAATAATAATAATCAAGCAAAGTTTTTTTCACTTCCTTTGTAAGATACATTCTGTTTTAATTAATTAGATAATTTGAAAAAATAAAGCTGTCATGTCAGAAGCGATACTAACACACACCTAAGAAATTGTCCTCCTTTATACTAGGAATGTGTGAAATTTTTACCCAGTGGAATTGATGTAAATAATGTTCATATGTTGAATCCCTCATCTTTTGCAAGGGTATCTTGTGATTTGTTAATTCAAAATTTATACTTATAATTTTGAGTAAAATGGAGCTTTAAATATTAAGTATCACCTTAAATGTAAATTTTATTACTGGAATGCAAATATATGAAATATTTATATATTTGATATCCCAAAAGCATTTGACAAAAAACAGTATTCATTAACTTCAGCCTATAATGTTTCTTTTTATATTACCAATCACAATTATAATGATAAAATGTTATTTAAAAAAGGCAAATGACACATATTTAATTTCCCACTACACTAGAACCTGTTTTGGGGGGTCGTTTTGTATACGAATTTATTTCTGTACGATTTTTTGAGCGATCTTTTTTTATGTGGTGTATGAGTTTTATCAATGCACATGAATACACTTCAAGACGCTCTGTTAATTGGTTAAAAACGTCCTCTCGACAATGCACGTTTTATTGTTTTCTCCCAACGCAAAAGTAGCACGCACTTGATTGAAGACGAAACTTTCAATGGCAGTGACGTTATCAATAATTTGATAGATTATGAAGACGGACATGAAGAACTGGATTCTTTGAGAGCGGATATAACATATGCTGGGAATCAACTTTCCAACAAATCGGAAAAGCATTTTTTAAATAGATACCAATTCGGAATAGAGAATGAAAATTCAGAAAAAAGCTTCGATCATGCATATCTGGGTATGGAGACGTTCACAATCAACTGACCAACCAACCGTTGTCACAAAAACTTATCAATTGAAAAAATAAATTAAATTGTATGTTCAATTGACGAAAGCGATTTTGAACTAAACCATTACAGGAAGGTGCGTGCTTTGAATTATATATGAGCATTTTGAAAATTTCTAATTGTATACTGTGATAAACGAGCTGTCGCGTTTATCGGTGTTTGGGGGTTACAATAAAGATCAGCCATAACCAATATAATTCTAATTTATTGTTATTTTACTTAATTTGATAACCCATGATAAGATATGCACAATTCTAAGTATAGGGGCAATTACACGGCAGAAAGAATAGTTAATATATAATTATAATTCACTTATATATATATATATATATATATATATATATATATATATATATATATATATATATATATATATATATATATATATAATTTACTTATGCAACGCTTTTTGGTTATCTATGGTCTACATTACCCTGGTAACATCTGTTATTTTTCGCCCTTCTTCGATCTTTCCAATAATTCGGCCACGCATAAAATCATCTATGTGATGTCGGGAAGACATGCCAAAAATTTTAAGTTCGTCTATTAAACCTTTCCTGTAAAACTTTGATTTGAAACTACAACTGTCCACACGCGTCAAATCATTTAAAGCTCTTATGAACGCTATCACGTGATGAACAGACGTGGAAAAAAAATTGCATACTCATACTTCTTCTTACTAATATCCCGCACTTATTCTAATTTTCCACATTTTGCTTCCTTTCATTTTGTGGTTGCTATGGATGATAGTGTTATCCGTCCTTAGCAATTGTCCAGCAGTGTATTTTGAGATCCTTTGTTGCAGTCTTCACAAATCTTCTTACAATGTTCAACGCACATGATTTTTTCGCATTCTATACAACACTATTTTGATAGTCTACATTCCTTGATCTCCTGACAAAGGAAACAATTTTTCCTTCTCAAATTTCTTGCTGGTGTCTTTATTAGTTATTCATCTTGAACAAGTCATTGTACATCAGACAATTCTTTAATCCTGAGTCGCAATGAAATAGTTATGCGAATGGTACTCACATGCCTCTTCACGCAAAATCTCTGAGATGCATCTTAACAACAAGCAGAAAACTCATCTTAAAGAAGTTGAAAAAACTTGTATTGAGTTATTTTAGTGTAACACTGGAAAATATGCTTCACATTACATAAAAACAGGAAAATGAATGAAATTGAAGAATGTCAATAAAAATTTTTTTCCGTTGAGCTTGTTGCATATATACGATTTCAGGGTCCCAATCATAACGAAATCTGAAGCGGTCAACAGTGTCCTTAGCACTGAACCCTAGTACAAGTGACAAAAAGTGAAGGAGGGTCAATTCCACGCTCACTTTGTGGCATCAAAATTATTTTTACTATACATCTCAGAGATTCGTGCGCATAACGGAGGGTCAATCTCACATGTATGCATTTTTTATACTTAAGTAATTTTTTATCTGCATCTCTGTATCATATCATATTGAGCGTAAATCCTTCGATAGTCAACATAACGAGCCTTTTAATTATGCCTAATTTCCTAAGAAGACTATAAAGATTCCTCAGAGAGTCATGACAGTATATTTTATATTTTAAATGAAGGTATGAAAATTTTGTTATATCATGAAAGTACGCAAACGAAAGATTGCATAACGATAAGGCTGTTAATTTAAAATAAAGAAATTCATGAACTATAAATTATCTTTCCTGTCCATTAAAAATACAAATCATAATTTACTACTTCTTATGAATTCAAAATTTCATAGTGGGTTTTGCAATTTAAATTGACAAGTATTTAATACAAGGGTAAATACGTAACGTGAATTTATTTAAAATGTATATTAAATTACCTTTAATAATATTTTAAAATTAAGAAAGAACTAGGAGCTAATTTCTTACAATATTTTTTAAATTAAAAATAACTGTATATATATATAGTAATAATAATAATAAAATAAAAGTGAAAATGTTCTAAAATCTACAATGCCAAAAAAAAAGGAATTAGAATTCACGAGACACAACAAATGTAGACACAAACATTCTTTGGACTAAACTAGAGACATATAATGCTTTGTAAAGCTGTCACTGAAATAGGTAGCGCGATTTAAGGCTAAGCAATGCGTTATGGATCCACATTCCCCGTACAGCAGAAATTTTCGACATAATGTAAAAAAAGAAAAGAAAATTAGAGCCATGTAGAAAAGTTTAGCCTATTTCTAACACGTGGACTATATTTTGACAATACAGTGCAATGCAATTTTGAAAAAAGAACAATAATGTAACTCTCAAGGAGAGGAATAATAATAAAAAAAATCCATAGAAAAGAAATTAGGAAAAAAACTACTTACATGTAAGAATAAACTCCTTGAATACCGTAGAGCAAACTACTACGCTAAGATACATATATATATATATATAATCATCCAATATAAAAGAATTTTTACAATATATAATCATATACATATACATACACATATAAATAATTTTATACATATATATATACATATACATAAATACATAAACAAAAATATAAAAATAGTCATATAGTTATAAACCTAAGATAACTAAAAGTAGGAAGGAGGTACATAGTATAAAGACAAATTCCTGGCCTTAGGAACCAGGATTTGCAGGTTTAAACAAGTTTTGCGGCGCCAACCTTCAACTGTAATTTGTCATACTATGTACCAAGAGGAAAGGAAAGAGTTATAAATGTATAATTAAATATTAAAAATCATAAAATTAAATAATATAGGAACATAAACATAACCTACTAAGGAGTCCTTTCTCTTGTTTATATAAAGAACCATTAAGGTCACTTCACGCAGCATTTTCCTATCTCTGTAATGTTAAAAATGACCAAGTTTAAGGAACATTTTTAAAATTGGCTGGTTGCACAGTCATGAATGTTTTGTGTGTATTCATTGTATTGTTTTTATTATTTTAATGGGAGCATTTTTTAAAATTTTAATTAGTTTTTTTTTTAAAAATTCATATGTGGAGTAACACGTCAAAATTTTTAAAACGATGAAAATTCTTGTACATTTAATCCATAAATATTTTTTGAATAATTTTTTGACAAAATCTCTCATTAAAATATTTATTTGTATAGTGTTAACATATGTGCAAAGTTTTAAGGCTGTAAAATAAGTAGTTTTTTCAAAAATGTTCCTTTTGTGTTGAAATTTACACTTTTGAGAAATAGTGATTTAAAGTAAAAACTAACTATTAACTAATGCATACCAGAACTATAACTTGATTGCTAGTGTCATCTGCAAGATCATCTTCTTGCCTACATTTTAATTGTTTGTTTTCAATTCTAGCTTCTTTGGTTCATTGTAAAAATGACTATTCTGCTTACCTAATACACGGATGATCTACTTTTTTGCAATGCTCGACATTTGTAAAATTCAGGGCTTGAATGTTTAATACATCTAAAACTTTTAATTTGGTAATGAAGCCTTGATTATATAAGTATATAGCTTCATGTACTATAGTTTTTGAAGGTCCCAATTGCACAAATACAGTTTTTGGAATTATACACCAAAAATTATTTCCGCTTTCACTAATATTTTGAGTTTATCAAGCAAGCATCCAGATAAATGTTGAAGATTAGTGATCTCTAAATACTTTGTTTATGCAATTCCTAATTACAATAGGTAAGTCGTGTTTATGCTTGTATATGTAACCTTCAATATGGACATATTATATCTACACCACAAGTCACATCCCATGGGGCATAAACCGTGTCGTAGATTCAAACCTGTGAACATTTTATCAAAAATTATAGTCCATATAGCTTGCCTTATGGCTGACAAATTTTCCCGAGTTGTTTTGAACAGCCAAAACATAGCAACTTTGCAATTTGTTTATTTCAGCATCTGTCAAGCCATTACGGCATCCTAGAGATTTTTTTTGTCTTTAAGCTTTTTGTCTTTTAATTTTGATTTTAAGGCCCTAAGTCATGTCCCCATCATTTTCTCAACATGATCAACACATTATAATTGTTCAATATTGACATATCTTTAGATTCTAAAACTGCTTTGTATGCTTTAGAATTCCCATATAGTCCAAATATTGTGTATATCGTAAATTGTGTAATGTCTGCGAGCGATGAGAGATACAAAAAGTGGACCTCTTCAATTTCCATTCCCCTACTATTTTCAATGTAACTTGCCGAACACTCATTGCTATGTACATCACTGTTAAAATTACATGAACATTTCTGCGATAATATTTTAGCATCAACAACTTTCCCAGTGTCCAAACTAACCGCCGTAACAACACCATTTAGAAATATATAGCTTCTTTTAGCCAGGTACCATTGATAGCCACTGGTACATTTGGTTATCCATTATTAAATATTGTTTCGGCAGCAGCTAAAGCCATAGACACTTTGTTACTTTCTGTCGCATTATTTAATGTATGCATGGAATCGTAAAACCACTATGGTGTAAGTGACAAATGCATAACTCCGCAAAATATTTTTGCAACTGCTTCTTTTTAAATAGACCTCATAACATATAAAATTCTATTGTGTCAACTTCATATAATTTGGTATCTTTTTGATCAACTACTGTTTTAGTAAACCTGGTATTAAGAAATGTTAGAATAAGACCACAAAAAGTCACAACATATTAGCAATTTTCTAGCCAAACCCTAGATTTATGACCAAAAATTTATGTGAATACCTTAGTTTTTACAATAATTTTATGTAATTGATGTTGTTTCAAAGCACAAAAGAACAGTACAATGTCAGAATTTCACAGAAACATTCAAATGAATCTAAAAAGAAACATACTCTTTATTAAACTTACCTAACTTAGATTTTAAAGCTGATTTATTTATGTTGAAATTGTCTGACTTATCAACATTTAAATCCATAAAAATTTGGGTTTTTGTACATTTTTTTCCAAACTCTTTCGTTTTTAAACATTTTATTACTTAACAGAGTTTAAAAAACGTTTTGTAAACGTTTTATTAATGTTTTTGATGTAAAACACTTGCGCATGATAGCAGAAATCCGTTGCATTTAAAGAGGTAAAAATAGGCTGTAAGTAAACAAACATCTACAACTATTCACTTCACTTCTTTCCTGGATGAGTTGCTTATCAAAATAAATTCTTTTAATCAATTTAAACCATTTGATAAGGCTGAAAAGTAGCATGTGTCATTTGTTTTGATTTAAGAGGGCGTGGCAATCAGCGGTTTTGGGTTTGACAGATGTAAACAACTTTAAAAAAAAAAATATTAAAAATACATCTAATTCAGCTAGAGCAAAAATTTAAACTGCATTAGAAAGAAAAATAATGAAATTTTATGTTTCAATCAAAATTGAACAATCGATTTGTACATGGATTTTCGTGAAGTGATCTCCTTAAAATTGATGTAATTTTCTTTTAAGAGTTTTAAATTTGTTAAAATTAATATTAAGATTATACATACTGTGGTTTTCTAAAATTACTTTAATATTATCATATAAATCAATGGAATTGAAAAGATCTTCAAAGTCATAACTATGAACTGAATAAATATTTCTATTATTAAAAAATCTATAATCTCTTTACTATTTTTAATTATAGCTTTATTATATTGTTGATTAATAAAGTTTTGTATAATATTATGAAGTAATTTGCCTGCAGTAGTAATATATGTTCTAAAACCATTTGTCAGCAGTTCTAAATTTAACGGACTTTTTATAGAATTTTTGGAGTTAAAAATATGTGGATACTTTTTAATTTTAGGAATACAATAACCTAATTTTTTATAAATAGCAATAATACGATTACTAATTTCATTATGACAAATCTAATTTTTAAAAGAACCATTATTAAGAAAGTGATCATAAAGAATATTATAATAAAAAAAATATTTACATATCACAGCATAGTTACCAGGTACTTTATCAATAGTATATACACTCTGTCGCAAAAAATATATGCACCCAGAAGAAATTGAGCTACATTCACGAAATTTGGTATGCATGTAGTGTATATGAAAATAAACAAATGATTAAAAATTCAGAACAAAATATCATTTTATTAAGCGGTTACAGCTTGCAAAAGGTTAAAATCAGTAAGTGTAAAGCCACCCTGGCAGCTATACAAGCCGAAATTCGGCGTGGCATCGATTCAATTAGATCACTTATGACCCCTGTAGCAAAGATCCCGCCATAGTCTTTTGCATCTGCGCAGTTAATTCTCCTGTATCTCGGGACGGCTGCAGTTGCCTTCCCCAGACATGCTCTATTGGCGAAAGATCTGGTGACCTGGCAGGCCATGGTAGGACGTCATATCCTTGAAGACATTGTTGGGAGAGTCGCGCAGTATGTGGACGAGCATTATCCTGTTGATAAATGGCACCTGGGCGACTTGATGGCATGGGTAGCACAATCGGCGTTAAAATATCGTCCACGTATCTGCGAGCTGTCAAAGTGCCTTGAAGGACCACTAAAGATGATCGTGTGTCCCAAGAAATTGCTCCCCACACTGTCACACCTTGTGAATTGCTGTATGCGCCGCTCGACAATAAATGCCGGATCGGACCGCTGGCCGGTGCGCCTCCAGACACGTGCGGTGGTCATCAGCACTGAGACTGAATCGGGATTCATCACTGAAGATGACACGTCTCCAGTCTGTCACACTCCAAAGTTGCCCGAGGTCGGCAAAATCCAGTCGACACTGCCTATGATGTGGGGTCAGTGGTAAGCGTCTTAGCGGACGTCGGCTCCTCAAGCCAACTTCGGTCAGTCGTCTCCTTATGGTTTCTCTTGATGGCACTGGATGTCTGGAAGGAGGTAAGTGGCGTTAAATCGATGCTAGCGACGTTGTTGGTGCCGAAGTGGCCACTCTTTGATTGCACGATCCTCGCGATCATTTGTGTTCCTGGGACGTCCTGACCACTCCGCGACGGTACAATCTACATTCTGTGATCCACTGTTGCCAACACCGAGCAACTACCATATCGCTCCGACCGAGGTGGCGGCCGATACGTCTATTCGACCAACCTGCTTCTCTGAGGCCTATTATACGGCCCCTATCAAAGTCCGTCAGCTGCTCGTACTGCCGCCGGTTACGTCTTAGAGGCATCCTAAGTCTCAATATCGTCTATCAAAGTCATCAGGATTCGTTTGGATAGCCGTACGGCGCTCGTATTCATGCTTTTCTTACCAGACTACATTCTTGCCGAGTTTCGTGATTGTAGCTTGATTTCTTCTGGGTGCATATATTTTTTGCGACAGAGTGTATATATATATATATATATATATATATATATATATATATATATATATATACTAGCCGTTACCCACCCGCTTCACTGGGTATTTCACGATGTTG
>BMAU01011436.1:0-20319 GCA_019973935.1 Trichonephila clavipes
CAACGTTGCACGGGCTATCTCTCACTGTTATAAATTTTCCCTTTCTTTCACAAAATCAGAGCATGTAATACTCATTTTACCTCCACCCTTCATTCCTTAGCCCGGTGTTGCTCGGGCATTCTCTTTTCCTCACGACAACAGCATTTCTGTGTGTGTGTTTGTAAGTGCACAATGTGAGTGATTTCTAAAATTGTGTCAAAATTTCCCTTTTTCGAAAAAGCTGCATGGCCCGGCGTTGCATTGGCTATGTCTACTATTATAAATTTTCCCTTTCTTTCACAAAACCAGAGCTTCTAATACTTATTTTTCCTAATGAATCCCCCCCCTTCACCGCTTAGCCCGGTTTTGCTCGGGTTTCTCTTCTGCTCTTGACACAAGCATTTCTGTGTGTTTGTACGTGCACTAATGTGAGAAATTTCTAAAATTGTGTCAAAATTTCCTATTTGAAAATAGCTGCATGACCCAAAGTTGCACGGGCTATATCTACTAATATAAATGTTCCCTTTCTTTCACAAAATCAGAGCTTCTAATACTCATTTTCACAATGACTTCCACCCTCCTTCACCGCTTAGCCCGGTGTTGCTAGGGCTGTCTCTTTTCCTCATGTCACCAACATTTCTGTGTGTGTGTGTATGCACGTGCACTTTGTGAGTGTTTTCTATGATTGTGTCAAAAAATGTCCCTTATTCGTAATAGCTGCATGGCCGGGCGTTACACGGGCAATCTATACTGTTTTAAAAATTTCCCTTTTCTTTAACAAAAAACCAGGGCTTCTAATACTCAATTTCAATGACTCTCACCCTCCTTCACCCGCTTAGCCGGTGTTGCTCGGGCTGTCTTTTTTCTCATGACATCAGCATTTCGGTGTGTGTGTGTGCGCACGTGCACAATGTGAGTGTTTTCTATGATTGTGTCAAAAAATTTACTTTCGGAATAACTGCATGGCCCGGCGTTGCACGGGCTATATAACTTTATAAATTATCCTTTCTTTCACAAAATCAGAGCTTCTAATACTCATTTTCATAATGACTCCTTCCCCTTCACCGCTTAACCCGGTGTTGCTTGGGCTTTCTCTTTCCTCATGACATCAGCATTTTTTTGTGTGTTTGTACGTGCACAATATGAGTGATTTCTAAAATTGCGTCAAAATGGCCCTTTTTCGAAATATCTGCATGGCCCGGCGTTGCACGCCCATCTCTAGTGTTATAAATTGTCCCCTTCTTAAACAAAATCAGAGCTACTAATAATTATTTTCATAATGACTCCCCCTCTTTCACCGCTTAGCCCAGTGTTGCTCGGGTTTTCTCTTTTCCTCAAGAGGTTAGCATTTCTGTGTGTGTGTGTTTGTATGTGCACAATGGGAGTGATTTCTAAAATTGTTTCAATAAATTTCCCTTTTTTCGAAATAGCTGCATGGCCCTGGGTTGCTCGGGCTATTTCTGCAATTATAAATTTTCCCTTTCTTTCACAAAATCAGAGCTTCTAATACTCATTTTCACAATGACTTCCACCCTCCTTCACCGCTTAGCCCGGTGTTGCTCGGGTTGTCTCTTTTCCTCATGACATCAGCATTTCAGTGTGTGTGTGTTTGTATGCACGTGCACAATGTGAGTGTTTTCTATGATTGTGTCAAAAAATTTACTTTTTCGGAATAACTGCATGGCCCGGCGTTGCACAGCCTATCTCTACTGTTATAAATTTTCCTTTTCCTTCATAAAACCAGAGCTTCTAATACTCATTTTCATAATGACTCCCCCCGCCTTCACCGCTTAGCCCGCTTGTTGCTAGGGCTTTCTCTTTTCCTCATGACACCAGCATTTCTGTGTGTTTGTATGTGCACAACTTTTTAGTGATTTCTAAATTGTGTAAAATTTCCCTTTTTCGTAATAGCTGCATGACCCAACAAAAAATGAGCTATCTCTAATGTTATAAAATTTCCCTTTCTTTCACAAAAACTAGAGATTATAATACTCATTTTCATAATGACTCCCCGCCTTCACCGCTTAGCCCGCTTGTGGCTAGGGCTTTCCTCTTTCCTCATGACAACAGCATTTCTGTGTGTTTGTATGTGCACCACTTGAGTGATATCTAAAATTGTGGCAAAATATTTCCCTTTTTCGAAATAACTGCATGGCCCGGCGTTGCACAGCCTATCTCTACTGTTATAAATTTTCCCTTTCTTTAACAAAACCAGAGCTTCTAATACTCATTTTCATAATGACTCCCCCGCGCTTCACCGCTTAGCCGCTTGTTGCTAGGGCTTTTTTCTTTCCTCATGACACCATCATAACTGTGTGTTTGTACGTGCACAACTTATGTGATTTCTAAAATTGTGTCAAAAAAATTTCCCTTTCGTAATAGCTGCATGACCCAAAGTTGCACGGGCTATCTCTACTGTTATAAATTTTTTTTCTTTCACAAAATCAGAGCATGTAATACTCATTTTACCTCCACCCTTCATTCCTTAGCCCGGTGTTGCTCGGGCATTCTTTGCACTCTCACGACAACAGCATTTCTGTGCGTGTGTTTGTAAGTGCACAATGTGAGTGATTTCTAAAATTGTGTCAAAAATTTCCCTTTTCGAAAAAGCTGCATGGCCCGGCGTTGCATTGGTTCATGTCTACTATTATAAATTTTCCCTTTCTTTCACAAAACCAGAGCTTCTAATACTTTATTTCTAATGAATCCCCCTTCACCGCTTAGCCCGGTTTTGCTCGGGTTTTCTCTTCTGCTCTTGACACAAGCATTTCTGTGTGTTTGTACGTGCACAATGTGAGAAATTTCTAAAATTGTGTCAAAATTTCCCTATTTGAAAATAGCTGCATGACCCAAAGTTGCACGGGCTATATCTACTAATATAAATGTTCCCTTTCTTTCACAAAAACAGAGCTACTAATAATTATTTTCATAATGACTCCCCCTTCTCACCGCTAAGCCGGTGTTGCTCGGGCTTTCTATTTTTCCTCATGACACCAGCATTTCTGTGTGTTTGTATGTGCACCACTTGAGGTGATATCTAACATTGTGGCAAAATATTTCCCTTTTTTCGAAATAACTGAATGGCCCGGCGTTGCACAGCCTATCTCTACTGTTATAAATTTTCCCTTTCTTTAACAAACCAGAGCTTCTAATACTCATTTTCATAATGACTCCCCCCGCCTTCACCGCTTAGCCCGCTTGTTGCTAGGGCTTTCTCTTTCCTCATGACACCAGCATTTCTGTGTGTTTGTATGTGCACAACTTGAGTGATTTCTAAAATTGTGTAAAAAAATTTCCCTATTTCGAAAGAGCTGCATGACCCAACGTTGCACGGGCTATCTCTACTGTTATAAATATTCCCTTTCTTTCACAAAATCAGAGCTACTAATAATTATTTTCATAATGACTCCCTTTCACCGCTTTGCCCGGTGTTGCTCGGGCTTTCTTTTTCTCATGACACCATCATAACTGTGTGTTTGTACGTGCACAACTTATGTGATTTCTAAAATTGTGTCAAAAATTTCCCTTTTCGTAATAGCTGCATGACCCAACGTTGCACGAGCTATCTCTAATGTTATAAATTTTCCCTTTCTTTCACAAAACTAGAGTTTATAATACTCATTTTCATAATGACTCCCCCCGCCTTCACCGCTTAGCCCGCTTGTGGCTAGGGCTTTCTCTTTTCCTCATGACACCAGCATTTCTGTGTGTTTGTATGTGCACCACTTGAGTGATATCTAAAATTGTGGCAAAAATTTCCCTTTTTCGAAATAACTGCATGGCCCGGCGTTGCACAGCCTATCTCTACTGTTATAAATTTTCCTTTCTTTAACAAACCAGAGCTTCTAATACTCATTTTCATAATGACTCCCCCGCCTTCACCGCTTAGCCCGCTTATTGCTAGGGCTTTCTTTTTCCTCATGACACCATCATAACTGTGTGTTTGTACGTGCACAACTTATGTGATTTAAAAAATTGTGTCAAAAAAATTTCCCTTTTCATAATAGCTGCATGACCCAACGTTGCACGGCTATCTCTAATGTTATAAATTTTCCTTTCTTTCACAAAACTAGAGTTTATAATACTCATTTTCATAATGACTCCCCTCTTTCACCGCTTAGCCCAGTGTTGCTCGGGTTTTCTCTTTCCTCAAGACATTAGCATTTCTGTGTGTGTGTGTTTTTATGTGCACAATGAATGATTTCTAAAATTGTGTCAATAAATTTCCCTTTTTCGAAATAGCTGCATGGCCTGGCGTTGCATTGGCTATGTCTACTTTATAAATTTTCCTTTCTTTCATAAAATCAGGGCTTCTAATACTCATTTTCATAATGACTCCCCCCTTTCACCGCTTAGCCCGGTGTTGCTTGGGCTTTCTCTTTTCCCTCATGACATCAGCATTTCTGTGTGTGTGTATATGTGTGTTTTGTACGTGCACAATGTGAGTGATTCTAAAAATTGCGCTAAAAATGTCCCCTTTTTCAAATAGCTGCATGGAACGGGTTGCACGGGCTATCTCTGCTATTAAAAATTTTTTCTTTCTTTCATAAAATCAGCTTCTAATACTCATTTTCACAATGACTTCCACCCTCCTTCACCGCTTAGCCCGGTGTTGATCGGGCTGTCTCTTTCCCCTCATGACATCAGCATTTCAGTGTGTGTGTGTATGCACGTGCACAATGTAGTGTTTTCTATGATTGTGTCAAAATTTACTTTTTCGGAATAACTGCATGGCCCGGCGTTGCACGGGCTATCTACACTGTAATAAATTTTCCTTTTCCTTCATAAAATCAGAGCTTTTTCTGAATATACATTTTTCATACTGACTCCCCTTTCACCGCTTAGCCCAGTTTTACATTTCGGCTACTGCTTTCTCTTTTTCCTCCTGACATCAGCATTTCTTTTGTGTGTGTTTGTACGTGCACAATGTGAGTGATTTCTAAAATTGTGTCAAAAAATTTCCCTTTCGAAATAGCTGCATGGCCCGGCGTTGCACGGGCTATATCAACTTTATAAATTATCCCTTTCTTTCACAAAATCAGAGCTTCTAATACTCATTTTCATAATGACTCCTTCCCTTCACTGCTTAACCCGGTGTTGCTTGGGCTTTCTCTTTCCTCATGACATCAGCATTTCTTTTGTGTGTGTGTTTGTACGTGCACAATATGAGTGATTTCTAAAATTGCGTCAAAAAATGGCCCTTTTTCGAAATATCTGCATGGCCCGGCGTTGCACGGCCTATCTCTAGTGTTATAAATTGTCCCCTTCTTAAACAAAATCAGAGCTACTAATAATTATTTTCATAATGACTTCCTTTTTCACCGTTTAGCCCAGTGTTGCTCGGGTTTTCTCTTTTCCTCAAGAGGTTAGCATTTCTGTGTGTGTGTTTTGTATGTGCACAATGGGAGTGATTTCTAAAATTGTTTCAATAAATTTCCTTTTTCGAAATAGCTGCATGGCCCTGGGTTGCTCGGGCTATTTCTGCAATTATAAATTTTTTCCTTTCTTTCACAAAATCAGAGCTTCTAATACTCATTTTCACAATGACTTCCACCCTCCTTCACCGCTTAGCCCGGTGTTGCTCGGTTGTCTCTTTCCTCATGACATCAGCATTTAAACAGGTGTGTGTGTTTGTATGCACGTGCACAATGTGAGTGTTTTCTAGTGATTGTGTCAAAAAATGGACTTTTTCGAATAACTGCATAGCCCGGCGTTGCACGAGCTATCTATTCTGTTATAAATTTTCCTTTTCCTTCATAAAATCAGAGCTTCTAATACACATTTTTCATAATGACTTTTCCCCTTTTCACCGCTTAGCCCAGTGTTGCTCGGGCTTTCTCTTTCCTCATGACATCAGCATTTCTTTGTGTGTGTGTGTTTTTGTACGTGCACAATGAGAGTGATTTCTAAAATTGTGTCAAAAATTTCCCTTTTTCGAAATAGCTGCATGGCCCGGCGTTGCACGGGCTATATCTACTTTTATAAATTATCCCTTCTTTCACAAAATCCTAGAGCTTCTAATACTCATTTTCATAATGACTCCTTCCCCTTCACCGCTTAACCCGGTGTTGCTTTGGCTCTCTTTTCACACTCATGACATCAGCATTTCTTTGTGTGTGTGTGTTTGTACGTGAACAATATGAGTGATTTCTAAAAATTGCGTCAAAAAATGGCCCTTTTTCGAAATAGCTGCATGGCGGCGTTAATGGCCTATCTCTAGGTGTTATAAAATTGTCCTTTCTTAAACAAAATCAGAGCTACTAATAATTATTTTTATAATGACCCCTCTTTCACCGCTTAGGCCAGTGTTTGCCGGGTTTTCTCTTTCCTCAAGAGGTTAGCATTTCTGTGTGTGTGTTTGTATGTGCACAATGGGAGTGAATTCTAAAATTGTTTCAATAAATTTCCCTTTTTCTAAAAATAGCTGCATGGCCCTGGGTTGCTCGGAGCTATTTCTGCAAATTATAAATTTTCCTTTCTTTCACAAAAATCAGAGCTTCTAATACTCATTTTCACAATGACTTCCACCCTCCTTCACCGCTTAGCCCGGTGTTGCTCCGGCTGCCTCTTTTCCTCATGACATCAGCATTTCAGTGTGTGTGTGTGTGCACAATGTAGTGTTTTTCTATGATTGTGTCAAAAATTTACTTTTCGGAATAACTGCATGGCCCGGCGTGCATAGTGACCTATCTCTACTGTTATAAATTTTTCTCTTTTTTCCTTCATAAAACCAGAGCTTCTGTACTCATTTTCATAATGACTCCCCGCTCTCACCGCTTAGCCCGCTTGTTGCTAGGCTTCTCTTTTCCCTCATGACACCAGCTTTTCTGTGTGTTTGTACGTGCACAATGTAGTGATTTCTAAAATTGTGTAAAAAATTTCCCTTTTTCAATAGCTGCATGACCTGACGTTGCACGAGCTATCTCTAATGTTATAAATTTTCCTTTCTTTCACAAAAACTAGAGTTTATAATACTTATTTTCATAATGACTCCCCCCTTCACCGTTTAGCCCGGTTTGCTCGGAGTTTCTCTTTTCCTCATGACAACAGCATTTCTGTGTGTTTGTATGTGCACCACTTGAGTGATATCTAAAATTGTGGCAAAAATTTCCCTTTTTCGAAATAACTGCATGGCCCGGCGTTGCACAGCCTATCTCTACTGTTATAAATTTTCCTTTCTTTAACAAAACCAGAGCTTCTAATACTCATTTTCATAATGACTCCCCGCTTCACCGCTTAGCCGCTTGTTGCTCGGGCTTTCTCTTTCCCCTCATGACACCATCATAACTGTGTGTGTTTGTACGTGCACAACTTATGTGATTTCTAAAATTGTGTCAAAGATTTCCCTTTTTCGTAATAGCTGCATGACCCAACGTTGCACGGGCTATCTCTGCTGTTATAAATTTTCCTTTCTTTCACAAAATCAGAGCATGTAATACTCATTTTACCTCCACCCTTCATTCCTTAGCCCGGTGTTGCTCGGCATTCTCTTTCCTCACGACAACAGCATTTCTGTGCGTGTGTGTTTGTAGTGCACAATGTGAGTGATTTCTAAAATTGTGTCAACAAATTTCCCTTTTCGAAAAGCTGCGGCGTTGCATTGGCTATGTCTACTATTATAAATTTTCCTTTCTTTCACAAACCAGGCTTCTAATACTTTATTTCCTAATGAATCCCCCTTCACGCTTAGCCCGGTTTTGCTCGGGTTTTCTCTTCTGCTCTTGACACAAAGCATTTCTGTGTGTTTGTACGTGCACAATGTGAGAAATTTCTAAAATTGTGTCAAAAATTTCCCTACTTGAAAATAGCTGCATGACCCCAAAGTTGCACGGGCTATATCTACTAATATAAATGTTCCCTTTCTTTCACAAAATCAGAGCTACTAATAATTATTTTCATAATGACTCCCCTTCACCGCTAAGCCGGTGTTGCTCGAGCTTTCTATTTTCCTCATGACACCAGCATTTCTGTGTGTTTGTATGTGCACCACTTGAGTGATATCTAAAGTTGTGGCAAAAATTTTTCCCTTTTTCGGAAATAACTGCATGGCCCGGCGTTGCACAGCCTATCTCTACTGTTATAAATTTTCCCTTTCTTTAACAAACCAGGGTTCTAATACTCATTTTTCATAATGACTCCCCGCCTTCACCGCTTAGCCCGCTTGTTGCTAGAACTTTCTTTTTCCTCATGACACCAGCATTTTTGTGTGTTTGTATGTGCACAACTTGAGTGATTTCTAAAATTGTGTAAAAAAATTTCCCTATTTCCGAAAGAGCTGCATGACCCAACGTTGCACGGGCTATCTCTACTGTTATAAATATTCCTTTCTTTCACAAAATCAGAGCTACTAATAATTATTTTCATAATGACTCCCCTCCTTCACCGCTTTGCCCGGTGTTGCTCGGGCTTTCTCTTTTCCTCATGACACCATCATAACTGTGTGTTTGTACGTGCACAACTTATGTGATTTCTAAAAATTGTGTCAAAAATTTCCCTTTTCGTAATAGCTGCATGACCCAACGTTGCACGAGCTATCTCTATGTTATAAATTTTCCCTTTCTTTCACAAAACTAGAGTTTATAATACTCATTTTTATGACTCCCCGCCTTCACCGCTTAACCCGCATGTGGCTAGGGCTTTCTCTTTTCCTCCGTGATAACAGCATTTCTGTGTTTGTATGTTACTTTCCCCTTGGGTGATATCTAAAATTGGCAAAAATTTTTTTTTTTGAAATAACTGCATGGCCCGGCGTTGCACAGCCTATCTCTACTGTTATAAATTTTCCCTTTCTTTAACAAATCCAGAGCTTCTAATGCTCGTTTTCATAATTTTTCACCGCTTAGCCCTTGTTGCTAGGGCTTTCTCTTTTCCTCATGACAAGATCATAACTGTGTGTTTGTACGTGCACAACTTATGTGATTTCTAAAATTGTGTCAAAAAATTTCCCTTTTCGTAATATAACGTTGCACGGGCTATCTCTAATGTTATAAATTTTTCCTTTCTTTTCACAAAACTAGAGTTTATAATACTCATTTTCATAATGACTCCCTCCCTTCACGGCTTATCGGTGTTGCTCGGGCTTTCTCTTTTTTCCTCATGAAACCAGCATTTTTATGTGTTTGTACGTGCACAACTTGAGTGATTACTAAAATTTGTCAAAAAATTTCCCTTTTTTGTAATTGCTGCAGGGGCCATGAGTTGCACGGGCTATCTCTACTATTATAAATTTCCCATTTCTTTTTAACAAAACCAGAGCTTCTAATAGTCATTTTCATAAGGACTCCATCCCTTCACGGCTTATCCCGGTGTTGCTCGGGCTTTCTCTTTTCCTTTATGACACCAGCATTTCTGTGTGTGTGTGTTTGTACGTGTACAATGGGAGTGATTTCTAAAGTTGTGGCAAAAATTTTCCCTTTTCGAAATAACTGCATGGCCCGGCGTTGCACAGCCTATCTCTACTGTTATAAATTTTCCTTTCTTTAACAAACCAGAGCTTCTAATACTCGTTTTCATAATGACTCTCCCCGCTTCACCGCTTAGCCCGCTTGTTGCTAGGGCTTTCTCTTTTCCTCATGACACCAGCATTTCTGTGTGTTTGTATGTGCACAACTTGAGTGATTTCTAAAATTGTGTAAAAAATTCCCTATTTCGAAAAGAGCTGCATGACCCAACGTTGCACGGGCTATCTCTACTGTTATAAATATTCCTTTTCTTTCACAAAATCAGAGCTACTAATAATTATTTTCATAATGACTCCCCTCCTTCACCGCTTTGCCCGGTGTTGCTCGGGCTTTCTCTTTTCCTCATGACACCATCATAACTGTGTGTTTGTACGTGCACAACTTATGTGATTTCTAAAATTGTGTCAAAAAATTTCCCTTTTCGTAATAGCTGCATGACCCAACGTTGCACGAGCTATCTCTAATGTTATAAATTTTTCCCTTTCATTCACAAAACTAGAGTTTATAATACTCATTTTCATAATGACTCCTCCCTTCACGGCAGCCCGGTGTTGCTCGGGCTTTCTCACTTCCTCATGACACCAGCATTTCTGTGTGTTTGTACGTTTAAAACTAGAGTGATTTCTAACATTGTGTCAAAAAATTTCCCTTTTTCGTAATAGCTGCATGGCCGGGTGTTCCACGGACTATCTCTACTGTTATAATTTCCTTTTTTAAACAAAACCAGACCTTCTAATACTCATTTTCATAATGACTTCCCCCTCCTTCACCGCTTAGCCCGGTGTTGCTCGGGCTTTTCTCTCTTTTTCTCATGACACCAGCATTTCTGTGTTTGTGTGTTTGTACGTGCCCAATGTAATGTGATTTCTAAAATTGTGTCAAAATTTCCCTATTTGAAAATAGCTGCATGACCCAAAGTTGCACGGGCTATCTCTACTAATATAAATGTTCCCCTTTCTTTCACAAAATGAAAGCTAAGAATAATTATTTTCATAATGACTCCCCACCCTTCACCGCTAAGCCGGTGTTGCTCGGCTTTCTATTTTCCCTCATGACACCAGCATTTCTGTGTGTTTGTATGTGCACCACTTGGATTTGATATCTAAAATTGTGGCAAAATATTTCCCTTTTTCGAAATATCTGCATGGCCCGGCGTTCACAGCCTATCTCTACTGTTATAAATTTTCCCTTTCTTTTAACAAAACCAGAGCTTCTAATACTCATTTTCATAATGACTCCCCGCCTTCACCGCTTAGCCCGCTTGTTGCTAGGGCTTTCTCTTTCCTCATGACACCAGCATTTCTGTGTGTTTGTATGTGCACAACTTGAGTGATTTCTAAAATTGTGCAAAAATTTCCTTTTGAAATAGCTGCATGGCCCGGCGTTGCACGGGCTATGTCTACTGTTATAAGTTTCCTTTCTTTCATAAAATCAGGGCTTTGAAACTAATCTTCATAATAACTCGCCCGCTTAGCCCGGTGTGGCTCGGGCTTAATCTTTCCTCATGACACCAGCATTTCTGTGTGTTTGTACGTGCACAACTTGAGGTGATTTCTAAATTTGTCAAAAAATTTCCTTTTTTCGTAATAGCTGCATGGCCGGCGTTGCACGGGCTATCTCTACCGTTATAAATTTTTTCCTTTCTTTCACAAAATCAGAACTACTAACCATTATTTTCATAATGACTTCTCCCTCCTTCACCCTTAGCCCGGTGTTGCTCGAGCTATCTCTTTTTCCTTCTGACACCAGCATTTCTGTGTTTGTGTGTTTGTACGTGCCCAAAGAGAGTGATTTCTAAAATTTGTCAAAATTTTCCTATTTCGAAATAGCTGCATGACCCAACATTGCACGGGCTATCTCACTGTTATAAATATACTTTTCTTTAAAAGCAGAGCTTCTAATACTCATTTTCATAATGACTCCCGTCTTCACCGCTTAGCCCTTTTGTTGCTCGGGATTTCGCTTTTCCTCTTGACACCAGTATTTCTTTGTGTTTGTATGTTGCACCACTTGAGTGATTTCTAAAATTGTGTCAAAAATTTCCTTTTTCTAAATAGCTAAATGACCCAACGTTGCACGGGCTATCTCTACTGTTATAAATTTTCCCTTTCTTTCACAAAACTAGAGTTTATAATACTCATTTTCATATTGACTCCCCCCTTCACGGCTTTTTCCCGGTGTTGCTCGGGATTTCTCTTTTCCTCATGACACAAGCATTCTGTGTGTGTGTGTTTGTACGTGTACAATGGGAGTGATTTCAAAGTTTTGGCAAAATTTCCCTTTTTCGAAATAACTGCATGGCCCGGCGTTGCACAGCCTATCTCTACTGTTTATGGGTTTCCTTTTTTTTTAACAAAACCAGAGCTTCTAATACCTCATTTTCATAATGACTCCCCCGCCTTCACTGCTTAGCCCATTGTTGCAGGGGCTTTCTCTTTTCCTCATGACACCAGCATTTCTGTGTGTTTGTATGTACAACTGTGAGTGATTTATAAAATTGTGTAAAAAATTTCCTATTTCGAAAGAGCTGCACGACTTAACGTTGCACGGGCTATCTCTACTGTTATAAATATCCCTTTCTTTCATAAAAATCAGAGCTACTAATAATTATTTTCATAATGACTCCCCTTCACCGCTTTGCCCGGTGTTGCTCGGGCTTTCTCTTTTCCTCATGACACCATCATAACTGTGTGTTTGTACTTGCACAATTAGGTGATTTCTAAAATTGTGTCAAAAATTTCCCTTTTTCGTAATAGCTGCATGACCCAACGTTGCATTGGCTATGTCTACTATTATATATTTTCCTTTCTTTCACAAATTCAAAGCTTCTAATACTCATTTTTCATAATGACTCCCCCCTCCTTCACCGCTTAGCCCAGTGTTGCTCGGGTTTACTCTTTTCCTCAAGACATTAGCATTTCTGTGGTTGAGTGTTTGTATGTGCACAATGTGAGTGATTTCTAAAATTGTTTCAATAAATTTCCCCTTTTTCGAAATAGCTGCATGGCCCGGCGTGCGTGTTGCATTGGCTATGTCTACTTTATAAATTTTCCTTTCTTTCATAAAATCAGGGCTTCTAATACTCATTTTCATAATGACTCCCCCTTTCACCGCTTAGCACGGTGTTGCTCGGACTTTCTCTTTCCTCCTGACATCAGCATTTCTTTGTGTGTGTGTGTTTGTACGTGCACAATGTGAGTGATTTCTAAAATTGCGTCAAAAAATGGAATTTTTTCAAATAGCTGCATGGCCCGGCGTTGCACGGGCTATAACTACTTTTATAAATTATCCCTTTCTTTCACAAAATCAGAGCTACTAATGATTATTTTCATAATGACTTCCCCCCTTCTCTTTCACCGTTTAGCCCAGTGTTGCTCGGGTTTTCTCTTTTCCTCAAGACATTAGCATTTCTTTGTGTGTGTGTTTGTACGTGCACAATGTGAGTGATTTCTAAAATTGTGTTAAAAATTCCCTTTCGAAATAGCTGCATGGCCCGGCGTTACACGGGCAATCTATACTGTTTTAAATTTCCCCTTTCTTTACAAAAACCAGAGCTTCTAATACTCATTTTCACAATGACTCCCACCCTCCTTCACCGCTTAGCCCGGTGTTGCTTGGACTTTTCTCTTTTCCTCATGACATCAGCATTTCTTTGTGTGTGTGTGTTTGTACGATGCACAATGTGAGTGATTTATTTCTAAAATTGCGTCAAAAAATGGCCCTTTTTCGAAATAGCTGCATGGCCCGGCGTTGCACGGCCTGTCTATATTGTTATAAATTGTCCCCTTCTTATACAAAATCAGAGCTACTAATAATTATTTTCATAATGACTCCCCCCCTCTTTCACCGCTTAGCCCAGTGTTGCTCGGGATTTCTCTTTTCCTCAAGACATTAGCATTTCTGTGTGTGTGTGTTTGTATGTGCAAATGTGAGTGATTTCTAAAATTTTTCAATAAATTTCCCTTTTTCGAAATAGCTGCATGGCCCGGCGTTGCATTGGCTATGTCTAATTTATAAATTTTCCCTTTCTTTCATAAAATGAGGGCTTCTAATACTCATTTTCATAATAATTCCCCCCTTTCACCGCTTAGACCGGTGTTGCTCGGGCTGTCTCTTTTCCTCATGTCACCAGCATTTCTGTGTGTGTGTGTATGCACGTGCATTTTTGTGAGTGTTTTCTATGATTGTGTCAAAAAATTTCCCTTTTTCGTAATAGCTGCATGGCCGGGCGTTACACGGGCAATCTATACTGTTTTAAATTTCCCCTTTCTTTAACAAAACCAGAGCTTCTAATACTCATTTTCACAATGACTTCCAACCTCCTTCACCGCTTAGCCCGGTGTTGCTAGGGCTTTCTCTTTTCCTCATGACATCAGCATTTCTTTGTGTGTGTGTGTTTGTACGTGCACAATGTGAGTGATTTCTAAAATTGCGTCAAAAAATGGCCCTTTTTCGAAGTAGCTGCATGGCCCGGCGTTGCATTGGCTATGTCTACTTTATAAATTTTCCTTTCTTTCATAAAATCAGGGCTTCTAATACTCATTTTCATAATGACTCCCCCCTTTCACCGCTTAGCCCGGTGTTGCTTGGGCTGTCTCTTTACCTCATGACATCAGCATTTCTTTGTGTGTGTGTGTTTGTACGTGCACAAAGTGAGTGATTTCTAAAATTGCGTCAAAAAATGGCCCTTTTTCGAAATAGCTGCATTGCCCGGCGTTGAACGGCCTATCTCTAGTGTTATAAATTGTCCCCTTCTTAAACAAAATCAGAGCTACAAATAATTATTTTCATAATGACTCCCCTCTTTCACCGATTAGCCCAGTGTTGCTCGGGTTTTCTCTTTTCCTTAAGACATTAGCATTTCTCTGTGTGTGTATGTGTGTGTTTGTACGTGCACAATGTGAGTGATTTCTAAAATTGCGCTAAAAATGTCCCTTTTTCAAATAGCTGCATGGCCCGGCGTTGCATTAGCTATGTCTACTTTATAAATTTTCCCTTTCTTTCATAAAATCAGGGCTTCTAATACTCATTTTCATAATGACTCCCCCTTTCACCGCTTAGCCCAGTGTTGCTTGGGCTTTCTCTTTCCTCATGACATCAGCATTTCTGTGTGTGTGTATGTGTATGTTTGTACGTGCACAATGTGAGTGATTTCTAAAATTGCGCTAAAAATGTCCTTTTTCAAATAGCTGCATGGCCCGGCGTTGCACGGGCTATATCTACTTTTATAAATTATGCCTTTCTTTCACAAAATGAGGGCTTCTAATACTCATTTTCATAATGACTCCCCCTTTCTCCGCTTAGCCCGGGGTTGCTCGGACTTTCTCTTTTCCTCATGACACCAGCATTTTTGTGTGTGTGCGTGTTTGAACGTGCACAATGTGAGTGATTTCTAAAATTGTGTCAAAATATTTCCCTTTTTCGAAATAGCTGCATGGCCCGGGGTTGCACGGGCTATTTCAACAATTATAAATTTTCCTTTCTTTCACAAAATCAGAGCTTCTAATACTCATTTTCACAATGACTTCAACCCTCCTTCACCGCTTAGCCCGGTTTTGCTCGGGCTGTCTCTTTCCTCATGTCACCAGCATTTCTGTGTGTGTGTGTATGCACGTGCACTTTGTGAGTGTTTTCTATGATTGTGTCAAAAAATTTCCCTTTTTCGTAATAGCTGCATGGCCGGGCGTTACACGGGCAATCTATACTGTTTTAAATTTCCCCTTTCTTTACAAAACCAGAGCTTCTAATACTCATTTTCACAATGACTCCCACCCTCCTTCACCGCTTAGCCCGGTGTTGCTTGGGCTTTCTCTTTTCCTCATGACATCAGCATTTCTTTGTGTGTGTGTGTTTGTACGTGCACAATGTGAGTGATTTCTAAAATTGCGTCAAAAAATGGCCCTTTTTCGAAATAGCTGCATGGCCCGGCGTTGCACGGCCTGTCTATATTGTTATAAATTGTCCCCTTCTTATACAAAATCAGAGCTACTAATAATTATTTTCATAATGACTCCCCCCCTCTTTCACCGCTTAGCCCAGTGTTGCTCGGGATTTCTCTTTTCCTCAAGACATTAGCATTTCTGTGTGTGTGTGTTTGTATGTGCAAAATGTGAGTGATTTCTAAAATTTTTTCAATAAATTTCCCTTTTTCGAAATAGCTGCATGGCCCGGCGTTGCATTGGCTATGTCTAATTTATAAATTTTCCCTTTCTTTCATAAAATGAGGGCTTCTAATACTCATTTTCATAATAATTCCCTTTCACCGCTTAGACCGGTGTTGCTCGGGCTGTCTGTTTTCCTCATGACATCAGCATTTTTGTGTGTGTGTGTATGTGTGTGTTTGACGTGCACAATGTGAGTGATTTCTAAAATTGCGCTAAAAATGTCCCTTTTTCAAATAGCTGCATGGCCCGGGGTTGCACGGGCTATCTCTGCTATTATAAATTTTTTCTTTCTTTCATAAAATCAGAGCTTCTAATACTCATTTTCACAATGACTTCCACCCTCCTTCACCGCTTAGCCCGGTGTTGCTCGGGCTTTCTCTTTTCCTCATGTCACCAGCATTTCTGTGTGTGTATGCACGTGCACAATGTGAGTGTTTTCTATGATTGTGTCAAAATTTCCCTTTTTCGTAATAACTGCATGGCCGGGCGTTACACGGGCAATCTATACTGTTTTAAATTTCCCCTTTCTTTTTAAGAAAACCAGAGCTTCTAATACTCATTTTCACAATGACTTCCACCCTCCTTCACCGCTTAGCCCGGTGTTGATCGGGCTGTCTCTTTTCCTCATGACACCAGCATTTTTGTGTGTGTGCGTGTTTGAACGTGCACAATGTGAGTGATTTCTAAAATTGCGCTAAAAATGTCCCTTTTTCAAATAGCTGCATGGCCCGGCGTTGCATTAGCTATGTCTACTTTATAAATTTTCCCTTTCTTTCATAAAATCAGGGCTTCTAATACTCATTTTCATAATGACTCCCCCCCTTTCACCGCTTAGCCCAGTGTTGCTTGGGCTTTCTCTTTTCCTCATGACATCAGCATTTCTGTGTGTGTGTATGTGTATGTTTGTACGTGCACAATGTGAGTGATTTCTAAAATTGCGCTAAAAATGTCCCTTTTTCAAATAGCTGCATGGCCCGGCGTTGCACGGGCTATATCTACTTTTTATAAATTATGCCTTTCTTTCACAAAATGAGGGCTTCTAATACTCATTTTCATAATGACTCCCCTTTCTCCGCTTAGCCGGGGTTGCTCGGACTTTCTCTCTTTCCTCATGACACCAGCATTTTTGTGTGTGTGCGTGTTTGAACGTGCACAATGTGAGTGATTTCTAAAATTGTGTCAAAATACTTCCCTTTTTCGAAATAGCTGCATGGCCCGGCGTTGCATTAGCTATGTCTACTTTATAAATTTTCCCTTTCTTTCATAAAATCAGGGCTTCTAATACTCATTTTCATAATGACTCCCCCCCCCTTTCACCGCTTAGCCCGGTTTTGCTCGGGCTGTCTCTTTTTCCTCATGACATCAGCATTTCTTTGTGTGTGTGCGTTTGTACGTGCACAATGTGAGTGATTTCTAAAATTGTGTCAAAAAAATGGAATTTTTTCGAAATAGCTGCATGGCCCGGCGTTGCACGGCCTATCTCTAGTGTTATAAATTGTCCCCTTCTTAAACAAAATCAGAGCTACTAATAATTATTTTCATAATGACCCCTCTCTTTCACCGCTTAGCCCAGTGTTGCTCGGGTTTTCTCTTTCCTTAAGACATTAGCATTTCTGTGTGTGTGTGTTTGTATGTGCACAATGTGAGTGATTTCTAAAATTGTTTCAATAAATTTCCTTTTTCGAAATAGCTGCATGGCCCGGCGTTGCATTGGCTATGTCTACTTTATAAATTTTCCTTTCTTTCATAAAATCAGGGCTTCTAATACTCATTTTCATAATGACTCCTTTCACCGCATAGCCCGGTGTTGCTCGGACTTTCTCTTTTTCCTCATGACACCACCATTTTTGTGTGTGTGCGTGTTTGAACGTGCACAATGTGAGAGTGATTTCTAAAATTGTGTCAAAATATTTCCCTTTTTCGAAATAGCTGCATGGCCCGGGGTTGCACGGGCTATTTCAACAATTATAAATTTTCCCTTTCTTTCACAAAATCAGAGCTTCTAATACTCATTTTCATAATGACTCCCCTTTCACCGCTTAGCCCGGTGTTGCTCAACTTTCTCCCTCCTGACATCAGCATTTCTTTTTGTGTGTGTGTGTTTGTACGTGCACAATGTGAGTGATTTCTAAAATTGGTTAAAAAATTTCCCTTTTTCGAAATTGCTGCATGGCCCGGCGTTGCATTGCTATGTCTAATTTATCTTTTCCTTTCTTTCATAAATGTCACTAATACTCATTTTCATAATAATTCCCCTTTCACCGCTTAGCCCGGTGTTGCTCGGGCTGTCTCTTTTCCTCATGTCACCAGCATTTCTGTGTGTGTGTGTATGCACGTGCATTTTTTTGTGAGTGTTTTCTATGATTGTGTCAAAAAAATTTCCTTTTTCGTAATAGCTGCATGGCCGGGCGTTACACGGGCAATCTATACTGTTTTAAATTTCCCCTTTCTTTAACAAAACCAGAGCTTCTAATACTCATTTTCACAATGACTTCCAACCTCCTTCACCGCTTAGCCCGGTGTTGCTCGGGCTTTCTCTTTTTCCTCATGACATCAGCATTTCTTTGTGTGTGTGTGTTTGTACGTGCACAATGTGAGTGATTTCTAAAATTGCGTCAAAAAATGGCCCTTTTTCCGAAGTGGCTGCATGGCCCCGTTGCATGACTTTGATAAATTTTCCCTTTCTTTCATAAAATCAGGGCTTCAATCACTCGTTTTCATAATGACTCCCCCCTTTCACCGCTTAGCCCGGTGTTGTTTGGGCTGTCTCTTTACCTCATGACATCACATTTCTTTGTGTGTGTGTGTTTGTACGTGCAGTAATAATGTGAGTGATTTTAAAATTGCGTCAAATGGAATTTTTCGAAATAGCTGCGTGCCCGGCGTTGAACGGCCTATCTCTAATGTTATAAATTGTCCCCTTCTTAAACAAAATCAGAGCTACAAATAATTATTTTCATAATGGCTCCCCCCTCTTTCACCGATTAGCCCAGTGTTGCTCGGGTTTTCTCTTTTCCTTAAGACATTAGCATTTCTCTGTGTGTGTGTATGTGTGTGTTTGTACGTGCACAATGTGAGTGATTTCTAAAATTGCGCTAAAAATGTCCCTTTTTCAAATAGCTGCATGGCCCGGCGTTGCATTAGCTATGTCTACTTTATAAATTTTCCTTTCTTTCATAAAATCAGGGCTTCTAATACTCATTTTCATAATGACTCCCCCCCTTTCACCGCTTAGCCCAGTGTTGCTCGGCTTTCTTTTCCTCATGACATCAGCATTTTGTGTGTGTATGTGTATGTTTGTACGTGCACAATGTGAGTGATTTTAAAATTGCGCTTTCTTTTTCAAATAGCTTGTGTTCTATATCTACTTTTTATAAATTATGCCTTTCTTTTCACAAAATGAGGGCTTCTAATACTCATTTTCATAATGACTCCCCCTTTCTCCGCTTAGCCCGGGTTGCTCGGACTTTCTCTTTTTCCTCATGACACCAGCATTTTTGTGTGTGTGCGTGTTTGAACGTGCACAATGTGAGTGATTTCTAAAATTGTGTCAAAATATTTCCCTTTTCGAAATAGCTGCATACGGGCTATTTCAACAATTATAAATTTTCCCTTTCTTTCACAAAATCAGAGCTTCTAATACTCATTTTCACAATGACTTCAACCCTCCTTCACCGCTTAGCCCGGTTTTGCTCGGGCTGTCTCTTTCTCATGTCACCAGCATTTCTGTGTGTGTGTGTATGCACGTGCACTTTGTGAGTGTTTTCTATGATTGTGTCAAAAATTTCCCTTTTCGTAATAGCTGCATGGCCGGGCGTTACACGGGCAATCTATACTGTTTTAAATTTCCCCTTTCTTTACAAAACCAGAGCTTCTAATACTCATTTTTCACAATTTCTCCCACCCTCCTTCACCGCTTAGCCCGGTGTTGCTTGGCTTTCTCTTTTCCTCATGACATCAGCATTTCTTTGTGTGTGTGTGTTTGTACGTGCACAATGAGTGATTTCTAAAATTGCGTCAAATGGCCCTTTCGAAATAGCTGCATGGCCCGGCGTTGCACGGCCTGTCTATATTGTTATAAATTGTCCCCTTCTTATACAAATCAGAATACTAATAATTATTTTCATAATGGCTCCCCTTTCTTTCCGCTTGCCCAGTGTTGCTCGGGATTTCTCTTTCCCTCAAGACATTAGCATTTCTGTGTGTGTGTGTTTGTATGTGCAAAATGTGAGTGATTTCTAAAATTTTTTTCAATAATTTCCCTTTTTCGAAATAGCTGCATGGCCCGGCGTTGCATTGGCTATGTCTAATTTATAAATTTTCCTTTCTTTCATAAAATGAGGCTTCTAATACTCATTTTCATACAATTCCCCCTTTCACCGCCAGACCGGTGTTGCTCGGGCTGTCTCTTTTCCTCATGACATCAGCATTTCTGTGTGTGTGTATGTGTGTGTTTGGACGTGCAATAAATGTGAGTGATTTCTAAAATTGCGCTAAAATGTCCCTTTTTCAAATAGCTGTATGGCCCGGGGTTGCACGGGCTATCTCTGCTATTATAAATTTTCTTTCTTTCATAAAATCAGAGCTTCTAATACTCATTTTCACAATGACTTCCCTCCTTCACCGCTTAGCCCGGTGTTGCTCGGGCTTTCTCTTTTCCTCATGTCACCAGCATTTCTGTGTGTGTATACGTGCACAATGTGAGTGTTTTCTAT
>BMAU01011437.1:0-17087 GCA_019973935.1 Trichonephila clavipes
GGGAGTCCTTATGAAAATGACTATTAGAAGCTCTTATTTTGTTAAAGAAAGGGGAAATTTATGATAGTGTAGAGATAGCCTGTACAACCTATGGGTCATGCAGCTATTACGAAAAGGGAAATTTTGACACATTTTTAGAAATCCCATAAGTTGTGCACGTACAAACACACAGTTATGATGGTGTCATGAGGAAGAGAGAAAGCCCGAGCAACACGGGCAAAAGCGGTGAAGGAGGGGGAGTCATTATGAAAATAATTATTAGTAGCTCTGATTTTGTGAAAGAAAAGGAATATTTATAACAGTAGAGATAGCCCGTGCAACGTTGGGTCATGCAGCTCTTTCGAAATAGGGAAATTTTTTTACACAATTTTAGAAATCACTCAATTTGTGCAATACAAACACACAGAAAATGCTGGTGTCATGAGGAGAAAGCCCCTAGCAACAAGCGGGCTAAGCGGGTGAAGTGGGGAAGTCATTATGAAAACGAGTATTAGAAGCCTGGTTTTGTTAAAGAAAGGAAAATTTATAACAGTAGAGATAGTTGTGCAACGCCGGGCCATACATTTCGAAAAAGGGAAATATTTTGCCACACCTTAGACATCACCAAGTGGTGCACATACAAACACACAGAAATGCTGGTGTCATGAGGAAAATAGAAAAGCCCGAGCAACACGGCTTAGCGGTGAAGGGGAGGAGTCAATATGAAAATAATTATTAGTAGCTCCTGATTTTGTGGAAAGAAAGGAAACATTTATATTAGTAGAGATAGCCCGTGCAACTTTGGGTCATGCAGCTTATTCAAGTATAGGGAAATTTTGACACAATTTTAGAAATCACTCACATTGTGCACGTACAAACACACAGAAATGCTTGTGTCATGAGCAGAAGAGAAAACCCGAGCAAAACCGGGCTAGTGGTGAAGGGGGATTCATTAGGAAAATAAGTATTAGAAGCCTTGATTTTGTGAAAGCGAAAGGGAAAATTTATAATAGTAGACATAGCCAATGCAACGTCGTAAATATGCCCTATTTCGAAAAGGGAAATTTTTGACACAATTTTAGAAATCACTCACATTGTGCACGTACAAACACACACACACAGAAATGCTGGTGTCATGAGAAAAGAGAAAGCCCGAGCAACACCGGCTTAGCGGTGAACGGGATTGAAATGAGTATTAGAAGCTCAGATTTGTGAAAGAAAGGGGAAATTTATAACGGTAGAGATAGCCCGTGCAACGCAGGGCCATGCAGCTATATCGAGGTAAAGGGGAAATTTTGACAATATTATTAGAAATCACTCACATTGTGCACGTGCAAAACACACAGAAATGCTGGTGTCATGAGCAGAAGAGAAAGCCCGAGCAACACCGGGCTACGCAGTGAAGGGTGTTGATCATTATGAAAATGAGTATTAGAAGCTCTATTTGTGAAAGAAAGGGGAAATTTATAATAGTAGACATAGCCATGCAACGCCGGGCCATGCAGCTTTTTCGAAAAGGGGAAATTTTTTGACACAATTTTAGAAATCACTCACATTGTGCACTTACAAACACACACACAGAAATGCTGTTGTCGTGAAAGAGAATGCCCGAGCAACACCGGGCTAAGGAATGAAGGGTGGAGGTAAAATGAGTATTACATGCCTGATTTTGTGAAAGAAAGGAAAATTTATAACAGTAGAGATATCCAGTGCAACGCCGGGCCATGCAGTTATTTCGAAAAAGGGAAATTTACACAATTTTAGAAATCATTTGCATTGTGCACGTAAAAACACAACAGAAATGCTTTGTCATGAGGAAAGAGAATGCCCGAGCAACACCGGGATAAGGGGTGAAGGGTGGAGGTAAAATGAGTATTAGATGCTCTGATTTTGTGAAAGAAAGGAAAATTTATAACAGTAGAGATAGCCCGTGCAACGTTGGGTCATGCAGCTATTTCGAAATAGGGAAATTTTGACACAATTTTTAGAAATCACTCACATTGGGCACGTACAAAACACACAAACACAGAAATGCTGGTGTCATGAGAAAAGAGAAAGCCCGAGCAACACCGGGCTAAGCGGTGAAGGAGGGGAAGTCATTATGAAAATGAGTATTAGAAGCTCTGGTTTTGTTAAAAAAAAGGGAAAATTTATAACAGTAGAGATAGTCCGTGGAACACCCGGCCATGCAGCTATTACGAAAAAGGAAATTGACACAATGTTAGAAATCACTCTAGTTTTAAACGTACAAACACACAGAAATGCTGGTGTCATGAGGAAGAAAACGAGCAACACCGGGCTAAGTGGTAAGAGGGGAGTCATTATGAAAATGAGTATTATAAACTCTAGCTTTTGTTAAAGAAAGGAAAATTTATAACAGTAGAGATAGCCGTGCAAATTCCGGGCCATGCAGCTATTTCGAAAAGGGGAAATTTTTTGCCACAATTTTAGATATCACTCAAATGGTGCACATACAAACACAAAGAAATGCTGGTGTCATGGAAAGCCGAAACAACAAAGCGGTGAAGGGGGAGTCATTATGAAAATAATTATTAGAAGCTCTGATTTTGTAAAAGAAAGGAAAATTTATTGAGAACGTTGGGTCATGCAGCTATTACGAAATGGGGAATTTTTTTGACAAATTTTAGAAATCACTCAATTGGGCACGTACAAAACACAATCACACAGAAAGTCAAAGCAACATCGGGCTAAGCGGTGAAGGGGGGATTCATTATGAAAATGAGTATTAGAAGCTCTGGTTTTGTTAAAGAAAGGGAAAATTTATAACAGTAGAGATAGCCCTGTGCAACGCCGGGCCATGCAGTTATTTCGAAAAAAAGGAAATTTTTTGCCACAATTTTAGAAATCACTCAGTTGTGCACGTACAAACACACAGAAATGCTGGTGTCATGAAAAGAGAAACCCGAGCAACACCGGGAAAAGCCGGTGAAGGGGGGAGTCAATATGAAAATGAGTATTAAAAACTCTATTTTGTGAAAAGGAAAATTTATAACAGTAGAATAGCCTGTGCAACGTTGGGTCATGCAACTATTTAGAAATAGGGAAATTTTGACAATTTTAGAAATCACTCAAGTTGTGCACATACAAACACACAGAAATGCTGGTGTCATGAGGAAAGAGAAAGCCCTAGCAACAAGCGGGCTAAGCGGTGAAGGCGGGGAGTCATGATGAAAATGAGTATTAGAAGCTCTGGTTTTGTTAAAGAAAGGAAAATTTATAACAGTAGAGATAGGCCGTGCAACTTGGGCCATGTAGTTATTACGAAAAAGGGAAATTTTTTGCCACAATTTTAGATATCACATCAAATGGTGCACATACAAACACACAGAAATGCTGGTGTCATGAGGAAAAAAGAGAAAGCCCGAGCAACACCGGTCAAAGCGGTGAAGGGGAGTCATTATGAAAATAATTATTAGTAGCTCTGATTTTGTGAAAGAAAGGAATATTTATAACAGTAGAGATAGCCCGTGCAACATTGGGTCATGCAGCTCTTTCAAATAGGAAATTTTTTACACAGTTTTAGAAATCATTCAAGTTGTGCACATACAAACACACAGAAATGCTGGTGTCATGAGGAAAAGAGAAAGCCCTAGCAACAAGCGGGCTAAGCGGTGAAGGCGGGGGGAGTCATTATGAAAATGAGTATTAGAAGCTCTGGTTTTGTTAAAGAAAGGGAAAATTTATAACAGTAGAGATAGGCTGTGCAACGCCGGGCCATGCAGTTATTTCGAAAAAGGGAAAAATTTTTGCCACAACTTTAGAAATCACTCAATTTGTGCACATACAAACACACAGAAATGCTGGTGTCATGAGGAAAAGAGAAAGCCCGAGCAACACCGGCTTAGCGGTGAATGGGGGGAGTCATTATGAAAATAATTATTAGTAGCTCTGATTTTGTGAAAGAAAGGGAACATTTATATTAGTAGAGATAGCCCGTGCAACTTTGGGTCATGCAGCTATTTTCAAATAGGGAAATTTTTTGACACAATTTTAGAAATCACTCACATTGTGCACGTACAAACACACAGAAATGCTTGTGTCATGAGCAGAAGAGAAAACCCGAGCAAAACCGGGCTAAGCGGTGAAAGGGGGGATTCATTAGGAAAATGAGTATTAGAAGCTCTGATTTTGTGAAAAGAAAGGAAAATTTATAAATAGTAGAATAGCCCTTGCAACGTGGGGTCATGCAGCTATTTCGAAAAAGGAAATTTTTTGACACATTTTAGAAATCACTCAATTGTGCACGTACAAACACAACACACAGAAATGCTGGTGTCATGAGGAAAAGAGAAAGCCGAGCAACACCGGGCTAAGCGGTGAACGGGGTGGAGGTAAAATGAGTATTAGATGCTCTGATTTTGTGAAAGAAAGGGAAATTTATAACAGTAGAGATAGCCAGTGCAACGCCGGGCCATGCAGCTATTTCTGAAAAAGTGGAAATTTTTGACACATTTTTAGAAATCCCTGCATTGTGCACGTAAAACACACAGAAATGCTGTTGTCATGAGGAAAAGAGAAATGCCCGAGCAACACCGGGCTAAGGGGTGAAGGGTGGAGATCATTATGAAAATGAGTATTAGATGCTCTGATTTTGTGAAAGAAAGGGAAAATTTATAACAGTAGAGATAGCCCATGCAAGCCATGCAGCTATTTCGAAAAAGGGAAATTTTTTGACACAATTTTAGAAATCACTCACATTGTGCACGTACAACACAAACACACAGAAATGCTGGTGTCATGAGGAAAGAGAAAGCCCGAGCAACACCGGGCTAAGCGGTGAAGGGAGGGATTCATTATGAAAATAGTATTAAAGCTCTGATTTTGTGAAAGAAAGGAAAAATTTATAACAGTAGAGATAGCCGTGCAACGCCGGGTCATGCAGCTATTTCGAAATAGGGGAAATTTTTGACACAATTTTAGAAATCACTCACATTGTGCACGTACAAACACACAGAAATGCTGGTGTCATGAGGAAAAAGAGAAAGCCCGAGCAACACCGGGCTAAGCGGTGAACGGGGATTGAAAATGAGTATTAAAGCTCTGATTTTGTGAAAGAAAGGAAAATTTATAACAGTAGAGATAGCCGTGCAACGTTGGGCCATGCAGCTATTTCGAAAAGGGAAATTTTTGACACAATTTTAGAAATCACTCACATTGTGCACGTACAAACACACAGAAATGCTGGTGTCATGAGCAGAAGAGAAAGCCCGAGCAACACCGGGCTAAGCAGTGAAGGAGGGGTTGATCATTATGAAAATGAGTATTAGAAGCTCTGTATTTGTGAAAGAAAGGGAAAGTTTATAACAGTAGACATAGTAATGCAACGCCGGGCCATGCAGCTTTTTCGAAAAAGGGAAATTTTTTGACACAATTTTAGAAATCACTCATTGTTTACAAACACACACACACAGAAATGCTGTTGTCGTGAGGAAAGAGAATGCCCGAGCAACACCGGGCTAAGGAATGAAGGGTGGAGGTAAAATGAGTATTACATGCTCTGATTTTGTGAAAGAAAGGAAAATTTATAACAGTAGAGATATCCAGTGCAACGCCGGGCCATGCAGTTATTTCGAAAAAGGAAATTTTTTACACAATTTTAGAAATCACTCGCATTGTGCACGAAAAACACACAGAAATGCTGTTGTCATGAGGAAAAGAGAATGCCCGAGCAACACCGGGCTAAGGGGTGAAGGGTGGAGGTAAAATGAGTATTAGATGCTCTGATTTTGTTAAAAAAAGGGGAAATTTATAACAGTAGAGATAGCCGTGCAACGTTGGGGTCATGCAGCTATTTCGAAATAGGGAAATTTTGACACAATTTTAGAAATCACTCACATTGGGCACGTACAAACACACAAACACAGAAATGCTGGTGTCATGAGAAAAAGAGAAAGCCCGAGCAACACCGGGCTAAGCGGTGAAGGAGGGGGAGTCATTATGAAAATGAGTATTAGAAGCTCTCTGATTTTGTTAAAGAAAGGGAAAATTTATAACAGTAGAGATAGCCCGTGCAACACGGGCCATGCAGCTATTACGGAAAAGGGAAATTTTTGACACAATGTTAGAAATCACTCTAGTTTTAAACGTACAAACACACAGAAATGCTGGTGTCATGAGGAAAAGAGAAAGCCCGAGCAACACCGGGCTAAGTGAAGGGATGGAGTCATTATGAAAATGAGTATTATAAGCTCTAGTTTTGTGAAAGAAAGGAAAATTTATAACAGTAGAGATAGCCTCGTGCAACGTTGGGTCATGCAGCTATTACGAAAAGGAAATTTTTGACACAATTTTAGAAATTCAAGTTGTGCACGTACAAACACACAGTTATGATGGTGTCATGAGGAAAGAGAAAGCCCGAGCAACACCGGGCAAAGCGGTGAAGGGGAGTCATTATGAAAATGAGTATTAGAAGCTCTGATTTTGTTAAAGGGAAAAATTTATAACAGTAGAGATAGCCCGTGCAACGTTGGGCCATGCAGCTATTTCGAAAAGGGAAATTTTGACACAATTTTAGAAATCACTCAATTGTGTAAACAAACACACAGAAATGCTGGTGTCATGAGGAAAGAGAAAGTTCGAGCAACAAGCGGGCTAAGCGGTGAAGGCGGGGAGTCAAAATTTTGAAAATGAGTATTAGAAGCTCTGATTTTGTTAAAGAAATGGGAAAATTTATAACAGTAGAGATAGGCCGTGCAACGACGGGCCATGCAGTTATTTCGAAAAAGGGAAAATTTTGACACAATTTTAGAAATCACTCCCATTGTGCACGTACAAACACACAGAAATGCTGGTGTCATGAGGAAAGAGAAAGCCCGAGCAACACCGGGCAAAGCGGTGAAGGGGGAGTCATTATGAAAATGTATTAGAAGCTCTGATTTTGTTAAAGAAAGGGAAAATTTATAACAGTAGAGATACCCCGTGCAACGCCGGGCCATGCAGCTATTTCAAAAAGGGAAATTTTTGACACAATTTTAGAAATCACTCACTTTGTGCACGTACAAACACACAGAAATGCTGGTGTCATGAGGAAAAAGAGAAAGCCCGAGCAACATCGGGCTAAGCGGTGAAGGGAGGAGTCATTATGAAAATGAGTATTATAAACTCTAGTTTTTTGAAAGAAAGGAAAAATTTATAACAGTAGAGATAGAAACGTTGGGTCATGCAGCTATTACGAAAAAGGGAAATTTTTTGACACAATTTTAGAAATCACATAAGTTGTGCACGTACAAACACACAGTTATGATGGTGTCATGAGGAAAAGAGAAAGCCCTAGCAACAAGCCGGCTAAGCGGTGAAGGCGGGGGAGTCATTATGAAAATGAGTATTAGAAGCTCTGGTTTTGTTAAAGAAAGGGAAAATTTATAACAGTTGAGATAGCCCGTGCAACGCCGGGCCATGCAGTTATTTCGAAAAAGGGAAATTTTTTGACAAATTTTAGAAATCACTCAAGTTGTGCACGTACAAACACACAGAAACTGGTGTCATGAGGAAAAGAGAAAGCCCAGCAAACCGGGAAAAGCCGTGAAGGGGGGAGTCATTATGAAAATAAGTATTATAAACTCTAGTTTTGTGAAAGAAAGGAAAATTTATAACAGTAGAGATAGCCCGTGCAACGTTGGGTCATGCAGCTATTTAGAAATAGGAAATTTTTTGCAACTTTTAGAAATCACTCAAGTTGTGCACATACAAACACACACACAGAAATGCTGGTGTCATGAAAGAGAAAGCAACATTAGGCCGGTGTGAAGGGGAGAGTCCATTATGAAAAGTATTAGAAGCTCTGATTTTGTGAAAGAAAGGGAAAATTTATAACAGTAGAGATAGGCAGTGCAAACATGCAGCGAAAGGAATGTTTTCTGCACAAACACACAGAAATGCTGTTGTCAGGAAAATAGAAAGAAATTAGGGGAAATGGGGAGGACCTCTGATTTTGTAGCTTGATAGTAATAGTAAGGGAAAGATAGCACGTACAAAAAAACACACAGAAATGCTGGTGTCATGGCCATAAGCGGCAGCTATTACGAAAATTTAAAAGTAGGGCAAATTTATTTGACACAATTTTAGAAATCACTCACATTGTGCACGTACAAAACAATCACACAGAAATGCTGGTGTCATGAAAAAGAGAAAGCCCGAGCAACACCGGCTAAGCGGTGAAGCGGGAGGGAATCATTATGAAAATGAGTATTAGAAACTCTGATTTTGTGAAAGAAAGGGAAAATTTATAATATTAGAGATAGCCCGTTAACGCCAGGCCATGCAGCCCGAAAAGGGAAATTTTTAGAAATTTTAGAAATCACTCAAGTTGTGCACGTACAAACACACAGAAATATGGTGTCATGAAAAAGAGAATGCCCGAGCAACACCGGGCTTTGAAAATGAGTATTAGAAACTCTAGTTTTGTGAAAGAAAGGGAAAATTTATAACAGTAGAGATAGCCCGTGCAACGTTGGGTCATGCAGCTATTACGAAAAGGGAAATTTTTGACACAATTTTAGAAATCACTCAAGTTGTGCACGTACAAACACACAGAAATGCTGGTGTCATGAGGAAAGAGAAAGCCCGAGCAACACCGGGCAAAGCGGTGAAAGGAGGGGAGTCATTATGAAAATGTATTAGAAGCTCTGGTTTTGTTAAAGAAAGGGAAATTTATAACAGTAGAGATAGCCCGTACAACTCATGGCCATGCAGTTATTACGAAAAAGGAAATTTTTGACAAATTTTAGAAATATTTATAACAGAAATGCTGGTGTCATGAGGGAGAGAAACGAGCAACACCGTCAAAGCGGTGAAGGGAGGGAGTCATTATGAAAATAATTATTATAAATTTTGTGAAAGAAAGGAAATTTTATAACAGATTAGAGATAGCCGAATGCAACGCCGGGCCATGCAGCTCTTTCCAAAAAGGGAAATTTTTTGACACAATTTTAGAAATCACTCAAGTTGTGCACATACAAACACACAGAAATGCTGGTGTCATGAGGAAAAGAGAAAGCCCTAGCAACAAGCGGGCTAAGCGGTGAAGAGGGGGGAAGTCATTATGAAAAATGAGTATTAGAAGCTCTGGTTTTGTTAAAGAAAGGGAAAATTTATAACAGTAGAGATAGGCTGTGCAACGCCGGGCCATGCAGTTATTTCGAAAAAGGGAAATATTTTGCCACAATTTTAGATATCACTCAAGTGGTGCACATACAAACACACAGAAATGCTGGTGTCATGAGGAAAATAGAAAGCCCGAGCAACACCGGCTTAGCGGTGAAGGGGGGAGTCATTATGAAAATAATTATTAGTAGCTCTGATTTTGTGAAAGAAAGGGAACATTTATATTAGTAGAGATAGCCCGTGCAACTTTGGGTCATGCAGCTATTTTCAAGTAGGGAAATTTTTGACACAATTTTAGAAATCACTCACATTGTGCACGTACAAACACACAGAAATGCTTGTGTCATGAGCAGAAGAGAAACCCGAGCAAAACCGGGCTAAGCGGTGAAGGGGGGGATTCATTAGGAAAATAAGTATTAGAAGCTCTGATTTTGTGAAAGAAAGGGAAAATTTATAATAGTAGACATAGCCAATGCAACGTTCGGGCCATGCTGCTATTTCGAAAAAGGAAATTTTTTGACACAATTTTAGAAATCACTCACATTGTGCACGTACAAACACACACACACAGAAATGCTGGTGTCATGAGGAAAAAGAGAAAGCCCGAGCAACACCGGCTTAGCGGTGAACGGGGATTGAAATGAGTATTAGAAGCTCTGATTTTGTGAAAGAAAGGGGAAATTTATAACGGTAGAGATAGCCCGTGCAACGCAGGGCCATGCAGCTATTATCGAAAAAGGAAATTTTTGACACAATTTAGAAATCACTCACATTGTGCACGTACAAACACAAACAGAAATGCTGGTGTCATGAGGAAGAAGAGAAAGCCCGAGCAACACCGGGCTACGCAGTGAAGGGGGGTTGATCATTATGAAAATGAGTATTAGAAGCTCTGTATTTAGAAAGAAAGGAAAATTTATAATAGTAGACATAGCCAATGCAACGCCGGGCCATGCAGCTTTTTCGAAAAAGGGAAACTTTTTGACACAATTTTAGAAATCACTCACATTGTGCACTTACAAACACACACACACAGAAATGCTGTTGTCTGAGGAAAGAGAATGCCCGAGCAACACCGGGCTAAGGAATGAAGGGTGGAGGTAAAACGAGTATTACATGCTCTGATTTTGTGAAAGAAAGGAAAAATTTATAACAGTAGAGATATCCAGTGCAACGCCGGGCCATGCAGTTATTTCGAAAAGGGAAATTTTTACACATTTTTAGAAATCACTCGCATTGTGCACGTAAAAACACACAGAAATGCTGTTGTCATGAGGAAAAGAGAATGCCCGAGCAACACCGGGCTAAGGGGTGAAGGGTGGAGGTAAAATGAGTATTAGATGCTCTGATTTTGTGAAAGAAAGGGAAAATTTATAACAGTAGAGATAGCCCGTGCAACGTTGGGTCATGCAGCTATTTCGAAATAGGGAAATTTTTTGACACAATTTTAGAAATCACTCACATTGGGCACGTACAAACACACAAACACAGAAATGCTGGTGTCATGAGAAAGAGAAAGCCCGAGCAACACCGGGCTAAGCGGTGAAGGAGGGGGGAAGTCATTATGAAAATGAGTATTAGAAGCTCTGGTTTTGTTAAAAAAGGGGAAATTTATAACAGTAGAGATAGTCCGTGGAACACCCGGCCATGCAGCTATTACGAAAAAGGAAATTTTTGACACAATGTTAGAAATCACTCTAGTTTTAAACGTACAAACACACAGAAATGCTGGTGTCATGAGGAATTGAGAAAGCCCGAGCAACACCGGGCTAAGGCGTGAAGGAGGAGTCATTATGAAAATGAGTATTATAAACTCTAGTTTTGTGAAAGAAAGGGAAAATTATATAACATTAGTAGAGATAGACACATTTTTAGAAATCACTCACATTGTGCACGTGCATACAAAACACAAATTGGGTCATGCAGCTAACATCGGGCTAAGCGGTGAAGGGGTGAGTAATTATGAAAAGGGAAATTTTGAGAAACAATTTTAACAGTAAAATCACATGCAACACCCGGCAATACGAAAAAGGGAAATTTTTGCCACAAAAATCACTGGTACAATCACACAGTTATGATGGTGTCATGAGGAAAAGAGAAAGCCCGAGCAACACCGGGCAAAGCGGTGAAGGGGGGAGTCATTATGAAAATAATTATTAGTAGCCTGATTTTGTAAAAGAAAGGAAAATTTATAACAGTAGAGATAGCCCGTGCAACGTTGGGTCATGCAGCTCTTTCGAAATAGGGAAATTTTTTGACACAATTTTAGAAATCACTCAATTTGTGCACATACAAAACACACACAGAAATGCTGGTGTCATGAGGCTATTTCAAAAAGAGAAAGCCCTAGCAAACCGGGCTAAGCGGTGAAGGGGGGGAGTCATTATGAAAATGAGTATTAGAAGCCTAGTTTTGTTAAAGAAAGGGAAAATTTATAACAGTAGAGATAGCCCGTGCAACGTTGGGTCATGCAGCTATTTACGAAAAGGAAATTTTGACACAATTTTAGAAATCATGCCCATAATTGTGCACGTACAAAAACACACAGAAATGATGGTGTCATGAGGAAAAGAGAAAGCCCGAGCAACACCATGCAGGCATTTTAGAAATCATTCACAAAGCGGTGAAGGCGGGGAAGTCATTATGAAAAAATAATTATTAGAAGCTCTGATTTTGTGAAAGAAAGGGAAAATTTATAACAGTAGAGATAGGCGTGCAACGCCGGGCCATGCAGCTATTTCGAAAAAGGAAATATTTTGACACAATTTTAGATATCACCTCAATGGTGCACATACAAACACACAGAAATGCTGGTGTCATGAGGAAAAGAGAAAGCCCTAGCAACAGCGGGCTGCGGAAAAGGCGGGGGGGAGTCATTATGAAAATAAGTATTAGAAGCTCTAGTTTTGTTAAAGAAAGGAAAATTTATAACAGTAGAGATAGGCTGTGCAACGCCGGGCCATGCAGTTATTTCGAAAGGGAAATTTTTTGCCACAACTTTAGAAATCACTCCCATTGTACACGTACAAACACACACACACAGAAATGCTGGTGTCATAAAGGAAAAGAGAAAGCCCGAGCAACATTAGGCTAAGCGGTGAAGGGGAGGGGAGTCATTATGAAAATGACTATTAGAAGCTCTGGATTTTGTTAAAGAAAGGGGAAATTTATAATAGTAGAGATAGCCGTGCAACTCATGGCCATGCAGCTATTACGAAAAAGGGAAATTTTTTGACAAATTTTAGAAATGTTGTGCACGTACAAACACATAGAAATGCTGGTGTCATGAGGAAAAGAGAAAGCCCGAGCAACACCGATAAGCCGTGAAGGAGGGAGTCATTATGAAAATGAGTATTATAAACTCTAGTTTTGTGAAAGAAAGGGAAAATTTATAACAGTAGAGATAGCCCGTGCAACGTTGGGTCATGCAGCTATTTCGAAAAAGGGAAATTTTTGACACAATTTTAGAAATCACATAATGTTGTGCACGTACAAACACACAGTTATACAAACACACACAAACAGAAATGATGGTGTCATGAGGAAAAAGAGAAAGCCCGAGCAACACCGGGCAAAGCGGTGAAGGAGGGAGTCATTATGAAAATAATTATTAGTAGCCTGATTTTGTGAAAGAAAAGGAATATTTATAACAGTAGAGATAGCCCGTGCAACGTTGGGTCATGCAGCTCTTTTCGAAATAGGGAAATTTTTTTACACAATTTTAGAAATCACTCAAGTTGTGCACATACAAACACACAGAAATGCTGGTGTCATGAGGAAAGAGAAAGCCCCTAGAGCAACAAGCGGGCTAAGCGGTGAAGGAGGGGGAAGTCATTATGAAAATGAGTATTAGAAGCTCTGGTTTTGTTAAAGAAAGGAAAATTTATAACAGTAGAGATAGGCTGTGCAACGCCGGGCCATGCAGTTATTTCGAAAAGGGAAATATTTTGACACAATTTTAGATATCACTCAAGTGGTGCACATACAAACACACAGAAATGCTGGTGTCATGAGGAAAATAGAAAGCCCGAGCAACACCCGGCTTAGCGGTGAAGGGGGGAGGAGTCATTATGAAAATAATTATTAGTAGCTCTGATTTTGTGAAAGAAAAGGAATATTTATATTAGTAGAGATAGCCCGTGCAACTTTGGGTCATGCAGCTATTTTCAAGTAGGGAAATTTTTTGACACAATTTTAGAAATCACTCACATTTGTGCACGTACAAACACACAGAAATGCTGGTGTCATGAGGAAAAGAGAAAACCCGAGCAACAACTGGGCTAAGCGGTGAAAAGGGGGGAATTCATTATGAAAATGAGTATTAGAAGCTCTGGTTTTGTTAAAGAAAGGGGAAATTTATAACAGTAGAGATAGCCAATGCAACGCCGGGCCATGCAGCTATTTCGAAAAGGGAAATTTTTGACACATTTTAGAAATCACTCACATTGTGCACTTAAAACACACACACAGAAATGCTGGTGTCAGAAGGAAAGAGAAAGCCCGGAGCAACATTAGGCCAAGCGGTGAAGGGGGGAGGTGAAAACGAGCATTAGACTTGGTTTTGTGAAAGAAAGGAAATTTATAACAGTAGAGATATCCAGTGCAACGCCGGGCCATGCAGTTATTACGAAAAGGGAAATTTTGACAAATTTTAGAAATCACCTCGCATTGTGCACGTACAAACACACAGAAATGCTGGTGTCATGAGGAAAGAGAAAGAGCAACACCGGGCTAAGGGGTGAAGGGTGGAGTAAAATGAGTATTAGATGCTCTGATTTTGTGAAAGAAAGGAAAATTTATAACAGTAGAGATAGCCTGTGCAACGTTGGGTCATGCAGCTATTTCGAAATAGGGAAATTTTGACACAATTTTAGAAATCAATCACAGTTGTGCACGTACAAACACAGAAATGCTGGTGTCATGAGAAAGAGAAAGCCCGAGCAAACCGGGTTGCGGTGAAGGAGGGGGAAGTCATTATGAAAATGAGTATTAGAAGCTCTGGTTTTGTGAAAGGGGAAATTTATAACAGTAGAGATAGTCCGTGGAAACGCCGGGTCAGTGCAGTTATTTCGAAAAAGGGAAATGTTAGAAATCCACTAGTTAGAAAAACGTACAACACACAGAAATGCTGGTGTCATGAGGAAAAGAGAAAGCCCTGAGCAACATTAGGCTAAGCGGTGAAGGGGGGAGTCTATTATTAAAATGAGTATTAGAAGCTCTGGTTTTGGAAAAAGAAAGGAAAATTTATAACAGTAGAGATAGCGTAAATGTAACTGCCGAAAGGGGGAAATCACATGCACAGCTATTCATGAGGAAAAGAGAAAGCCCGAGCAACACCGGGAAAAAGGAAATAATTATTAGTGATCTGATTTGTGAAAGAAAAGGAATAATTTTTAGAAATAGCACATAAGTTGGGTCATGCAGCTCTTTCGAAATAGGGAAATTTACACAATTTAGAAACACCTCAAGTTGTAAAACACACAGAAATGCTGTTGTCATGAGGAAAGAGAAAAGCCCGAAAACATCGGGCTAAGCGGTGAAGAGGTGAGTAATCATGAAAACGAGCATTAGAAGCCTGGATTTTGTGAAAGAAAAAGGAAAATTTATTATAGTAGACATAGCCTGTGCAACGCCGGGCCATGCAGTTATTTCTAAAAAGGGAAATTTTCACAAAATTTTAGAAATCAATTCACAGTTGTGCACATACAAATCACACAGAAATGATGGTGTCATGAGGAAAAAGAGAAAGCCCGAGCAACACCGAGCAAAGCGGTGAAGGGGGGGAGTCATTATGAAAATAATTATTAGTAGCCTGATTTTGTAAAAAAAGAAAGGAAAATTTATAACGCAGAGATAGCCCGTGAAACGACGGGCCATGCAGCTATTACGAAAAAGGGAAATTTTTGACAAATTTTAGAAATCACCCAGTTAGTAAGTACAAACACACAGAAATGTTAGTGTCATGAGTGAAAAGAAAAGCCCTGTGAAAAACCGGGGGAAAAGCCGTGAAGGGAGGAGTCAATATGAAAATAAGTATTATAAACTCTAGTTTTGTGAAAGAAAGGGAAAATTAATAACAGTAGAGATAGCCCATGCAACGCCGGTCATGCAGCTATTTTAGAAATAGGAAATTTTGACACAATTTTAGAAATCAATCAAGTGGTGCACATACAAACACACACACACAGAAATGCTGGTGTCATGAGGAAAGAGAATGCCCGAGGAACATCTCAGGCTAAGCGGTGAAGGGGGAAACATTATTAAAATAAGTATTAGAAGCCTCTAATTTTGTGAGAGAAAGGGAAAATTTATAACAGTAGAGATATCCAGTGCAACGCCGGGCGATGCAGTTATTTTGAAAAAAGGAATGTTTTGACACAATTTTAGAAATCATTCGCATTGTGCACGTACAAACACACAGAAATGCTGTTGTCATGAGGAATGAGAAAGCCCTCGAACAACACCGGGCTAAGCGGTGAAAGGGAGGGGATTAAATATGAAAATAAGTATTAGGACCTCTGATTTTGTGAAAGAAAGGGGAATTTTATTATAGTACACATAGCCCGTGCAACGCCGGGCCATGCAGCTATTTCTTGAAAAAAAGGAAAATTTTGACAAAATTTTAGAAACCCCCACATTGGGTAACGTACAAAACACACACACACAGAAATGCTGGTGTCATGAGGAAAAAGAGAAGGCTCCGAGCATCACCGGCTGCTGGTGAAGGGGGGAGTCTTTATTAAAATAAGCATTAGAAGCCTGATTTTGTGAAAGAAAGGGAAAATTTATAACAGTAGAGATAGGCCGTGCAAAGCCCGGCCATGCAGCTATTACGAAAAAGGTAATTTTGACACAATTTTAGAAATCACTCACATTGGGCACGTACAAAACACAATCACACAGAAATGCTGGTGTCATGAAGAAAAGAGAAAGCCCGAGCAACACCGGGCTCAGCGGTGAAGCGGAGGAGTCATTATGAAAATAAGTATTAGAAGCTCTGATTTTGTGAAAGAAAGGAAAATTTATAATAGCAAAGATAGCCCGTTAACGCCAGGCCATGCAGCTATTTCAAAAAAGGAAATTTTAGACAAATTTAGAAATCACTCAAATGGTGCACATACAAACACACACAGAAATGCCGGATGCCATGAGGAAAAGAGAAAGACCGAGCAACACCGGGCTAAGTGGTGAAGAGGGGGATTCATTATGAAAATGAGTATTAGAAGCCTGATTTTGTGAAAAAGAAAGGCAAAAATTTATAATAGCAGATTATAGCCAATGCAACGCTGGGCCATGCAGCTATTTTCGAAAAAGGGAAATATTTGACACACCTTAGAAATCATTCAAACTGTGCACGTACAAACACACAGAAATGCTGTTGTCATGAGGAAAAGAGAAAGCCCGAGCAACACCGGCAAGCGGTGAAATTGGGGTGAGTCATTATGAAAATGAGTATTGTAGCCCCGCTTTGTTACATGAAAGGAAAATTTATAACAGTAGACATAGGTCCAACGCCGGGGCATGTAGTTATTTCGAAAAAGGAAATTTTTGCCACATTTTAGATATCAATTAAATGGTGCACATACAAACACAGAAATGCTGGTGTCATGAGGAAAAGAGAAAGCCCGAGCAACACCGGTCAAAGCGGTGAAGGTGCTGGGAGTCATTATGAAAATAATTATTAGTAGCTCTGATTTTTAGAAAGAAAAGGAACATTTATAACAGTAGACATACCCCCGTGCAACGTTGGGTCATGCAGCTATTCTCGAAACGGAAATCCTTGATCACCAATCTTGTAGAAATCACTCTCCACACTTTGTGGCACCGCAATAAACACATCAAAACAGAAATGTTGGAAAATAGAAGGAAAATAGAGATAGTTCGACAACACCGGGCTATGGTGAAGGGGAGGATTCATTATGAAATGAGTATTAGAATCCCTGGTCTTAAAACAAAGGAAATTTATAACAGTAGAGATAGCCCGT
>BMAU01011438.1:0-10074 GCA_019973935.1 Trichonephila clavipes
TTTGTACGTGCACAATGTGAGTGATTTCTAAAATTGTTTCAATAAATTTCCCTTTTTCGAAATAGCTGCATAGCCCGGCGTTGCATTGGCTATGTCTAATTTATAAATTTTCCCTTTCTTTCATAAAATGAGGGCTTCTAATACTCATTTCATATTGCCTCCCCCTTTCACCCAGCAGCCAGGTGTTGCTCGGACTTTCTCTTTCCTCTTGACACCAGCATTTTTGTGTGTTTGTGTGTGTGTTTGAACGTGCACAATGTGAGTGATTTCTAAAATTGCGTCAAAAAATGGCCCTTTTTCGAAGTAGCTGCATGGCCCGGCGTTGCATTGGCTATGTCTACTTTATAAATTTTCCTTTCTTTCATAAAATCAGGGCTTCTAATACTCATTTTCATAATGACTCCCCCCTTTCACCGCTTAGCCCGGTGTTGCTTGGGCTTTCTCTTTTTCCTCATGACATCAGCATTTCTGTGTGTGTGTATGTGTGTGTTTGTGCGATGCACAATGTGAGTGATTTCTAAAATTGCGCTAAAAATGTCCCTTTTCAAATAGCTGCATGGCGGGGTTGCACGAGGCTATCTGCTATTATAAATTTTTTCTTTCTTTCATAAAATCAGAGCTTCTAATACTCATTTTCACAATGACTTCCACCCTCCTTCACCCTTAGCCCGGTGTTGCTCGGGCTTTCTCTTTTCCTCATGTCACCAGCATTTCTGTGTGTGTATGCACGTGCACAATGTGAGTGTTTTCTATGATTGTGTGTCAAAAATTTCCTTTTTCGTAATAACTGCATGGCCGGGCGTTACACGGGCAATCTATACTGTTTTAAATTTCCCCTTTCTTTAAGAAAACCAGAGCTTCTAATACTCATTTCACAATGACTTCCACCCTCCTTCACCGCTTAGCCCGGTGTTGATCCGGGCTGTCTCTTATCCCTCATGACATCAGCATTTCTGTGTGTGTGTATGCACGTGCACAATGTGAGGGATTTCTAAGAATTATTGTCAAAAATTTCCCTTTTCAGGAAATAGCTGCATGGCCCGGCGTTGCACGGGCTATATCTACTTTATAAATTATCCCTTTCTTTCACAAAATCAGAGCTTCTAATACTCATTTTTCATAATGACTCCTTCCCCTTCACCGCTTAGCCCGGTGTTGCTTGGGCTTTCTCTTTTTCCTCATGACATCCCAGCATTTCTTTGTGTGTGTGTGTTTGTACGTGCACAATGTGAGTGATTTCTAAAATTGCGTCAAAAAAATGGCCCTTTTTCGAAATAGCTGCATGGCCCGGCGTTGCACAGGCTATATCTACTTTTTTATAAATTATCCCTTTCTTTCACAAAATCAGAGCTTCTAATACTCATTTTCATAATGACTCCTTCCTTCACCGCTTAGCCCAGTGTTGCTCGGGTTTTCTCTTTTCCTCAAGACATTAGCATTGTGTGTGTGTTTTATGTGCACAATGTGAGTGATTTCTAAAATTGTTTCAATAAATTTCCCTTTTTCGAAATAGCTGCATGGCCCGGCGTTGCATTGGCTATGTCTACTTTATAAATTTCCCCTTTCTTTCATAAAATCAGGGCTTCTAATACTCATTTTCATAATGACTCCCCCTTTCACCGCATAGCCCGGTGTTGCTCGGACTTTCTCTTTTCCTCATGACACCACCATTTTTGTGTGTGTGCGTGTTTGAACGTGCACAATGTGAGTGATTTCTAAAATTTGTCAAAATATTTCCTTTTTCGAAATAGCTGCATGGCCCGGGTTGCACAGGCTATTTCTGCAATTATAAATTTTCCCTTTCTTTCACAAAATCAGAGCTTCTAATACTCATTTCATAATGACTCCCCTTTCACCGCTTAGCCCGGTGTTGCTCGGACTTTCTCTTTTCCTCTGACATCAGCATTTCTTTTTGTGTGTGTGTTTGTACGTGCACAATGTGAGTGATTTTCTAAAATTGTGTTAAAAAATTTCCTTTTTCGAAATAGCTGCATGGCCGGCGTTGCACGGGCTATATCTACTTTTATAAATTATCCCTTTCTTTCACAAAATCAGAGCTTCTAATACTGATTTTCATAATGACTCCTTCCTTCACCGCTTAGCCCGGTGTTGCTTGGGCTTTCTCTTTTCCTCATGAAAGGATGAGCATTTCTTTTGTGTGTGTGTGTTTGTACGTGCACAATGTGAGTGATTTCTAAAATTGCGTCAAAGAGGAAATGGCCCTTTTTCGGAAAAATAGCTGCATGGCCCGGCGTTTGCACGGCCTATCTCTAGTGTTATAAAATGTCCCCTTCTTAAACAAAATCAGGCTACCCCTAATAATTATTTTTATAATGACCCCCTCTCTTTCACCGCTTAGCCCAGTGTTGCTCGGGTTTTCTCTTTTCCTTAAGACATTAGCATTTCTGTGTGTGTGTGTTTGTATGTGCAAAATGTGGTGATTTCTAAAATTTTTTTCAATAAATTTCCTTTTTCGAAATAGCTGCATGGCCCGGCGTTGCATTGGCTATGTCTAATTTATAAATTTTCCCTTTCTTTCATAAAATGAGGGCTTCTAATACTCATTTTCATAATAATCCCTTTCACCACTTAGACCGGTGTTGCTCGGGCTGTCTCTTTCCTCATGACATCCAACATTTCTGTGTGTGTGTATGTGTGTGTTTGGACGTGCACAATGTGGTGATTTCTAAAATTGCGCTAAAAATGTCCCTTTTTCAAATAGCTGCATGGCCCGGTTTACGGGTACTATCTCTGTAATATAAATTTTCTTTCTTTCATAAAATCAGAGCTTCTAATACTCATTTTCGCAATGACTTCCACACCCTCCTTCACCGCTTAGCCGGTGTTGCTCGGGCTTTTCTCTTTCCTCATGTCACCAGCATTTCTGTGTGTATGCACGTGCACAATGTGAGTGTTTTCTATGATTGTGTCAAAAAAATTTCCCTTTTTCGTAATAACTGCATGGCCGGGCGTTACACGGGCAATCTATACTGTTTTTAAATTTCCCCCTTTCTTTAGGAAAACCAGAGCTTCTAATACTCATTTTCACAATGACTTCCACCTCCTTCACCCTTAGCCCGGTGTTGATCAGGCTGTCTCTTTTTCCTCATGACACCAGCATTTTTGTGTGTGTGCGTGTTTGAACGTGCACAATGTGAGGTGATTTCTAAAATTGCGCTAAAAATGTCCCTTTTTCAAATAGCTGCATGGCCCGGGGTTGCATTAGCTATGTCTACTTTATAAATTTTCCCTTTCTTTCATAAAATCAGGGCTTCTAATACTCATTTTCATAATGACTCCCCCCCTTTCACCCGCTTAGCCCAGTGTTGCGGGCTTTCTCTTTCCTCATGACATCAGCATTTCTGTGTGTGTGTGTGTATGTTTGTACGTGCACAATGTGAGTGATTTCTAAAATTGCGCTAAAAATGTCCCTTTTTCAAATAGCTGCATGGCCCGGCGTTGCACGGGCTATATCTACTTTATAAATTATGCCTTTCTTTCACAAAATGAGGGCTTCTAATACTCATTTTCATAATGACTCCCCTTTCTCCGCTTAGCCCGGGGTTGCTCGGACTTTCTCTTTCCTCATGACACCAGCATTTTTTGTGTGTGTGCGTGTTTGAACGATGCACAATGTGGTGATTTCTAAAATTGTGTCAAAATACTTCCCTTTTTCGAAATAGCTGCATGGCCCGGCGTTGCATTAGCTATGTCTACTTTATAAATTTTCCTTTCTTTCATAAAATCAGGGCTTCTAATACTCATTTTCATAATGACTCCCCCCTTTCACCGCTTGGCTTGGTTTGCTCGGGCTGTCTCTTTTTCCTCATGTCACCAGCATTTCTGTGTGTGTATGCACGTGCACTTTGTGAGTGTTTTCTATGATTGTGTCAAAAAATTTCCCTTTTTCGTAATAGCTGCATGGCCGGGCGTTACACGGGCAATCTATACTGTTTTTAAATTTCCCCTTTCTTTACAAAACCAGGCTTCTAATACTCATTTTCACAATTTCTCCCCACCCTCCTTCACCATTAGCCCGGTGTTGCTTGGGCTTTCTCTTTCCTCATGGCATCAGCATTTCTTTGTGTGTGTGTGTTTGTACGTGCACAATGTGAGGTGATTTCTAAAATTGCGTCAAAAAAATGGCCCTTTTTCGAAATAGCTGCATGGCCCGGCGTTGCGGCCTGTCTATATTGTTATAAATTGTCCCCTTCTTATACAAAATCAGAGCTACTAATAATTATTTTCATAATGACTCCCCCTCTTTCACCGCTTAGCCCAGTGTTGCTCGGGATTTCTCTTTTCCTCAAGACATTAGCATTTCTGTGTGTGTGTGTTTGTATGTGCAAAATGTGAGTCATTTCTAAAATTTTTTCAATAAATTTCCCTTTTTCGAAATAGCTGCATGGCCCGGCGTTGCATTGGCTATGTCTAATTTATAAATTTTCCTTTCTTTCATAAAATGAGGGCTTCTAATACTCATTTTCATAATAGTCCCCATGGACCTTTCTGTCTCTTTCCTAGACCGGTGTTGCTCAAGGCTAAAATCTCTTTTCCTCATGTCACCAGCATTTCTGTGTGTGTGTGTATGCACGATGCATTTTGTGAGTGTTTTCTATGATTGTGTCAAAAAATTTCCCTTTTTCGTAATAGCTGCATGGCCGGGCGTTACACGGGCAATCTATACTGTTTTAAATTTCCCCTTTCTTTAACAAAACCAGAGCTTCTAATACTCATTTTCACAATGACTCCCCACCCTCCTTCACCGCTTAGCCCGGTGTTGCTAGAACTTTCTCTTTTCCTCATGACATCAGCATTTCTTTGTGTGTGTGTGTTTGTACGTGCACAATGTGAGTGATTTCTAAAATTCAAAAAATGGCCCTTTTTCGAAATAGCTGCATGGCCCGGCGTTGCATTGGCTATGTCTACTTTATAAATTTTCCCTTTCTTTCATAAAATAAGGGCTTCTAATACTCATTTTCATAATGACTCCCCCCTTTCACCATAGGCCGGTGTTGCTTGGGCTTTCTCTTTTCCTCATGACATCAGCATTTCTGTGTGTGTGTATGTGTGTGTTTGTACGTGCACAATGTGAGTGATTTTTAAAATTGCGCTAAAAATGTCCCTTTTTCAAATAGTTGCATGGCCCGGGGTTGCACGGGCTATCTCTGCTATTATAATTTTTTTCTTTCTTTCATAAAATCAGTGCTTCTAATACTCATTTTCACAATGACTTCCACCCTCCTTCGCCGCTTAGCCCGGTGTTGCTCGGGCTGTCTCTTTTCCTCATGTCACCAGCATTTCTATGTGTGTATGCACGTCCACAATGTGAGTGTTTTCTATGATTGTGTCAAAAAATTTCCCTTTTTCGTAATAGCTGCATGGCCGGGCGTTACACGTTCAATCTATACTGTTTTAAAAATTTCCCCTTTCTTTAACAAAACCAGAGCTTCTAATTCTCATTTTCTAATGCTCCCACCCTCCTTCACCGCTTAGCCCGGTGTTGCTGGGCTGTCTCTTTTCCTCATGACATCAGCATTTCTTTGTGTGTGTGCGTTTGTACGTGCACAATGTGAGTGATTTCTAAAATTGTGTCAAAAAATGGAATTTTTTCGAAATAGCTGCATGGCCCGGCGTTGCACGGCCTATCTCTAGTGTTATAAATTGTCCCCTTCTTAAACAAAATCAGAGCTACTAATAATTATTTTCATAATGACCCCCTCTCTTTCACCGCTTAGCCCAGTGTTGCTCGGGTTTTCTCTTTTCCTTAAGACATTAGCATTTCTGTGTGTGTGTGTTTGTATGTGCACAATGTGAGTGATTTCTAAAATTGTTTCAATAAATTTCCCTTTTCGAAATAGCTGCATGGCCCGGCGTTGCATTGGCTATGTCTACTTTATAAATTTTCCTTTCTTTAATAAAATGAGGGCTTCTAATACTCATTTCATAATGACTCCCCCCTTTCACCGCTTAGGCCGGTGTTGCTCGGACTTTCTCTTTCTCATGACACCAGCATTTTTTGTGTGCGTGTTTGAACGTGCACAATGTGTGATTTCTAAAATTGTGTCAAAATATTTCCCTTTTCGAAATAGCTGCATGGCCCGGGGTTGCACGGGCTATTTCAGTAATTATAAATTTTCCCTTTCTTTCACAAAATCAGGCTTCTAATACTCATTTCACAATGACTTCAACCCTCCTTCACCGCTTAGCCCGGTTTTGCTCGGGCTGTCTCTTTCCTCATGTCACCAGCATTTCTGTGTGTGTGTGTATGCACGTGCACTTTGTAGTGTGTTTTCTATGATTGTGTCAAAAATTTCCTTTTTTCGTAATAGCTGCATGGCCGGGCGTTACACGGGCAATCTATACTGTTTTAAATTTCCCCTTTCTTTACAAAACCAGAGCTTCTAATACTCATTTCACAATGACTCCCCACCCTCCTTCACCGCTTAGCCCGGTGTTGCTCGAGGCTGTCTCTTTTCCTCATGACATCAGCATTTCTTTGTGTGTGTGCGTTTGTACGTGCACAATGTGAGTGATTTCGTGTGTCAAAAATGGAATTTTTCGAAATAGCTGCATGGCCGGCGTTGCACGGCCTATCTTTAATGTTATAAATTGTCCCCTTCTTAAAACAAAATCAGAGCTACTAATAATTATTTTCATAATGACCCCCTCTCTTTCACCATAGCCCAGTGTTGCTCGGGTTTTCTCTTTTCCTTAAGACATTAGCATTTCTGTGTGTGTGTGTTTGTATGTGCACAATGTAAGTGATTTCTAAAATTGTTTCAATAAATTTCCCTTTTTCGAAATAGCTGCATGGCCCGGCGTTGCATTGGCTATGTCTACTTTATAAATTTTCCCTTTCTTTAATAAAATGAGGGCTTCTAATACTCATTTTCATGACTCCCCCTTTCACCGCTTAGCCCGGTGTTGCTCGGACTTTCTCTTTTCCTCATGACACCAGCATTTTTGTGTGTGTGCGTGTTTGAACGTGCACAATGTGAGTTATTTCTCAAATTGTGTCAAAATATTCCCCCTTTTTCAGAGAAATAGCTGCATGGCCGGGTTGCTGAGCTATTTCTGCAATTATAAATTTTCCCTTTCTTTCAGAAAATCAGGCTTCTAATACTCATTTTCACAATGACTTCCACCCTCCTTCAACGCTTAGCCCGGTGTTGCTCGGGCTGTCTCTTTTCTCATGCCACCAGCATTTCTGTGTGTGTGTGTATGCACGTGCACTTTGTGAGTGTTTTCTATGATTGTGTCAAAATTTCCCTTTTCGTAATAGCTGCATGGCCGGGCGTTATTTCCTTTCACGGGCAATCTATACTGTTTTAAATTTCCCTTTCTTTAACAAAACCAGGCTTCTAATACTCATTTTCACAATGACTTCCAACCTCCTTCACCGCTTAGCCGGTGTTGCTAGGGCTTTCTCTTTCCTCATGACATCAGCATTTCTTTGTGTGTGTGTTTGTACGTGCACAATGTGAGTGATTTCTAAAATTGCGTCAAAAAATGGCCCTTTTCGAGTAGCTGCATGGCCCGGCGTTGCAGTGGCTATGTCTACTTTATAAATTTTCCTTTCTTTCATAAAATCAGGGCTTCTAATACTCATTTTCATAATAACTCCCCCCTTTCACCGCTTAGCCCGGTGTTGCTTGGGCTCTCTTTTCCTCATGACATCAGCATTTCTGTGTGTGTGTATGTGTGTGTTTGTACGTGCACAATGTGAGGTGATTTCTAAAATTGCGCTAAAAATGTCCTTTTTCAAATAGCTGCATGGCCGGGGTTGCACGGGCTATCTCTTGCTATTATAAATTTTCTTTCTTTCATAAAATCAGAGCTTCTAATACTCATTTCACAATGACTTCAACCCTCCTTCACCCAGGCCGGTGTTGCTCGGGCTTTCTCTTTTTCCCTCATGTCACCAGCATTTCTGTGTGTGTATGACGTGCACAATGTGAGTGTTTTCTATGATTGTGTCAAAAGAATTTCCTTTTTCGTAATAACTGCATGGCCGGGCGTTACACGGGCAATCTTCTGTTTAAATTTCCCCTTTCTTTAAGAAAACCAGGCTTCTAATACTCATTTTCACAATGACTTCCACAAGCCCGGTGTTGATCAGGCTGTCTCTTCCTCATGACATCAGCATTTCTGTGTGTGCATGCACGTGCACAATGTGAGGGGATTTCTAAAGGTGTGTCAAAAATTTCCCTTTTTCGAAATAGCTGCATGGCCCGGCGTTGCACGGGCTATATCTACTTTATAAATTATCCCTTTCTTTCACAAAATCAGAGCTTCTAATACTCATTTTCATAATGACTCCTTCCCCTTCACCGCTTAGCCCGGTTTTGCTTGGGCTTTCTCTTTCCTCATGACATCAGCATTTCTTTGTGTGTGTGTGTTTGTACGTGCACAATGTGAGTGATTTCTAAAATTGCGTCAAAAAATGGCCCTTTTTCAAAATAGCTGCATGGCCCGGCGTTGCACGGGCTATATCTACTTTTATAAATTATCCCTTTCTTTCACAAAATCAGAGCTTCTAATACTCATTTTCATAATGACTCCTCCCCTTCACCCGCTTAGCCCGGTTTTGCTTGGGCTTTCTCTTTCCTCATGACATCAGCATTTCTTTGTGTGTGTTTTTGTACGTGCACAATGTGAGTGATTTCTAAAATTGTTTCAATAAATTTCCTTTTTCGAAATAGCTGCATGGCCCGGCGTTGCATTGGCTATGTCTAATTTATAAATTTTCCTTTCTTTCATAAAATGAGGGCTTCTAATACTCATTTTCATAATGACTCCCCTTTCACCGCTTAGCCAGGTGTTGCTCGGACTTTCTCTTTTCCTCTTGACACCAGCATTTTTGTGTGTTTGTGTGTGTGTTTGAACGTGCACAATGTGAGTGATTTCTAAAATTGCGTCAAAAAATGGCCCTTTTTCAGTAGCTGCATGCCCGGCGTTGCATTGGCTATGTCTACTTTATAAATTTTCCTTTCTTTCATAAAATCAGGGCTTCTAATACTCATTTTCATAATGACTCCCCCTTTCACCTTAGCCCGGTGTTGCTTGGGCTTTCTCTTTTCCTCATGACATCAGCATTTCTGTGTGTGTGTATGTGTGTGTGTTTTGTACGTGCACAATGTGAATTGATTTCTAAAATTGCGCTAAAAATGTCCCTTTTTCAAATAGCTGCATGGCCGGGGTTGCACGGGCTATCTCTGCTATTATAAATTTTTTCTTTCTTTCATAAAATCAGAGCTTCTAATACTCATTTCACAATGACTTCCACCCTCCTTCACCCCGCTTAGCCCGGTGTTGCTCGGGCTCTCTTTCCTCATGTCACCAGCATTTCTGTGTGTGTATGCACGTGCACAATGTGAGTGTTTTCTATGATTGTGTCAAAAAATTTCCCTTTTTCGTAATAACTGCATGGCCGGGCGTTACACGGGCAATCTATACTGTTTAAATTTCCCCTTTCTTTAAGAAAACCAGAGCTTCTAATACTCATTTTCACAATGACTTCCACCCTCCTTCACCGCTTAGCCCGGTGTTGATCGGGCTGTCTCTTATCCTCATGACATCAGCATTTCTGTGTGTGTGTATGCACGTGCACAATGTGAGGGATTTCTAAAATTGTGTCAAAAAATTTCCCTTTTTCGAAATAGCTGCATGGCCCGGCGTTGCCTGGGCTATATCTGCTTTTATAAATTATCCTTTCTTTCACAAAATCAGGCTTCTAATACTCATTTTCATAATGACTCCTTCCTTCACCGCCCAGCCGGTGTTGCCGGGCTTTCTCTTTCCTCATGACATCAGCATTTCTTTGTGTGTGTGTTTTACGTGCACAATGTGGTGATTTCTAAAATTGCGTCAAAAAATGGCCCTTTTTCGAGAATAGCTGCATGGCCCGGCGTTGCACGGGCTATATCTACTTTTATAAATTATCCCTTTCTTTCACAAAATCAGAGCTTCTAATACTCATTTTCATAATGACTCCTTCCCCTTCACCCTTGGCCCGGTGTTGTAAGGCTTTCTCTTTTCCTCATGACATCAGCATTTCTTTGTGTGTGTGTG
>BMAU01011442.1:0-10266 GCA_019973935.1 Trichonephila clavipes
TAAATACACTGGTGTGCAAAATTAAGGACGATGTCGAAAATTAGCATATCAGCTGAACAAAGAGCAGAGCGGACAGAAAGACCAATCAGGAGATTAAGTAAGGTGATGTACGGTAGCACATGCGCAGATATGCAGGTAGACGTAACGGGGGAGTGTCTGAGTAGTATAAAGCATGTTGTCGGTGTAAGATCAGTATTTCTGGCAAAGAGATTGCACGCCGTATAGCAGTTAAAATCACACCGAGTTGCTGCCACAGCGAGAAATGGCGAATAATCAATCTGTTAGACGACATTTGGATGCTTTTACCCGAGGTCGAATCATTGGGAAGTTGGAGGAAGGCCGCAGTGTGACAAGTGTGGCTGCAGAGTTCCGAATTGCTCACAGCATCTTTTCACGACTTTGGAGACAATTTCAAACTACAGAAATAGCTATCCGGGGGTTCAGTAGTGGTCGTCCACGAGGAACCACACCCGCAGATGACCGGTACATTGTCTTACAGGCCAGAAGAAACAGGCGGCAGACAGCGGGAGAAATCGCTAGACACGACACAGGCGACTGGACGACCGATATCGCGTTTTACCGTGGCCAGAAGACTGCACGGTGGTGGTCTGTTTGCACGACGCCCTGTACGGTGTGTACATTTAACGCCTGCCCATCGGAGAAGGCGTTCTCTGTGGTGCCGGGAACACCGGAATTGGTAAGACAATGAATGGGGACGAGTACTCTTTACAGATGAGAGCAGATTCAGTTTGAGTAGCGATTATCATCGCATACTCATCTGGAGAGAGCGGGGAAGCCGCAATCATCCCTCGAACATCATTGAAAGGGACAGGTATGGAGGTCGCGTTGTTCTCGTTTGGGGAGGCATCATGCTAGGTAGTCATACAGACCTTCACATCTTCGACGCAAGTTCAGTCAACGGGATTCGTTATTGTAACGAGATTCTTCTTCCATATGTGCGTCCTTTTAGAGGCGCTATGGGTCTGCAGTTCCTTTTCATGGACGACAATGCACCATGTCATTGCACAGTAGCTGCCGAACAGCTCTTTGAGAGTGAGGATATTGAACGTATGGATTGGCCGGCATGATCTCCGGATCTCAATCCCTTCGAGCTTGTATGGGATTTTCTAGGCAGACGCTTGGCAGCTCGTACCTTACCACCAGTAACGATTCGAGAGCTTCCATTGGCGCTGCAAGACGAATGGGCAGCAATGCCTCAACAACTCATTGACACCCTCATTCTCAGCATGGGCAGACGCTGTGAAACCTGCCTAACAGTCAGGGAGATCATATCCCCTATTAAAGACCGGATGTTTCTTGCTGGACACCCATCACCAGGGATGTTTCGGCCTTCAGTCGCATTGCGCTCCATGCTACTTTTTCTATCAAGCTTCTTTTTATCCCTCTGATTTCTCTTTTAGTAAGTGTTGCTTACATTACACATGTCCTTACGTATTGGGGATTTTACGGTATTAAATGTGTTGATTTGGAAAGCTTTTGTACAAAGTTATATTGAAAAAACCGTCTCGTCCTTAATTTTTGCACACCAGTGTATATCAGTACTGCAAAATGTATTTGATCATTAATTTATCAATAATAAATTAAGAGCAAGTTTAATAATTAATAGTGACCCCATGAGCTGTCATATGCAAAATTTAATACGTATCTTGATAATTTGTAAAGTTTATGAGTTAAAGTACGCATTGTAGCTTTAGCATCAAAGTAATATAGAATATAATACATTATTATTGTTTGGAGGAGGCGCTTTGAAAATTATGATTGGAAATTAGGTCGCAAGCATTGAAAGTTTGAGAAGTACTGGAATAATGTATTGAATATAGAAATAAGTATGAAATTATAACTTTTTTCTTATTATTTTCAGATATGAAATTTTGTGACCATATTTTTCTAAGTTATAGTTAATTCCTCTCTCTTATCTGAGGTAATCGACATATTAAAGTAATGTATTTTTTTTTGAGTAGATTTATCTCAGACATGTCGAGGTGATCCATTTTCTCTTCTGCCGGAAAGTGTAACATGATACATTTCCGAATTAAGTTTGTTTTTTGCTTAAGACATTTTAGTCTAGTAATTGCGTAATTAAAGAGAAATCTTCATTAATTTTTAATTAATAAATGGAGACATAACTTTATTTAAATATTTATTAGAATGACAAGGAGGAGAGACCCCCGGTCCGCCTAACGGCGTACCACCCCTTGTATAAATTATAAAATTGTTTATACTCATTGCTCAAATTGTAAAACTGTAATTTATATGTACTATGCATTTCTCTATTCTTATTCAATATATTGTAAGCAGGAAAAAAATGTAATTCAAGTCTTCATCTACGCATTATTGTTTAACCTTAAAATGTCTTAAATAATTTATATCTGGATGTTTAATAAGATAATATTACATTCTGTTGTATTTATTTTACGGTAAAAAATGTAATACTCGAAAGCAACATTGTCTCTCACATTATAAAGGCACTTCAATAAAAACCTGTGAAATATTGGCATTACAGCCAAGTTGGCATCAGTTTTTGCTACTATATTTGGTGACTTGGTGATCATGTTGATGACCATTTTCGGAGAGTTGGCGATGAATGGATGCTTCTGGAAATTACTGGAGAAATGTATAACACCATGATTTACGACATAAGAGGATTTTTGTTGAGAGGAAATTTGAGGATATTCTTAATTATTTGAGATTTACTTTTGACGAGGTCTTCAGAAACCCCATTTTATTTCTGGATTTCTTGGAGATTTTTAGTTTTATGTACACCATCTGGAATAAGATACAACAACAAAAGATGACAAAATACAATGTGGTTGTGTCTAAACCGGGTTTGTACAGTTTTGACGAGATAAGAAGTAGCATTATCGTTCTGATATATTACGCCCCCATTGGAAACCGAAATTCCATAAATGGTTTATCAACATTTCCTAGATAAGATAAATACTCATTTTCAGTTCTACCCTTTACAGTGATAAGAAAACCGATCCCATTCCAAACAAATGTTTCCCAAATCATAAACCCTTAACCTCCAGCCTACATGACTGATTGTATACACTCTGGATGAAGAGCTTCATGTTGTTCCCGACCAATTATTTGCCTGCCATTATTTGTGAAAAGCGTAAAACGTGCGCGGATCTCACATTGGTCTATACAACTTTTTTTCTACATTTGTAAGTCCCAGATTTTGTAATTTTTAGCCCAAGTTTAATAATGTTTTCTATTTAACCCGGCACTTCACTCGGGAAAAAAACGAAGGGAACTTCACGTGCAGGGTATCTCTTACCAAAGGATGTTTATATTCCATTTTTAACGAAATATTTGCGTACCAAGGTAAAAAAAAGAAGAAAAGTAGTAAATATACCATATGTCTATTACACTTTTCACACGTAAATTTAGTTTTTTTTCCTTTTTATTAGGGCATTCATTGCATTGTTTATACACTCTTTTAGTCTTCGGCAGGAGTAGGTGCGATGTTTTCACTGGATCTAATTTTTTTTTAGTTTCGTTAAAGCATTGCTTGGTAGTTTCTACATTCTTTACATTTTTCTGTTAATCGAAATCTGAAACACTTCTGAAAATCAGCCTCTGGTTCGATGTTTAGTAAGTGGTTTCTGAGTACTTAACAAAATAATTTGCGCATTTCTTGTCGCAAAGTTCAACAACACAAAACATATTGTCATAGGATAACGATTTCATTTTCTAGCTATTGAATAAGATGTGGTCATTTTACCTAGCTCCCTCCGTTAACTTATCTGTATAGATTTCAGCAGAGGAATGATACTTGCTATTATACTCTTCATCATTTGATTCTTCCTAATCATCCACACAAAGAGACTTTCTTCATCCGAAAATATTGTTGTACTATATCTATTAAGTACTGTATTTATTAAATTACTTAAATATTACATTTCTTCATCATAACTACAATAATACGCATTGCATAAGGAAGACATTAAGGCTTGCTCATGCATTTAGAACTGTATAACGGTGATTCATGTGCTGGGTGTGACATACCGGAAGAGGCGGTATCCAAAAAAAACATGTTTAGAGTTTGCCTACAAGCTAAGATCCCTCAAAGGATATGACCTTAAAGTCAGCCACACTAGAAACTATTCATTTTCCGAAAAAGGTTTAGATAAGGTCTTGAAGTGCTGGGTTAGCGGTAAGATAAAGGGTTTTCATGTTGATCGACTTACAAGGTCAGGAAAATTAAGTTTTCTTCGTATTTTTTGGTGTAAAATCTTTATTTCCGAGTTTAAATGGAACTCCTTTGTAATTTGTAGTATTGCCAATCGTCTGGTGTTTCCCTTTTTTTTTTTTATCACAATCCGCTTCAATTTCTTCTATTCTTGTTTGACATTTTTTTTTCTTCTAAGCTAAAAAGCCTTTGCTCTACTTTTAGTGAAACATGCTTTACATACACTAATTACGCTTCTGTTTGATGTTCTAATTTATTTTGAAGTTTCAAATACTGCCCATCTCAAAACGCACTAATAGCTTTTGATGATGTCAAAATAAAACAAAAACAATTAGTTTTATAAAGTTGAAATAATCTTAAATTTAAATGATAGAGTCATTTACTTTGATTACTGGCTTTTTATAAGATGTTAATGAAGACTTTCAATGGCTGCAATTTAAACCCTTAATCTACCGACGGCACAACTCACTTTAAAATGACATGAATAACCATTTTTCCACAAATTATATATATAATCTGATAATACTTAAATGGAATATTCTTTTAAATCCACTCTTCCAAGATATATGGCATTCCGGGGCTTATGATGAGTATTTTAGCGGTGAAGGCGAATAGTTTTATAGCAGAAGTTGCTTTTTCAGCTGACATTTGGATCGGATGGCGAAGGTTGTCATTTTTGTTTCGAAAAAAGTAGTTAATGTCAAAAGATAAATGTCTTTTTTTTTGTATGTTAATGAAGACCTTAAAAACAATTTGACTATTTATTTTAAGTGAACAGTGTATATAGTTAATTTTACAGTTGAATAACCTTGCGGTACTTATAAGTACCAACAGCACACTCGACAATGGAGCAAGAACTTAGTTTTTTCTTTCTTTCGCGTAGCTTATTCTTGTTTTCTGTTCTGTTGCAGCGACATCACTAAAGTGCAATAGACTTATGCTTGTGGTGGTGGGTGATATCTATATTAGCCAGGAATAACCTCCGAACTAAGGTGATCCTCTTAGTCTTGTGGATATGTTATGTGCTTACGGATCGAAAAGTACCGAGTTCTAATCCCTTTCATTGGTGACCCTGGCTGAACAAAGAAACAACGCAGCCTTCGCAGAGCAGACGTTGTACCATCTTTCCGCCGCAAGAGCAACCAAAAATCCGTCAGACACGCACGACGCAGCACAGTAAGCCTTCAGATCACATGACGTAACACTCAAGCCGTCAGATCTTCATTGCGCAACGCTTAAGCTGTCAAAACACACTTGACGCAACAGCAATAACAACTGTATCGTTCGTTTGCTTATCCACCGACTCACTGGTAGGAAAGTATGTAGCAGTGGTATCTGTATAAGCCAGTAACAGCCTCAGGACTAAGATTATTATTTTAGTCTAGTGGATATGTTATGTGCTTACGGATCGGAAGATACCGAGTGCTAACCTCCTTCATGCTTTGAACTTTGAATCTGAGTTTTTTTTTGTTGCCACACAATTAAATGAAATATCTACAATTAAATGAAATATTTATTAATATTTTAAAAATTAACAACATTTTAATTTCTTTATGTGTAACTGAAATTTATCAATAATTGGAGATTTTCAAGGTGCTATTATTATTATTAATATTATTTCCTTTTCTTAGAAAGTCTGGATAGTCGAAGTTGAACTAAAAAGAGGCTTTGGATTTATTATAGAACCTACCATATGAAATCAGTGATTTAATAACAGATGATTTTTCATATGAAGAAGTCCCAGCAAATAACCTGCTACAATTTAAGTTACATTCTTAAGATGACGATCAAAAGACTGAACAAGACAGAAGGTACAGTGGTTCATGTTAAGAAAATACAGCATTTCCTACAGCTTTAAAAAACATTATGTCGAAACCTCATTCATAATACACAACGTGTAATGAATTTTTGTGTATTAATATGATAAACTTTTTCTCTCTCTTTGAAAGTCATCAACTTAAATGTATGGGTAAAACTTGCTTTTATGTGTAAAAAATGTAAATAAATTTTTAAAAATTCACAATTTTCAAAAATAAATATTTTATGCTGTGAAATATTAGTGCTCTCTGTTTTCTTAGGATATTTAAGAATTAAAACTGCGGTAAAGAGGTCGTTAGGTCTTGTAACATTATGATAATATTTTAGACCTTTGTCGACTGACGGTACTTTAAAGTACTATTTTAATTAATTAGCTCTAATAGATCAAATTTTTCAACGTTGAGTATTTCATTTATGGATAGCCCTTAATTTTTAATGTAGTGGTTAAAAAAATATCGCATGAAAAAAATTGCAATAAATCATAATGCGGTAGTTAAAGGGTTAAAGAAGAATTAAAAAAATAAGTGGTGGGTGAGACAACTCCTTTGGTTACTATGTTTGCTTTGATTGCAACGATCTGTAATTCAGTAAAAATTGAAATTGAGGAAATTTTTTTCGGAATGTGGGAAACACTGGTCGAAATTCTACGATTTTCAGAAGTGATCCAAATACTGAATAAATTAATAAATTACAAATCGTTTCCGGAAATGTTTTATTAACTTTTACGGCATTTAAATTCATAATTTTTTTTGTTTAGAATATTTATCAAAATCATATTATATATGACTGTGAAATTAGTTTCAATAGTTTTAAGGTATTCAAAAAACGAATTGATACAAATAACATATTAGAACGACTCTGTATCAAATATTTGGTACAGCTCTGTTAAGAGAATTCTCAATGTTTGTTGTATTTGCTCATATGTTTATATGCAGATAATGTCCCTTTATTACAATGCATATTGCTCACATATATTTATGCAAAACTTTGACTTATTAGGTTCTTTCTAACAGTATATATTCTTTCAGCCACCAAATATCCAAGTATTCCACAAGATGACACTGTTAACAAAATGTAGATTTTTACGTTTGTGCAGATGTAGTCACTAATAGCAAAAGGTATTAACCATCCCATGGAATTGCATACGTAATAACACCCAAAGGCCGCTTCTTCATCCTTCTTGAATAACACTCCGTAAAAAGCTGTAAAATGAATCAAAAAGCTAATTTTATTAAAGATTTATACTTTAAAACACATTAATTAGTTAGAATTTAATGTGGCTTAGAAAAAAAGAAAGCTGGTTATGTACAGACCTTACAAAGTTCGAAAGAGTGAAAGGCAAAAATTAAAACTCTTTGTTTATGGGATTATTATTTTTAAAAATTTACGAAAAAAATACCTTATTTTTCATTTCAAAAATATTTTTTTTGTTTAATTTAAGTTGGGTTATTTTTGAGATCTCATTATACATACTTATGTTTATATATAGGTACCATTATTTTAAAAAGAATTTCTTAAATATGTAAAACATTTTTTGGACATGTATGAAACAATACTCAAAATATAGTGACACTACTTTTTAAGTAAAATAGTTGTATGGTTTCTTTCAAAATATTATAAAACTTTGCAAAAGTTGAAAATTTCTATTTTCCCCCCAGACTTTTGATACACAAAACTATTTTTTTAAAAACTATGTACTACTCTGACTAAAAAAACATCAGGCTCACTATATGCACAGTTATTCTGTATAGAAGTATAAAAAGTTTGGAACTATATAGTGCAATAGTTTTTAAGGCTGTTTTCGCTGAATGCACAAGAGTTTGAAGTTAACGCGGAGCACATTTTCAGACAGAAAAAAATGCCTCAATTTTTATAAAAATTTGTGACACTGTAACTCACGGATTTGTTTAAAATGTTATGCTTTTAAAGTTTGAAAATATTTCACAAATAATTCGCTTTTCTTTTTAACATGTAAAGGGGTAGCTTATTTAGCATTACGGTATATGAGAAAAAATGCGAAACACATTTTATAAAAGAAATAAAATATTTCAACTCCGATAAAAATGAGTAGTGTGATAAAATATGTGATTTTCTACCGGATAGTTAGGCCAGAATAATATTAATCTTTGAATTCTTTTATATCTGAAAAAACGTTCCGAATTTGGGTCCTATTCTTTAACGTTAGCCGAAAACAGCCTTAAATGTATACCTAAAGGCAAAAATTATGCTTGGAAGAAAAAATGGAAAAAATAAAAGTAGTAATATTTTCACGTGTCACACAATTGATTAATATTTTCCTACCTATTTTTATATATCTCAATGATATACTTCAAACATTTACTAGAATTTCAAAAATAATTTTAAATTAAAAAGTATTTTTTTTTTCATTTGTTATAGCTGAACATATGAACATGGTATTATTAAACATATTTTCATTTAGGTACCATATTTTTTTTAAAAAAATATTTCTTGAATATACAAAATATAGTACATATATATATATATAACGGACAAAATATAATGAAATAAAGAGTGTTTTTTTTCCAGGTATAGAAGTTTAAGTTGGCATTATTTTCCAAGATGGCGACCGATTTAACAGCTGTCAAGTGCTTTATTCTCAGTTTGGTTTCGCAATTCATCATGAATAGACTCAAGCAAGACGTAGATTCGTCGAATGGGCCCAAAACGAGATTGCCGTTGTTCCCGATTTTCATAAGAGAACTTTGTTTAGCGATGAAGCGCACTTCTGGTTGAATAGCTACGTCAACAAACAAAACTGCCGCATTTGGAGTGAAGCTAATCCACAAGTGTATGTCGAAACACCGTTACATCCAGAAAAACTGACTGTTTGGGGCGCTTTATGGGCTGGTGGAATCATTGGTCTGTACTTCTTCAAAAACGATGAAGGCCACAACGTTACAGTCAATGCAGCTACTTTATACCCTCAGCAACAAGAGTTGGGACTTTGTTTATATACCTTTAGAAAGACGATACTCTAAAGTTTGTAATATCTTAATTTCGGAAAAATGGATCCTGTTTTAGGGTAGTATATTTTGAAATAAGTGTTTTGGGGCCCATATTTGTAGAGATTACCTTATTCTAAAAAATTTATATTCAAAATATATTTTAATTAAATTCTTTACAAAATAAAATTATTTTCTTTATTTTTTAAAATTTTTTCTTTACGCTGTATCTGGTTTAAAATTGCATAGATTATTATGATAAATATTTTGATTCAAATCCATGTTTAAATAATATGAAATATAATTGATATAAAACAACTTTACAAAATAATATCTCAAAAGTTATAAATTTATCATTTTTTATAGTAAATCTTTGTAATTCTAAAACTTTAAGAAAAAATATTTTTGAGCAGTTTATTTTTAATGATGCTTCTTTCTTAAATGTTTTTTCTAAGGATCATTAAAAATACCATTGACTTCAATTATTTCTATTCTTATTCCATCGTATTTTTAGAGCTTAAAAACTATTTACAAATGTTGAGAAGGAAGAATAATGAGAATCTAGTCCCTTCGGAAAAAGTAAATTTAATCTGCCGACAAATTTTCTTTCAGAATTTGAAATTTTTTTTAATAAAAAAAACATTAGTTTTTTTTTTATAATTTATATGTACGTGCAGTTTTACGGCAGGTAAATAAGAAAACATCACGAAATGGACAAAATGAAAGTTTAAATTAAGTTACACATTGTTTGAAAGATGCTCTAAGAAGGATTTTTATTTTAAAAGGTCAAAACTGCTCAGATTACATATACCATATTCGCAACTAAGGTTACTTTTTTCTTGCAGTACCTTTCTCCCTTTGAAATGGTTTGTCTTTTATTAAATAAATCGAACGAAAATTATATGAAGTTTATAAACTGAAAGTATTACCATATTTTAAAGACAGCTTTTTTAGACATAAAAGTACACGTTTTGAATACAGGAATTTGTGAGAAATTACTTTTAATCCGGTGACCTCGGAATCAATTCTCAGCTGTTTTGGTAAAATGAAGCAATCAATGATGTTTCATTCTATAGATCTGACAAGAGAATTTGGAAAAAACAGACTTTATGAGTTAGAACATATATTTTTTTTCACTAAAGTCTTTTTTATTTCCATTTTCAGAGAAACAAAACAATTGTTTGTATTATGGTAATTAATTACAACGCATCTTTTCCATTTTTTACATAAAGAACTCTTTTTATGTTTGTTGTATTTGTATTCCCAATG
>BMAU01011443.1:0-11688 GCA_019973935.1 Trichonephila clavipes
ATATCAGTACTGTAAAATGTATTTGATCATTAATTCATCAATAATAAATTAAGAGCAAGTTTAATAATTAATAGTGACCCCATGAGCTGTCATATGCAAAATTTAATACTTATCTTGATAATTTGTACAGTTTATTATTTCAGTTGTATTGTAGCTTTTTGGCGCGTAGTCAAAAGTAATATAGAATTGAATACATTATTATTGTATGGAGGGGAACACTTTTGAAAATTATGATTAAAAATTAGGTCGCAAACACACATTGAAAGTTTAAGAAGTACTGGAATAATATATTGAATATAGAAATAAGTATGGAATTAAAATTTTTTTTCTCTTTATTTTCAGATGTGAAATTTTTGTGACCATATTTTCTAAGTTATAGTAAATTTCTTGCTTTTTACCTGAGGTAATCAACATATTAAAGTAGTACATTTTTTTGAGTTGATTTATCTCACACAATGCCGAGTGATTCATTTTCTCTTCTGCCGCAAAGTGTAACATGATACATTTCCGAATTAAGTTTGGTATTTGCTTAAGATATTTTACTCCAGTAATTGCATAATTAATAAGAAACCTTCACTAATTTTTAATTAATAAATGGAGACATAACTTTATATAAATATTTATTAGAATGACAAGGAGGATAGATCCCCGGTCTGCCTAACGGCGTACTCACCCCTTGTATAAATTATAAAATTGTTTATACTCATTGCGCAAATTGTAAAACTGTAATTTATATGTACTATGCAATTCTCTATTCTTATTCAATATATTGTATAAGCAGGAAAAATATAATTCAAAGTCTTCATCTACGCATTATTGTTTAACCTTAAAATGTCTTAAATAATTTATATCTGGATGTTTAATAAGATAATATTACATTCTGTTGTATTTATTTTACGATAAAAAATGTAATATTCGAAAGCAACATTGTCCCTCACATTATAAAGGCATTTCAATAAAAGCCTGTGAAATATTGGCATTACAGCCAGGTTGGCATCATTTTTGGCTACTATATTTGGTGACTTGGGGATCATGTTGATGACCATTTTCGGAGAGTTGGCGATGGATGGATGCTTCTAGGAATTACTGAAGAAATGTATAATACCATGATTTACGACCTAAGAGGATTTTTGTTGAGAGGAAATTTGAGGATATTCTCTCTCTCTTAATTGTTTGAGATTTACTTTTAAAGAGGTCTTCAGAAACCCCATTTTATTTCTGGATTTCTTGGAGATTTTTAGTTTTATGTACACCATCTGGAATAAGATACAACAACAACAGATGACAAAATACAACGTGGTGTATGTCTAAACCGGGTTTCTAGCAGTTTTGACGAGATAGGAAGTAGCATTATCGTCCTGATATATTACGTTCCCATTGGAAACCGAAATTCCATAAATGGTTTATCAACATTTCCTAGATGAGATAAATACTCATTTCCATTTCTACCCTTTACAGTGATAAGAAAAACCGATCCCATTCCAAACCAAATGCTTCCCAAATCATAAACCCTTAACCTCCAGCCTACATGACTGATTGTATACACTCTGGATGAAGAGCTTCATCGTTGTTCCCTGACCAATTATTTGCCTGCCATTATTTGTGAAAAGCTTAAAACGCGCGCGCGCGGATCTCACATTGGTCTATACAACTTTTTTCTACATTTGCAAGTCCCAGATTTTGTAATTTTTAGCCCAAGTTTAATAATGTTTTCTATTTAACCCGGCACTTCACTCGGGAAAAAACGAAGGGAACTTCACGCGCAGGGTATTTCTTACCAAAAGATGTTTATATTCCGTTTTTAACGAAAAATTTGCGTACCAAGGTAAAAAAGAAGAAAAGTAGTAAAATACCATATGTCTATTACGCTTTTCACACGCAAATTTAGTTTTTCTTTCCTTTTTATTAGGGCATTCATTGCATTGTTTATACACTCTTTTAGTCTTCGGCAGGAGTGCAGGTGCGATGTTTTCACTGGATCTAAATTTTTTAAGTTTCGTTAAAGCATTGCTTGGTAGTTTCTACATTCTTTTACATTTTTCTGTTAATCGAAATCCGAAACACTTCTGAAAATCAGCCTCTGGTTCGATGTTTAGTGAGTGGTTTCTGAGTACTTAGCAAAATAATTTGCGCATTTCTTGTCACAAAGTTCAACAACACAAAACATATTGTCATAGGATAACGATTTCATTTTCTAGCCATTGAATAAGATGTGGTCATTTTACTCTAGCTCCCTCCGTTAACTTATCTAGGATAGATTTCAGCAGAGGAATAATACTTGCTATTATACTCTTCATCATTCGATTCTTCCTAATCATCCACACAAAGATACTTTCTTCATCCTAAAATATTCTTGTACTATATCTATTATAAGTACTGTATTTATTAAATTACTTAAATATTACATTTCTTCATCATAACTACAATAATACGCTATTGCATAAGGAAGACATTAAGGCTTGCTCATGCATTTAGAACTGTATAACGGTGGTTCATGTGCTGGGTATGACATACCGGAAGAGGCGGTATCCAAAAAAAAACATGTTTAGAATTTGCCTACAAGCTAAGATCCCTCAAAGGATATGACCTTAAAGTCAGCCACACATAGAAACTATTCATTTTCCGAAAAAGATTTAGATAAGGTCTTGAAGTGCTGGGTTAGCGGTAAGATAAAGAGTTTTCATGTTGATAGACTTACAAGGTCTAGAAAATTAAGTTTTCTTCGTATTTTTTGGTGTAAAATCTTCATTTCCGAGTTTAAATGGAACTCCCTTTGTAATTTGTAGAATTGCCAATCGTCTGGTGTTTCCCTATCTTTTTTTTTATCACAATCCGCTTCAATTTCTTCTAATCATGTTTATCATTTTTTTCTCTAAGCGATGAAGCCTTTGCTCTACTTTTAAGTGAAACATGCTTTTACATACACTAATTACGCTTCTGTTTGATGTTCTAATTTATTTTGAAGTTTCAGATACCTGCCCATCTCAAAACGCACTAATAGCTTTTATTGAATGTCATGCATAAAACAAAAACAAAACAAAGTTGAAATAATCTTAAATTTAAGTGATAGAGTCAATTACTTTGACTAGTACTTTTATAAGATGTTAAGGAAAACTTTCAATGGCTGCAATTTAAACCCTTAATCTACCGACGGCACAACTCACTTTAAAATAACATGAATAACCATTTTTCCACAAACAAACTGATAATACTTAACAGGGAATATTCTTTTAAATCAACTCTTCCAAGATATATGGTATTCCGGGTCTTATGATGAGTATTTTAGCGGGGAAGGCGAATAGTTTTTATAGCAGAAGTTGCTTTTTCAGCAGACATTTGGATCGGATGGCGAAGGTTGTCATTTTTGTTTCGAAAAAAGTAGTTAATGTCAAAAGATAAATGTCTTTCTTTTTTTGTATGTTAATGAAGACCTTAAAAACAATTTGACTATTTATTTTAAGTGAACAGTGTATATAGTTAATTTTGCAGTTGAATAACCTTGTGCTACTTATAAGTACCAACAGCACACTGGACAATGGAGTGCAAGAACTTAGTTTTTTTCTTTCTTTCGTGTAGCTTATTCTTGTTTTCTGTTCTGTTGCAGCGACATCACTAAAGTGCAATAGACTTATGCTTGTGGTGGTGATATCTATATTAGCGAGGAACAACCTCCGAACTAAGGTGATCCTCTTAGTCTTGTGGATATGTTATGTGCTTACGGATCGAAAGATACCGAGTTCTAACCCCTTTCATTGGTGACCCTGGCTGAACAAAGAAACACACACACACACAACGCAGCCTTCGCAGAGCAAACGTGGTACCATCTATCCACTGAAAGAGCAACCAAAAAGCCATCAGAGACGCACGACGCAGCACAGCAAGCCTTCAGATCACATGACGTAACACTCAAGCCGTCAGATCTTCATTGCGCAACACTTAAGCCGTCAAAACACACTTGACGCAACAACAATAACAACTGTATCGTTCGTTTGCCTATCCACCGACTCACTGGTAGGGAAGTATGTAGCAGTGGTATCTGTATGCAAGCCAGTAACAACCTCAGGACTAAGATTATTATTTTAGTAAAGGCTGAAAGTAATGGCTTTCTCAGAGAGTATCAAAAGGTTTTTGAGGATTGGGGAAAATTTGGGGATTATTGAAATTGTACCGAAGAGGAAGTAAAAGCGGTTAAATGTCATTATTTGGCGCATAGGTCTGTAATAAAACTGCAAAGTGAAACCACAAAGTAACGTCCCTGTTTTGACGGGTCGGCTTGTGAAAATGGTAAACCTTCATTAAACCAATGCTTATATAAAGCCATAAATCTTTTAGAAGTAATACCCGATATTTTTTAGATAGGTTTTAGACTCTACCCTATAGGATTAAGTGCAGATATAGAGAAAGCGTTTTTAATGTTATCAGTTCATCCAAAAGATAGAGACTATCTTCGATTCTTTTATCCTAGTAAAAGAAGAATTAGTGTATAGGCATTGTCGAATTGTTTTCTTGGTTTAAATTTTCCCCTTTCTCCTATTAAACGCATCCATAAAACATCTATTAGATAACGCACCTCTTACCACTGTAATGTTGTAGAGAAATAAAAATGTTCATTTTATGTTGACAATTGTTTATCTGGTGTAATAATGTAGCGGAACAAGAAAATTTTATTGATATAGCTTCAATTGTCAAAAGGCTGTTTTAACTTGCGAGGTTGGCAAAAGCAATGTAGCATGTAAATATGTTTCAGAAGGTGAGAGGCATCAATAGGCATGCTATAACTTAGACAAAAAAATACCTGAGATGTATAAATTTTAAAATCTTAACGTGAAACAAATTACTAAAAGGTTCATTTTATCAAAAGTGCAAAAAGGTTTTTTGACGCAAACGGGTTGTTATCTCCAGCTACATTGCCTCCCAAATTATTATTGCAAGAAACTTGGAAGTTAGAACTGCCTTGGGATTCAGAATTACCTAAAAATATTGTTAATAAATTTATGAAATGGGCAAATGAAATGTATTTGTTAAAAGAAGTAACTGTGCCCTCGATATATTGCCATAAATGAAACCTCTGAACTCCATACTTTTGTTGATGCATCTAAAGCTCATATGGGCATGTGTGTTTGTTCGAACTGTTGTAGAAAAATGCTGAAAGGGTGTTAATCTGTTTAGTACAAGATAAGATGTTTCCTAATTTGAAATCAATACCCATTGTAAATGTCTTTAAAGACAATGAGGGAATCATTAGAGTTAAAAAACTAAAATTACTGAGAGAAAAGATGATCCAAATTTTATTGCTCCTATTTTGATGCCTAGTGAATGCATTTAACCACAAGATTAGCTGAGTATTACCATCTAAAACATTGCCACGCTGGGGGTTCAAATTTCTTATGTCTATACTGCGTGAAAATTCTGATAATGAAAAACACGAAAACGGTCAGGGAAGTAGTTATGAAGTGTGTGCCCTGTCGTCGATATATAGCTCTACTCTCCATGAGTGAACCTGCGAGTCTGCCTGCGGATCATGTTGGAAAAGATGTTAACGTTCGACATTACAGGTATTGATTTGGCTGGACCTCTTTTTACTAGAGAGATGGAGGTAAGGTGTGGATAGTGCTTTACACTTGTGCCATTTATGGAGTGATACATCTAGAGCTAGTGAGTTCATTGTCTCTACTGAGTGTTTCCAAGCTTTCTTTAAGACGGTTATTGCACGTCGTACTAGTTAAAATGCCTGGAAAGACTTGGATTATTTAATGAAGTTTTTTATGCTTTTGAGTGATATCAATACACTCAAAAAGGGTGGGAGGATGTTGCGACGCCATTGATTTTATTCTTGTACTTTCCCCGATCACGCTCGTGGCATCATAACTATGACGTAAAGTGGATTCAAAGTGATGTCATGTGCGCCGGTCACGGATTGGTTCCTGGATTACATCACAAGATGATGTCAGATGTAGAATCAAGTGTATATATATGTAGCTCTTTTCTTGAAACTGTAGGCTTTTTTGTGTGTCTCTGTGCTGTGCTGTTAATAAAGATTTTTGTTCCATAAACGTCGCAAAAATATTATTTGCAGAACCCTTGAGTTAGTAAATAAGTGGATGTATTATGTGCTTACGGGATCGGAAGATACTGAGTGCTAACCTCCTCCTTCATGCTTTGAACTTCGAATCTGAGTTTTTTTTTGTTGGCCAAGCTACACAATTAAATGACATATCTACAATTAAGTGAAATATTTATTAATATTTTAAAAATTAACAACATTTTAATTTCATTATGTGTAACTGAGATTTCCAACACACACTGATATTTCAAGGTGCTATTATTATTAATATTCTTTCTTAGAAAGTCTGGATAGACGAAGTTGAACTAAAAAGAGGCTTTGGGATTTATATTATAGAACCCTACCATATGAAATCAGTGATTTAATAACAGATGATTATTTTTCATATGAAGAAGTCCCAGCAAATAACCTGCTACAATCTGTTGCATTCTTAAGATGACGATCAAAAGACTGAGCAAGACAGAAGGTACAGTGGTATATGTTAAGAAAATACAGCATTTCCCTACAGCTTTAAAAACATTCTGTCGAAACCTCATTCATAATACACAACGTGTAATGAATTTTTGTGTATTTATGATTAAGAGAGAGTAAAACTTTTCTCTCTCTTTGAAAGTCATCAAATTAAATGTATAGGTAAAACTTGCTTTTAAGTGTAAAAATGTAAATAAATTTTTAAAAATTCATAATTTTCAAAAATAAATATTTTATGCTGTGAAATATTAGTGCTCTCTGTTTTCTTAGGGTATTTAAGAATTAAAACTGCGTTAAAGAAGTCGTTAGGTCGTGTAACATTATGATAATATTTTAGACCTTTGTCGACTGACGGTACTTTAAAGTACTATTTTAATTAATTAGCTCTAATAGATCAAATTTTCCAAAGTTGAGTATTTCATTTTTGGATATCCCTTAATTTTTAATGTGGTGGTTAAAAAATATCGCATGAAAAAAATTGCAATAAATAATAATGCGTAGTTAAAAGGTTAAGGAAGAATTAAAAAATAAGTGATGGGTGAGTCAACTCCCTTTGGTCACTATGTTTGCTTTGATTGCAACGATCTGTAATTCAGTAAAAAATTGAAATTGAGGAAATTTTTTTCGGAATGTGGAAACACTGGTCGAAATTCTACGATTTTCAGAAGTGATCTAAATACTAAATAAATTAATAAATTACAAATCGTTTCTGGAAATGTTTGATTAACTTTTACGGCATTTAAATTCATATATTTTTTATTCAGAATATTTATCAAAATCATATTATATATGACTGTGAAACTCGTTTCGATAGTTTTACTGTATTCAAAAAGAATTGATACAAATAACATATTAGAACGACTCTGTGTCAAATATTTGGTACAGCTCTGTTAAGAGAATTCTCAATGTTTGTTGTATTTGCTCTCATATGTTTATTTGCAGTTAATGTCCCTTTATTAAAATGCATATTGCTCATATATATTTATGCAAAACTTAGACTTATTAGGTTCTTTCTAACAGTATATATTCTTTCAGCCACCAAATATCCAAGTATTCCACAAGATGACACTGTTAACAAAATGTAGATTTTTACGTTTGTGCAGATGTAGTCACTAATAGCAAAAGGTATTAACCATCCCATGGAATTGCAGACGTAATAGCATCCAAAGGCCGCTTCTTCATCCTTCTTGAATAACACTCCGTAAAAAGCTGCAAAATGAATCAGAAAGCTAATTTTATTAAAAGATTTCTACTTTAAAAACACATTAATTAGTTAGAATTTAATGTGGCTTAGAAAAAAAAAAAAGAAAGCTGGTAATGTACAGACCTTACAAAGTTCAAAAGAGTGAAAGGCTAAAAATTAAGACTCTTTGTTTATGGTACATATATCTTTAAAAATTTACGAAAAAAAAATACCTTATTTTTCATTTCAAAAATATTTTTTGTTTGATCTAAGTTGGGTTATTTTTGAGATCTCATTATACGTACTTATGTTTATATATAGGTACCATTATTTTAAAAAGAATTTCTTAAATATGTAAAACATTTTTTGCACATGTATGAAACAATACTCTCAAAATATAGTGACACTACTTTTTAAGTAAAATAGTTGTATGGTTTCTTTCAAAATATTATAAAACTTTGCAAAAGTTGAAAATTTCTATTTCCCCCCCAGCCTTTTGATACACAAAACTATTTTTTTAAAAACTATGTACTACTATGACTAAAAAAAATCAAGCTCACTATATACACAGTTATTCTGTATAGAAGTATAAAAAGTTTGGAACTATATAGTGCAACAGTTTTTAAGGCTGTTTTCGCTGAATGCACAAGAGTGTGAAGTTAACGCGGAGCACATTTTCAGACAGAAAAAATGCCTCAATTTTTATAAAAATTTGTGACACTGTAACTCACGGATTTGTTTAAAATGTAATGTTTTTAAAGTTTGAAAATATTTCATAAATAATTCGTTTTTCTTTTTAACATGTAAAGGGATAGCTTATTTAGCATTACGGTATATGAGAAAAATTGCGGAACATATTTTATAAAAGAAAAAATATTTCAACTCGGATAAAAATAAGTAGCGTGATAAAATATGTGATTCTCTACCGGTTTGTTAGGCCAGAATAATATTAATCTTTGAGTACTTTTGTATCTGAAAAAATATTCCGAATTTGGGTCCTATTCTTTAACATTAGCCGAAAACAGCCTTAAAAGTATACCTAAAGGCAATTATTATGCTTTGGAGAAAAAATGGAAAAAATAAAAGTAGTAATATTTTCACGTATCCCACAATTGATTAATATTTTCCTGCCTATTTTTATATATCTCATAATGATACTTCAAACATTTACTAGAATTTCAAAAATAAATTTAAATTAAACAGTATTTTTTTTTATTTGTTATAGCTGAACACATAAACATTGTATTATCAAACATATTTTCCTTTTAGGTACCATGTTTTTTTTTAAAAAATATTTCTTGAATATACAAAAATATAGTACATACATATATAACACAATGGACAAAAAAATATAGTCAAAAGATTTTGATAAAATATTTGTACACTGCTGACCTCACAAAATGCAACACACTGAAGGAAGCATGCAAACGATGTGAAATTTACATTATGCGTTGGCGGTGATGAATTATGCAAATCATTAGCATTATAGCGCAAACGCACTTCACGGGCGAACGTAGCGCTACTCGCAAGCGCTATATAAGGGAGAACAGATCGGAGATTTGAGGTATGGCAATTGTTTTTCGCTTTTTTTGTGCTTTTTTCTTTTTGCGTAAAATGTTTACCTATATGTCGTGAAAGATATCGAGCGTCTTTTGGCCAAGCTTCTGAATTCGACCGCGAAAGAATAATAGTCTATAGGGATTGCGGATTATCCTTTAGAGGAATAGGTCAAAGTGTTGGAAGAAACCAAGCACCGTATAATGCGGGTCTGTCATCGCTGGATGCCGGAAGAAATGACGGACCGACGAAGCCGACGCACACATCTCGCTGCGCCACTGCCCGTAATGAAAGGCAGATTGAGTGCATGGCAGTGATGGATAAAGGGCCCCTCCTCATCAATTTTTTTCTTTAAGTTGTAATAATTTGCGTTAATTTAGTAGTTTGTTTAATTTTTGCCAATTAATTATTTTTAATTTATAGATAAGAACTTGGACTTTTTTTGTGATACAATTTGTTGAATTCCAAAGTTTTAAACTTACTTTTTTTCATTTGCCAAACACGTAATTTGTGTAAAAGTGCATTTCCGTTTTGAAAAAAAGTAAATGTAGAGGTGACAATTTTCTTAACTTTTTTATAATGCAATTTGTCCTTATTTTCTTAAGGTTTAGTCAAATATGGGCAATTGCGAAATTTGTTTGGAGCTACTTTATACCCTCAGCAACAAGAGTTGGGACTTTGTTTATATACCTTTAGAAAGACGATACTCTAAAGTTTGTAATATCTTAATTTCGGAAAAATGGATCCTGTTTTAGGGTAGTATATTTTCAAATAAGTGTTTTGGGGCCCATATTTGTAGAGATTACCTTATTCTAAAAAAATTATATTCAACATATATTTTAATTAAATTCTTTACAAAATAAAATTATTTTCTTTATTTTTTAAAATTTTTCTTTACGCTGTATCTGGTTTAAAATTGCATAGATTATTAAGATAAATATTTTGATTCAAATCCATGTTTAAATAATATGACACATAATTGATATAAAACAACTTTACAAAATAATATCGCAAAAGTTATAAATTTATCATTTTTTTTATAGTAAATCTTTGTAATTCTAAAACTTTAAAAAAATATTTTTGCTCAGTTTATTTTTAATGATGCTTCTTCCTTAAATGTTTTTTCTAAGGATCATTAAAAATACCATTGACTTCAATTATTTCTATTCTTATTCCATCGTATTTTTAGAGCTTAAAAACTATTTACAAATGTTGAGAAGGAAGAATAATGAGAATCTAGTCCCTTCGGAAAAAAGTAAATTTAATCTGCCGACAAATTTTCTTTCAGAATTTGAAATTTTTTTAATAAAAAAACATTAGTTTTTTCTTCATAATTTATATGTACTTTGCAGTTTTATGGCAGGTAAGTAAGAAAAACATCAACGAAATGGACAAAATGAAAGTTTAAATTAAGTTACAAATTGTTTGAAAGATGCTAAGAAGGGATTTTTATTTTAAAAGGTCAAAACTGCACAGATTACATATACCATATTCGCAACTAAGGTTACTTTTTTCTTGCAGTATCTTTCCTCCCTTTGAAATGGTTTGTCTTTTACTAAATAAATCGAACGAAAATTATATGAAGTTTATAAACTGAAAGTATTACCATATTTTAAAGACAATCAATTCTCAACTGTTTTGGTAAAATGAAGCAATCAATGATGTTTCATTTTATAGATCTGACAAGAGAATTTGGAAAACAGACTTTATGAGTTAGAACATATATTTTTTTTTCACTTAAGTCTTTTTTTTATTTCCATTTTCGAGAGAAACAAAACAATTGTTTGTATTATGGTAATTAATTACAACGCATCCTTTCCAATTTTACATAAAGAACTCCTTTTATGTTTGTTTTATTTGTGTTAGACATTTAAAAAAATCGGATCCAAATTTTTATGATCTCCTTGTGTTGTTTTTCCAATCCCGTTCCATGATCTCAATGAAAGTAAGCACACCGATTCGAACCCGATCTTTTTTGAGTTTCGTGATTTGAGGTTGGCAGCAACTGCTATGCAAATCGAGCTAGTATTTAAACTCGGCTCATGTTAGTTTTTAGAAAAGGAAGGAGAAACGGAAATATAAGAAGTGTGTGAGTGGTTTAACTCTTAGAGGGTGAGAAAGGCTGGTTGGCAATGCAACTGCAGGTTGCATCACCATTTTAGATTAGAAATTAACTTTTACAATATTAGAAGACGGTTCGAATCGGATGTCTCTGGTAATGTTGCTTTTTGAACTTATTATTTTTATCGCTCCAGTAACGAGCAGAGTGACTTTATGATTGATTATTAAAGGCCAATTTTAAGAAGCTGTTTTTCGTCTTCATGCCTCCTCGACACATAAATTTCACTGCTAGCTTTGCAAAATTTAAATTAGTTTACCAATAAGTGTAACAAATTTGTATTCCCAATGAGAG
>BMAU01011445.1:0-27186 GCA_019973935.1 Trichonephila clavipes
TGTCATGAAATTCTCTCATAATTTAATTCCTTTAGATTTTGGAATAATATTACTCGCATTTCTCTACTAATGATGTTGCATTTTCGCGCATAAAATAACAAGCCTTCTACTAGCCTAAAATCGCGAGACCAATTCTGCATATTTACCGCATTAACCAGGCTATCTTCTGGGTTTCACGAATGTCTATGAATGATGACCTAATTCTGGGTCTGTGTTTTGTTGTTCTCCCAATCATGTTGCTCCCAATCTCGATGTTCAGCAGCCCATCTTCTTCGGGCCGCACGGTGGCGTGGGAGTCAGCGATTTCTTCAGACCATTGGCCTACGTGCATAGAGGCCCTCCCTCAGACGCCCGATACGTACTGTTTGGCTGGACACCCGTCCCTGTTACCAAAGTAAGCTGTCCAGAACTGCGTGTATTCTCTGTTCTGTTTCGATGGGCTGTTAACTGTATATACCGGTCATTAGTTGATGTAGTGGTGCGTGACCTGCCCCCGGTCGACGTCCAACATTCTTGTTTGGCGGAATCGATTCCACGGCCTTGCAACAACACTCCCCTGGCGACTCAATGGCATCCGCGACACTACGTTGTGTTTTGCCCGATTCCAGTCTGCCTATAACACGCCATGCCATGGATTCGGTAAATCACGTTGTTGAGACATTCTCAAATAACCTTGAAAATACTGCGCAATCGAATTTCGCAGTTACGGCAATAAAACAAACGTTTCTGCCATCCCGTTTTCGCCCTTATCTCCTTTTCTGGTTTTGACGTCATGAACTTTGATTTGCATATAAAGTTTTCTTCTTCTTCCTGTTTCGGTAGGCTTTACATTATGATGATTCATTTATATTTACTTATTAGTATCATTGCTTTTGTTAAAATCATGCTCTAATTGTTTTGAGCTGGTGTAGATTTGGAAATAAAGCAAAGCAGGAAATTAATTATTGTGAATAGCAACGATTATTAACAATAGTTAATTCATGAGGGGGTGGGGTTAAGATGATGATCAGAAGTGAAGGCAGTGGAAATCTGTAATGAACGGCGTCTCCAGGCGACCCACGCAGGCAATTTGGAGGGGAAAGAGATTGAACCTGTGCAAGTAAAAGAAAGGACCATGCCATAAAAATCGGCGCGATGGAATGTAACAGCAGGTGATCCCATTCCCAAGATTAACGAACCAATATAGTAGGCGGATTGGCAAGACGCGAGGACGCATTGCTAAGGCGCAAACAAAACCCGAATCAACATGGTGCGGTAAATACTGAGGCTGGTGGTATTCAGCGTCTCTCACACATCGTTGGCAGCGTATGGTGATAGCAGCAGGGGCCACATTGTGGTGCTTTACGCCCAGGTTTGTTATGTCCAACTTTATGTGTACTGTGTTGCCATTCTTTTGCACCGTGAAGGCCTTATTTCCCTGTATATACCGTAATAAATTAGCGTATTGCGATATTTCAGTGCTATTCATTGTCCACAGCTTGTCCTTCCGTTATTATTTGTCACATTTTCAAACGGATTAGCATTTTCGAAAAATAGTTGCCATGACTTTGCTAACCGTTTGTATCTGTATTTCGAATGATTGCTGCAGTATCACTGTAAGACTGTGTTTCTCAAACCGTGGAGTGCGCGTGATAAGCAAACAAGGGGACGCGAGTTTAACAAAAAAGTCGGAAGCAAGATATTATTTTTAAAAAAAAAATTGTAAATTTCTGAAATGAATCAAAACGAAATACATTGTAACATAATAAAACATAAAATACACATTTACACTGATATAATACGCTTATAAATGTATCTGTACTGCTCAATTTATTTTATGATTAGTTTAAAAGTACTTGGTTAAAGAAACACAAGTTTTAGTAATTACCAGTAACTTTATGGGCATGTCATAAAAAGTTATATACAAACTTTAATACTTAGCTTGATAATTTGTGGCTTATAATTAAAGTCGTGATTATAACCTTACCTCAAAGTATATTATTATTGAATCTAATGCATTGTTATTGTACGGAGGAATCGATGATGAAATAAAAATTTGAAAATTGGGTCGTAAGTATAGGAAGGCATTGTAGTAAGAGTTTTCTGTTGTTGTTTCTAATACCACCTGTCTGACGTAGTCCCTGAACCGAGACCTACACGAAAACTCTCATTGTGGCAAAGAGTGTGACGGGCTCACGTGCCTTTTCCTTAACATGTCCTTTAGGTTCTTTGGGGCTAGAATTAATAGCAACTCTTTTTTCCAACCAAATACAAGAAGTGAAGCGCGGAAGAAAGATGAAAATTATGAAGTTTTTAAACATCATAACTTTGAATAAGCGGGATGGCAACTTGAGGGAAGGAAAACATAATCCGCGGTTCAAGCGTGAAGAAGTTTGGGATAACGCGACGTGGTGAAGAATAGAAGTTGTACGTGATAGAGATCCATTGAGTCAAGGTGCATACCATTGCACTCGAGTTATTGCAAAGGCCTCATCTAGGATAGTTGTGATCGTTACTTAAACTACGGAGAGGTAGGATTGGATATTTTTATTAGGATCTATAATAGTATTGGAATCGTGTTTTGGTGAGTCAGTTATTGATAGTGGTCTGAGTTAGGTTAATTCAGTTTTATATAAATTGTGTGCTTCGCCAAAGTAGATTTCTCCCATATGTTATATTATAATCTCATTTGTTAAAAGCTTGGTTCAAAATCTTAATAAAATATATTAAGATTATGTATGCATCTAGTTCTTCCGTTAATCCTACACCTCTAGCTCACGCTGATAATCAAGAGATATCCACCCAGGATAGATATGGACAAGGAGCTAGAAGTACGCCTGTCGTAGGCTTTGGCCTTGAGCACCATACAGGTAAGGATAGCAAGATTAGCTGGGCGAAATTCCCCAAATGGATGATAGATGGCGACAGCACCGATTTCCACCTCCACAATTTAGGCATGGAACTGAAGGGGCATATTCCTAGTCCCCTGCATTCGGGATTCAGCCCGCAAAATTTCGGACCCACTGATTTAATGAACACGTACTCCGTGTGTACTCGGAGGTATTTGGCTACCACCAAGGTATTCCTACTTCGCACTAAACTGCCCACGTATATTCGGTCAAATATGCTGTACATTTTTATTTATTTCAATTTAAGTCCTTACTTTTATACATCCATTTTGCAAACTATTTAGCATCAATTTCAACTGAATATAATTCAATTTTTCTCGTTTTGAACGCCATTCAAATTTACGACATCAGTCCACAATGGAAATATTTTTACATTTACATAGAAGTAAATGATTTATAAATAAAATCAGTACTGGCATTGTTTTCAGGAGAACATATTGAGCAGGTATTCAATTTATTCAAGGGAATATTGAAACAAATATTTCAAAGCAACATGCACTTGATTTTTTTGTTTTTATAACTTTTTATTCTTACTAATCTTTATCCATCTACGCTCCCGTCAATATTTAGACCAATAAAGTGATTAAAGTCTACATTGAAGTAAAGAAAGTCATCTTTTTCAATAGACAGAAACTTCCAATGTTCCACTTAGCAAAGGTATATAAAATCCATTAAAGCATTGTATCAACGCATATACTAAACACAAATTTCATATCTTCGTTCCCGATCATCTTCAAAAAGTTTTTAGTTGAAAGTGATGCGTTTTATATCGAAACTGAGGACCCTAGCCTTGCCCATATTATTTCATCCCATTCTTTATAAAAGGGAGGATCTTTTCGATTTTAAGCTCGTCACTTGACCATGGTTCAATTACGTGGTCGTCGCCAAGCCCTCGATGTGGCGAACAGTGCGACGTTAATCTTCCCCTCCTCCACTCACTCGATTTTAAAGCTATTTTTTTTTTGTCTCACTAATGGCTCCCTAATGACGGTCTTAATGGAATTCTTGGAAGTACTTTTGAGGGACGAAGATATATTCCTATTACTAAGGTAAGCGACAAAAAAGAAAGAGGCGACAAAAGAATGAGTTTTAGCCTTTTTTATTTTATCACTCTTCAATTCAGGGGTCACTTTCGAATGGATTGGAATTATATGAAATCTTTAGTGTTAGACATGAAGTGATCTGTAGTCCCCCCCTTTTTTTTTTATTAGAATTGCGTTAAAGGTTGTTTTCTTATGTTCCAACTTTTCTGCTCGGATTTGAGAACTCCCATAAATTGGTGTTATTAATAATATTCACACTTTGAAGTTTTAATATAATATAAAAGTGATATAGCTGGTATACCCGTTATTCGCACGGGTAAGTTAAAAAAATTGAACTATATATAGATTGAAGGATAAAGCAGATTTGTGATCTAATTTTATATGGATTACAAATTAAACAAAAAAAATGATTTTGCATATCTCAAGTAAGAAAATAAAAGACAAATTTGTTAAATTTTAAGTCTGCAGATCTAATAGGTGATAAAAGAGATTTTTATTTATTTATAACTCTTCTGAGCCTCTTAGAATTGACACATTGGGATTTATAGTATCAAGATTTAAGACATTAAGGTTGTTAGAATTTGGCAGATTACCAAAAGAATTAATTGCCGTTTTTTAATATATTTTTAAAAGGATAAATGTAAATAAATTTGTAAATATCTCTATTTTTAGTGTATCTACATGCCTTAGTTATATTCATGATTAAAGTTTAATGTTTGAATTAGCTGCATAGCCCCACACAGGGTAAGCGTACGTTAAGATGGGCCGCAAAACAAAAATGTAGACAAGTACTTTGTAATAAAGATTCATTTGAGAATTCCGAAAAATAAAGGGGTAAAGTGAGCACAAGGCGTTCCATATTTTTCACCCGCGTATATGATTGTGTTGTTATCCATGACAAATTTTTGTCTAGTTAGTTAGTTAGTTAATATTAACGTCGCACTGTTCAGCTACACGAGGGCTTTTGGCGACGGACCACGTAATTTTGAACCATGGTCAAGTGACGTGGACGACACCTGAGCTGGCACCCCCCTCTCTAACTACCACACCACACCAACGGGAGGACGTTTCAGCTCTCGACAGATTTAACGTGCATCGCTCTTGCCCTACACGGCGGGTCTTTAGTGGTACTGGGATCGAACTCATGACATGCCTGCCATGGTTGGATTCGCTTAACCACTGGGCTACCGCAGCCCCAAATTTTTGTCTAAGAGTACTCCTTAGGTACTTCGTGCTCTGAGACCAGGTGTAGTTGTGTGGAATGGAGAGTTGGTGGTGCGACTGGATTTCTTCTTGTGAAAAGTACGGCTATTGTTTTATCAATATTAATTTTTATTTTCCATGTTTAAAAATGTTTTCAAGAGAGGTGTAGGTGTGAGTTGAGTGCACGGGTGATAGAGTTGTGATTTTTATAGGTAGCCAGGATAAAAGTATCATCAGCGTAAATATTGAGTACACGTTTGAGGGTGAGTAGGTATATCGTTAATATATATGTTGAATAGTAGGGGCCCAAGGAATTTTTCAATCAAAGAAAGATACAGTATTTTATGCATGGAAATTCTAAGGATTTTACTGGAATATTTTGAAAATGTATAGATATTCAACGTATTATGTGTAGGTATTCATTTCTTTCCAAGGACTGCAGTAATAGTTTTAAAGTATGCTGATAGCTTTTGTCTTGAGACGATTTCTGCCTTTGAAATTAATGTACCGTATTTTCCTGTATATAATCCGCAGCCGCGTATTATCCGCAAAACGTTTTGTTCGAGTAAAATAAAAAAAAAATTGTACAATCTGCATCGCCCGTAAAATCCGCGGAAGTTTTTACGGCGAATAATCAAAATATAAACTGTCGATAATGAGTTTCACATAAGATAAAAAATACGCAATATAATTAAAGATAGAAGTAAGAAATTGTCAGAGAGAGAGAAAAACACAACATTTACCATGAAAGGCCTTTTTTCATATGTATGATAATATTTTTTAGGATTTTCTCAATAAAAGAAAAAACTCTTTGCTACTGCCATCTATGTTTTGAATTGTTAAACAAAGCAGTGCACGCGAAAAAAAATCTTTCTTTTTTTTTTTAATTTAGAAAGTTAACGGTAAAAAATTAAGATCGAGACTGCTTTCTCATTGTCTTTTTCTCTTTTAAAATCCATTTATTTATTTCTTCCTTTAATTCTAGCCAGGAGGCTTTCGACGACGATCGGCTCTTTAACGTCGATCGCAATTTTTGAAAGTTGGTCTTGTTTTTCTTCACAAATGAATATTCGATTCGTCAACTTTGAAAACCTTGCAACTTCCCGATTTTGATAGCCTTCTCTATGGCTTTTACACGCTTTCGCTTCAACATGGTGAAAACTTTCAAAGGACGTACCGTAAATCTGGCGTATAACGCGCACTTGTGAACACAAAAATTAGATCGAAATTTAAGGGGTGCGCGTTATACGCTGGGTACAAAACGATAGCTTTAAACATAACAAAAAATGATGTTACATTAAAACTTTTCTTCTAGACGTATCGAAACACTGTTTATTTAAGAGAAACGACTTGCCTTATGATCAAGAGCATTTGTAGTTCTAGAACTATACTATTTTTCAAAAGCCTAGAATAATACCTCGAACAAATTACTTTAAAACTGAAAAACAATTTATACTAATATTTGAGATTTCTTCGTTAAAAGGGGGTGCGCGTTATACAGCGAATATACCTAAAGATTAAAGAGTTTAGCTTTTCAAAGTATAGGTGCGCGTTATATACGCCGAATTTACGGTAATAGCTCTAGTCAAGAGAAATTGGAAATGGCGCCAGCGACTAGTAATTGTTTTTCCTTCCGAGGAACCGAATTCGTTTTTGAATGTAGTTGGACAAAAACTAGTTATGACTGAGATGCGTCAGGAGCCGAGTCATGAATGCGCCATCTATTATTTATTTTTATAAAACATAAACGGCATTTCTTTCAAAACTTTATTGTTAGCTTTTCTGATGGAGAATGTTTTTTCTCAGATGTTCCACGGCGGCGTATAATATACTAACAAGGAATTTGAAACTTTTTAAACATAATCATGGATTATATACAGGAAAATACAGTAAATAAGAAAAAAGAATTTTGCTACCAAAAATGATTAAGAAAGAAAAGCATTTTTCTGTAAACAACGTAATAAATTGATTTTAAAACTATTTTCCCACAATTTACCATTACAAAATTTAAAAAATCATAGTTTTCATTGAATTTTCTTTGCATTTTCGGCAATATACAGAGGAAAATATTTTATATTTGTTTCCTGATAAATGGTTTACATATAAATATACAAAGTACTTCCCTTGAAGTGATATGTCTCGACTAACGACAATAAACTGAACGTTTTTAATCATTTTTAAACAAATTGTATAACTCACTTGTTATCTTCTTTACTAATCCCTAATAATTTTTCAATTTGTTTCTGCATGAGTAGATTTTCGCTTGATATCGACTTTACTTTTAAAAAGTATAAAAAAGTAAAATTTGTCTAAGTGCATCTTTAAAATCTACATACCATGAAGAAGTATTTTGCTCACTGTTCTTTAAAATTACTGAAAAATTTAATCTACAATCGATGTCCTATACACATCTGCTAGTTATAAAGATACATTTCTAAGTATCAAAATCATAATCTTTTATTTCAAAAAAATAAAAATGGCAAGAAATTAATATCTTGTGAAACATTAAATATTTATCTCTCTTTAGTAGAGAATTCTTTCTTTCTCTATATACATATGAAGTGACCCATATCCGACAGGAAGGAACCCGTGACCCCTTCCATAAGCACAAATCATAATGCTAGACCAAAATTAACAAATCAGTCTGGAGGCTGCTATTGGCTTATACAAATACCCCTACCACACACTATTCCACTAGTGAGTCGGTGGATAGGCGAACGATCGATACAGTTATAAAGACGAGCGTGTGTGTGAGTTTTTGCTGTTGCATCAAGTGTGTCTGACAGCTTGATTTTTGCGTCAAGTGTGTCTGGCGGCATGATTGTTGCGTCAAGTGTGTCTGGCGGCTTGATTGTTGCATCATGTGGATCTGACCGCTTCAATGTTGCGTCATGTTTATCCGACAGAGTTTTAGTTGCTCTTACGGTGGTTAGATGCGCCATGACAGCTGCTCAAAGTTTGGGCTCTTCTAAGTGCAGCCAGGATCACCCATGAGGATAGAACACGGCACCCTCTGCTCCCCGTACAAACGTAACATACCGCAAGACCAAAGTGATCACTTCAATCTGGAGGCTGTTAGGGACTTATATTGATACCAACATCACGTATATATAGGGAAAAAAATTCCGATTCTTCGTGGCGCTTTTGGAGATACTACATCTACAGACAGAAATTTGGTAAAAATTCTTTTGTAGAGAAAATTCTTGCTAAGAATGCGGTTTGCACAAGTCAACTCTCGACTGGGTTGACTGGGTGTTGAGGATAAAAAGATTCTCGTTTTTAAACAATTCAACCTACATGTTTTAAAATTACTAAGCATGTTTCTTACGTTGCTTTGGAAATCTACTCTAGGAACGGGTTTTAAAGAATTCGACTCTCGAAGGACTAAAGGGGGCTATATATATATATATTTATTTATTTATATTTATATAAAGGAGAAAGGGACTCACTCAATCACTCCTCCCTACTCATGATATCACGGAACTACTTGACCCACAAACTTAAAGTTTGGTACTCATGTTTCTTTCATGGAGTAGATTCGATAAGAAAGGATTTTAAGAAAATTGGAACCTCAAGAGGGTTTGCGAGAGCTAAAGTGACGTTATAGATAAATGCTCCCATTTTTGAACTATTAGACCTTCAGTTTTGAAACTTGGTAAGCATGTTCCTTCCATGGAGTAGATCTCCTACAAAAGGCGCTTTGCAAAAATAGACCCACATAGGGGTTGAGAGTGAGAGCTGTTTTAGAAAAATATTCACGTTTTTAACTACTAGACCCACACACTTTGAAATTTGGTAAGCGTGTTCCTCTCATAGGGATGAGATCTGCTGTTGAAGGGTGGTTTTAATCAAAACCCAAAGGGTGTTGAGAGGGCTTCAGGGGCGTTATAGCAAACAATTCCCACTTCAGGAACAACTACATGCTTAAAATTGTGCAGGAAAATTACTTTCATGGAATAGAGATTCGTTACGAAAAAGATTTCGTGAAAATAAACACACAAGAGGTGGAATTTGAGAGATTGAAGGGTGCTAAAACATTCCTGTGTTGGATTTATTACGCCTACAGACATGAAACTTGATTTTCTTGTTCCTTTCATGGAGGAAGTTCAATTAAGAAATACTTTTGCAGAAAAAAAAAAGGCCATAGGAGGGTTGCGAAAAGTTAGGGGTGGTATTGATAAAAATTCCTGCTTTTGAACCATCAAATCAGCATATCTGAAATTTCGTAGTTATGTTTCATTAGTAGAATAAAAATCCGCTAACAACAGACGTTTCGAAACACCTGCTGATTAAAAAATAATGGTCCCAATGTCAGAGAATCAAAAAATTTTCTTGAATAAAATTTTTGGCATGACATTTTCAGTGTGGTTTTCTTTAGAATAATGCACATTACGTAGACATTTAGGTTAAGCCAATGTAGTTTTTTGACCAATTGGTGTATTTTCTCTACTTCATATTTTACTGCTTTTTGAAGCCCTTGAAGTGTTCATACTTTACGCCTAATTTATTGATTTTTAAGTATCCCCACAAAAATAATCGCTAGAAAGACAGTCAAAGGATAGTGGTAGCCAAATCTTATGGGGAAAAAATTCGTTTCGTTAATTTTTTTTTTATCGTTCTGCCATTTTATATTTCATTTCGTGGTATGGCTTGATGCAAAATCTTGGCGAAAAACAAAATTCTTTTGAGACTAAAGACGTTTACTTTCCTTGATCATATGCTCCAAAACCTTATTTATATAGTATTTAGCATCAATTTAGCATTTGTTTCAACCAGAAATGGGTTTTGTTGAGCCTTGAGCCATTTTACAAAATAACTGTTTTTGCGGCTCTTTTACGTGAATTATGTACTGAACCTTTATTTTTGCCGGTTGTGAATGCCAGATAAAACAGTGCTTCATCCGAATTTATCAATGTTTTGTGCCTACATTTGCATTACAGTAAATACAAAGGCGAATGACATTCTTATTTTTCTCTACGTCTTTGCAGACATATGAAGACAGACTGGTTTATTTACTTTTTTATAATCAGTTTTCTTTCTGTGAGGACAAAATGCAATCGCGATACATGTAGCATCATTGGCACAATTCTTTGAAGCAGAGAATTTTCTACAGCAATAAAGCTTTTCAGCTATTTCTCTTTTTCACCAAGAACTTCCTTTCGTCCATATTCTATCCATTGCCACTTCCCTCGTTTATATCCTGCCTTTGATTTCCAGCTGAACTTTATATTTTTTTCAAAATTTAGATAGTAATCCATTAAAAAAAATATCTTTTCTGATTTTAAGAAAATTATTTATGTCAGAATTTGAGCAAACTTTTTCCAAAATCTTAAATTTCTTTTTGGGTTTGACGATCAAATTTTAGAGACATAATTTACTACCGCTAATAAAAAAATATTTAGATTCGTAATTTATATGTTTCATTTTAATATATACAGTAAACAGTAAAGTGATCAAAATTTACCATAAATAGTTATATACTTTTAAAATTAGTCACTCTAATTTTGAATCAACCTGTAGACCCCTTTGGGGAAGAGGAGAGTTCCTGGAGTATACTGATAAAAAAAAATTTCCTTTTTCGAATATTTTTGTTTTTTTTGTTTTTGAATTCAAATCCGCTAAGTACGGAATTTACAGAAATCGACTATCAAGGACTTATGCAGCTTAGTGATACAAAATAATTCAGTTTTGATCAATTAGATCTTGATTTGAAATTTGGCAAGCATATCTAATTTATTGATTATAGATTCATTTAAATGGATTGTATGGAAATATATTACGAGGGTGTGGGGGTACATAACGAGAACGTAAAGATAATTCTGCTTCAATTTTTAGAAAATTTTATATCGAAATCGTGTCCTTTTAAAATCAAGATAGTGCTAGGACTTATAGATACCAATAATTTTTATTTATATCAGATCATGAAATATTCAGCAAAGAAGCGAATAACGGCTAGTTATTTATAATAAGACTGGGATTATTTATATAAGATATGAATAAGACTTAGAATGATATGTATGTTGAGATAAATCGATTTTACAGCAGAAACCAGGGTTGAAACCTGATTTTCATTTAAAAAAAAAAAACTCCGCAAAGGTAGTGATATTTTGCTTATATAGAGATTTTTTTATTTATTTAGAGTACAGTTTAAGACAAAGAAGAAGAAAACAACTAAACTGAGTAAATTGGGTAAAAAATAAACACAAAATTGAATAAACGGGGCACACGCGCTGTACAAATAGTAAATGAACGAATTCACAGTTTCTCAATTTTGATGTATAAATTTGTTATTATTTTTTGAAATGATCATCAAGATAAAACATATTTTAATTTTTAGAGCACTTAGGACCTCTAGAAACTGGAGCACTTTATCTTAGATATAATATGAAATTGCTTTAAAAAAGTGATTTTATTCACATAATGAACTGTACATTTTGTAATAAAACAGTGATTGATAAATCTGAAGGTCAAAACACTTCTACTGTTATACCTAATATACATACAAAAATTCAGGAAATTATTTTAAAAACTTTTCAAGCAATCGTTGGCACATTTGAACTTTTCGAAAAAAGAAATTTCGAACGAAAAGCATTTTAAAGTTTGACATCGAATGTAGAGTTAGTGCATGTGCTTTTATTAAAAGATTTGTAGTTTTTTGTTTTAGTGGGTGGTAAAAAACTAGGTATTTTTGTGATGACCCCGGGTCACACCTTGAGCACCAAGATTAATTTGAGGTAAAGAACCATCAAGAGCCATTTTTGAATAATAATATTATTTTATTTGTTATAATTTACTCAAAATTTCTGATAACATATAATACAATAATGTTACGTCGCTTAAAGGGATTTGCCTTTTTATTAAATTAAATTAATAAGAATACACAATTAATTAATAATCTAGCTTAAACTCAAGTAAGGTTTACCGAAATAGGAGATCCGAGAAAGACACGTATTCGAATTCTTAATTGTCATTAACTTTAACTATGTATCTCAAACTGACGCTTACTTTAAACGTACGTGAATTATATTGACCACTGGCTTATATCAGCTTTCTGGTACGTCTAGCAGCACGACGTCTTCACGAATCTAATCTCTTTGAATCTTCTAGTAATGAGTTTAACGTTACTGGCTCAATAGCCTACCATCATCTCTCTTGCTATCTCACAACTCTCGACTTAAATACATTATCTAATTTAAACATCACATACCCCTTTTTGGAGTTGATTGAAATAAACGCGAATTTATATTCCCCAGAAAGATGCCTAAGAAGATTAGTGGAAAGGTTCCGTACAGATTCGTCACATTTTTAAAAAGCTAATAAAATGGTCTAAAAAATTATTTAAAAAATATGTACAATTTTTAGAAAAGATAATTAGTTTAGGATGCCATAATATATTTTGTATTAAATTTTTACAATTCATTTTACAACTCTCCGATCTCAAATATACACTAACAATATATCTAGGCAAAAGTTTCAGCAAAAATTTCACTTAGGACTGTTTTTAACAAATTATACAATATTTTGCTTCATTTTTTGTTAAAACGAACATAAACGGCACTATATATTTTTCCTGCGTTCATTAGTCTATTGTTGTTCTGATTTTTTATTTTAAAACTGATCCACTATGATTTGTTTGTAGAAAGCAAAATCACTCAATTTACTAAAACAAATTTTATAACAAAAATAAACAACAGTTCATACAATTTTTTTGATTAATTTTAATTTAAAAGAATACATTGCATTTTTGGTGATTAAACTATTAAATTATTGTAATAAAAGATTAAATAATAAATTTAAAAGAAACGTCTCTCTAATGAAATGTATAAGTACATTATTTTAAATGATTTATGTCTGATGAAAATTTACATTTTATAATAAATCTTTACAATAATAATAAGGTTTAATATATATAACATTTATGAAAAAAAAAAACCCACTGCAGGTTTTTAATTGTGTAATAATAACATCAATTTAAAGTATGCCTTTTGAAATTTCAATCCTATTTTTTAAACTTCGATGTCTGGCCATACTACATAAAATACCTTTCTTGCTTTTGTTCTAAAATAACAAATAAAAACATATTTCAAATACCTTAAATTTTTTCAATAATAAACTTCAAGAATACTTGAATAAGCTGAAAGATTTTGTCCTTAAGCTAGAAGAGATGAGAAATATTTAATGGTATTTAGTGATGGACTATTTTGAAAAAAACATCACAATTTTCCCAAAGGAAATAAAATGTTTTAAATCTAAGAAGAAAACAATTGTGGCTAATTTACTACTTTAAACAAAGATGCAATAAAAACCATCCATTTGCCCTAAAGCATTCAATTAGGATGAATGAGATTTTTCTAGAAGTTAGCTGTTTTTCTTTTTTCTTCTTTATTATTATAAAATAAAAACAGTTTTAATTTTCTTAAGATTTTTTATTTGTAAGTTTAAAATGGTTTATTATGTTTGTTAATTTTTAGATTAATGTGTTATTTTCCATTTTTACTAGGAATTAATTGCTGATATAAGTTTAAATTATGTACAATTCTTCCTCTGTACAAGTTAATTTTCAATTATTTTTAAATATGCTTCTAAATTTAGCGTACTACTCATTATATAATTTTTGATACACAGCGGGAGAAATAAGATTTTTAAACTTTTAATGAAGAGTTACGTTATAATATGTCATATGAAAGACAGAAATCTGCAATACAAATTTATTTCATTCATGAAATGCAAGTTTAACCTTCACACAGTTAAAGGATTATTAAAACCTTCTCTCCTTTTAGTTTCTATCTTCACATTTACATTTGCTACTTGGTTTAAACCAGCGGTAATCCAAACTTTTTTCCCGTCGACCCACATACATGTGATAATTATTTCATGTAGGCTGCGGCAAAGGATAAAACGCGTGGGGGGGGACGCTGTAAGATTAAAAATATTTAAAATACGGAAAATTCATCGACATTATTTTATAAGTTTAGATTTAATTTTTAAAACTTTCCTCATCTCTATCAAACTAAATTCACAAAAATAGGTTTTATGCGTGTTTTACCAAGTTATGGGGTAGTTTCGACTTTTTTTTTCATCAATGATGCCAAGCTCCCCCTATATATTTTGTGGCTTACTGCATATTTTTTTTTTTAAGGAAGCCAATTATCTCGTCTTGAAAGAGATTCTCAAGAAAATGAACCATTTAGAGAGTAGTGCTTGGTGGTATAGTAACAAACAAAAATACATTTTTAACGGTAACATTTTTTTATAACAAATCAAATAAGATTTTGATCCATGTTTTTTTTTTTTTACAAAATAGCCAGATTACCATTATCGCAGTTTTCATCCCGATGATCAGTCCCTCTCTCAAACTAGCTTAACTGTGAGAAATGTCTTCTAGCACGTTTACTTGGCATGTTTCCCTTACCAAAGTCTTCCTACAATCGGCGGGTAATCGTCACGTTTATGTATCTTTGAATTAGCGTTGATTTATATAACACCCTCTTCCTGATTGTAGCGCTACATCGGCATGTATGAGCATGCGTATTGGCACAAAACTTCGATCATTTGCATATCACATTACTCGGTACTTATTTGCAAAGTTTCGCGATTGTACTTAGCTTCCTTTTTTTTGGTCGCTATTTTCAATGTTCCTGAGTATATATGTATATACACTGCTCAAAACAATTAGGGGAGCAAGCAAAAAGTGAAGAAAACCGTGCGAGACAGAACACGTATTGGCATACAATGCATAGTACACGCGTGTCAATGCGCAATACAGAAAAAAAAGGCGTAAAAAATTTGGAATTAAGCTTTAATTCTTTGAAAATATGGAAAAAACATGAAAATATTATTTAGGGCAACAATTTGGTTACATGTAAACGATAAAAAAAAGGTACTGTTTAGACATGATGCATGAGTTTAATAGGGCGTGTGATCTCCTCGAACAGCTAAGACTGCTGCACACCTATTTGTCATGGATGCGATGAGGTTATCGATCAGACTTTGGGGAATACTGTTCCACTCCTCAAGAAGTGCAATCTCAAGTCTCGGACAGTAGCAGGTGGCCTTGGTTGCACAGCAATGCGTCTTCCGAGCATGTCCCAAACATGCTCGATTGGATTCAGGTAAGGAGAGCACGCTGGCCATTCCATACGCTGTATTGTTTCAGCTTCAAGCATGTTTTCCACCAGACGAGCTCTATGCGGTCGGGCATTATCATCCTGGAAAACAAAGGAATCTCAATGGCTCCAGCGTAAGGGATGACATGAGGTCAAAATATCTCGTCTGCATACCTTCGGCCCGTCAAAGTGCCATTCCGAATGATATGCAGGTCCGTACGTCCGCCTATGCTAATTCCACCCCATACCATCCAACCAGCTCTTCTGTATTGTGACCTTTCACGAACGAATGCGGGGTTATTTCGAGTGCCCCTGTCCCTCCATACAAGAACACGTCGGGTGTCACACTCTAGACTGAATTGGGACTCGTCTGTAAACAGCACTTGGCTCCAATCATTTTGCTCCCAATCTCGATTTTCAGCAGCCCATCTTCTTCAGACCGCACGGTGGCGTGGGGTGAACGGAATGCAGACCATTGGCCTACGATGTTATAGCGCCCTCCCTCTTGAAGCCGATTACATACTGTTTGGCTGGACACCCATTCGTCCTGTTGCCAAGAGCAACTGTCTTTGCAGCTGCGTAGCATTCTCTGTTCCGTTTCGACAGGCTGTTAACTGTATATACCGGTCATCAGTTGATGTAGTGGCGCGTGGCCGACCTGCCCCTGGTCGACGTCTAACATTTCCTGTTTCTTGGAATCGATTCCACAGCCTTGCAACAACACTTCTGGCGACTCCAACAGCGTCCGCGACACTACGTTGTGTTTGCTCGGATTCCAGTCTGCCTATAACACGCCATGCCATGGATTCCGGTAAATCACGTTGTTGAGACATTCTCAAGTAACTTGTCTCAAAAAAATACTGCGCAATCGAATTTCACAGTTACGGCAATAAAACAGACGTTTCTGCAACATCCCGATTTCTGCCCTTATCTCCTTTTTCTGGTTTTTGTCGTCATGAACTTTGATTTACATATAAAGTTTTCTTCCGTTTCCTGGTAGGCTTTACATTATGGATGATTCATTTTATGTTACTTATTGGTATACATCTTTGCTTACTTTTGTTAAAATCATGTGCTCCCCTAATTGTTTTGAGCAGTGTATATATATATAGGGAGAGAGTGAACTAATAGTATAATTTAATATATATAGTTTACTTTTTTAAAATGATATACACAGTGCGGCAAATAAGTTTAAAAGTTGCTGTGTCTGGTATAAAAGCAAATTGAAAGACGAAATTATATTCCTTCCTTGGTTTTCCATTAAAACGAACCGTTTCCGGTTTCAATGCTCTTGTTATAGTGACTTTTTAGGAATCGAACGCCTGTTGTAAATCACTTTATGGATGTGAAGCCACTTGTAAAAGGTTGAAATATCCTTAAAAAATTTTTTTCTTTAATTTCATTTTAAGTTTTGGGGAACAAGGAGTAGTCACAGGATACTAAATCAGGTAAATACGGTGGGTGTTTAAACATACAGACATTATTCTTCGCCAAAAATAGACGAACAACAAAGGAGGTGTGACTGGGTGCCTTGTCGTGCAACAAGCAACTACTGCTCTCAGTCCGATATTCTGGACGAATACGAAGAATTCTGGCCATCAAACGCTTTAAAACAGCTAAGTATTACTGACCTGTAATTGTTTTTCCAGTTGGAATAAATTCTTTATGGATAATACCTCTAGAATCGAAGAATGCGATAAGTATTGTTTTGATTTTGGGTGTAATTTTGGGTTTTTTTTTTTTGTGCTATTGACGGTGAATTTTCTGACTTCCGTTCCGCACTTTGTATTTCTTTTTTAAATTCATGTATCATGTTGCGGGGATCGTGAACCAATGGCGTGCGTGCTGTTGGTGATTCGCAGTTGGATCATTTTGGGCATGCCCCTGAAAAAATGGTTTGCATTTGCACTTCCATTGAACTGTTTTGTTCAAGTAGCCCCAAACTTGAAAAACAAGCACAAAGATAAAAATGTTTTGAGAAACCAAATCTTCATAAAGATAGGAGCTGTTGAAGAATTTTTCCATAATTGATTCTTCAATCAAGCCTCGATCGTTTCCAGTGAGATTTTCACTTTTCAAAGAATTTCAGAACGTCACGTTTTTATATACCCAGATGTGACATTTTTTGATAAAGAAGTTCAAGTTGGCATTCGTTCCAAGATGGTGAACATTTGAAATGCAACTTATTGATTTCATGTCTAGTTCAGTATGGTTTGAAAATTCATAGAAGCAATGAATAGTTGGAATTGATTGAAACGCCTGAACAACGCAATATAAGTAAAAATGCCATTAACGAAATTTTGAAAACATCGATTTTCCAGACACATTTAACTGTTTGAAGCGCAGCTTGTGAATTTTTTTAACCAAACAAAACTATGCCTATGAGTGAAGAGTTATTTTGAGAAATGAATAACGTTAAAAGGCTCTCCAGAAAAAACTGTTTGGTGCAGATGACTTCAATTCAACATGCATTCTTCAAAAATGATGACAATACTAATATAAGTTATTGATCGTTATAGAGCAATGATTAATAATCTTTTTGCATTCACTGAAGTCACAATCATGATGTTACTTAAATTTAATTACGCGTATAACGGCGAAACATTTACACAGTATACAGTGCAAAAAAATCGTATATTTCCGTAGTAAATAACGTTTGTGACCGGGTATTTAGTTTTATTATTTTCAAAATTACATTCCAAAAATAAAAACACCGCTCAGACTATTTTTGACGGTCCCTCTAAACTCCATTAAACCTATCTTAAAGCCACAAACACATTGACCAAAGAGGTTCGCCTTCCCGTGTTATTGCCGATATACGCCAAATGTTTCGAAAAATGATTTTTTAAAAAATCGGGTTCATTTATTTTCACCCTGTGCTTTTATTTTCGGAAACATGGGTCGCGGAAAACATATTTAAAATGAATGCATTTTTTGATTTCTTTGACATAAAAAAATTCATCTTCAAGTTGAAAAGTTACAACGTTGTTTTACTTGCAATTTGGGAGGAAAAAAAGGAAATTTCAATAAAACGCAGCTCGCTTTAAAATTGAGTTTCCCGGATCATTTTATCGCATCTCTTCCATCCAAAAACGTTTGTTATTAGAATCTTTTCGTAGGTCATTGGCTGCGCAAAACTGATGCACTGTGCGAGTATTGTCTGAAGCTTTATTTATCGGGTAAACAAAGCAGGCAAAATAAATATTGAATGAGAAGTAATTTATACAGAAATATAACACCAAAAACATTTTTCTCTATTAGAGATTTTTGAATGAAAATACCTAAATTGACATTTTGCAATGGGAAGAGCGACGTGTTCTCTCAGCTACTGCCATATTAATCATGGGGCTCCCAAACTTGTTTGCAGAGCCTCCCAACATTAAGCCACAATCAAATCGTAACCTGTTAAGATGCGCTCTAAAAAACGAGCGCTCTTAAAATTCCATTCAGGGCCCACTGTAGGACTATTTATTATCATATATTTTGAAATTTATGATTAAAAACTAGATTGTAACGAGTTTTTTTGAGAAGCATTGCTATTTCAATTTATAACATGTATTTTAAAATTACTTTTATATTAATGAAAACTATTAGAATCAAAGCAGATTGTTATCAAACAATTTTTTTAATGTGAGAAATAATATTTTTTTTTCAACATTGCTTTAGTCTTATAGTGTATTTTTCCTTTATCCGCATGTTGCGGCCCGCATGAAATAACTGTCATATGTATGCGGCCCGCGTGGAATATCTACCATTAGTATGCGGCCCGGCGTGAAAGAAGGTTGAGTACCCCTGCTTTAAAACGTGAAAAAAAACCTTTTTAAGTTTTGACACAAGTCGCCAAAAATGATGCCAACGGGCCGTATTTGTAATAATTTAAAATAATTAGTTTTAATGAAGTAATTTTTATGAATTATAATTAAATTATTGTATTGTCATCCAAAATAATCATGTATATAAAATTTCAGCTCAATTGAGCGCTTTAAAATATATTTTGTACCCCTGTTTGTGAAAACTGCAACACTACGAAGGACCTACGCGAGTGAGCTGAAATTTCAGGAAATGTAAAGTAGGGCATGATATGCAAATGATTACAATTGCAGACCGGTAGCGCATGCGTATGCTGAGCAGCGCCCTCTGAAGGGTAGATCAAACCGAATATAAATAGACAGCTGTAGCGCGAGGCGTGTATTATTATCGGTGGTTATATGCTAGTGTAAACGTTAACTGAATCTTTACCATGCCTCGTCGATGAAAGAGAGTGAAATTTGAGCAAATTTCGGTGTTTGAACGGGGCAGAATCGTCGGCCTTCGTGAAGCTGGATTGTCTTATCGTGCAGTAGCCGCTCGTGTGCAGCGTAACAGCACAACCATGCGTGTTTCCGAAAGCAGTGGACGGACGAGGGTCGGACAGCTCGGAAATCCGTGAGTGGACCCCGAAATGGGACGTCAGCTCGCGAAAACAGACGCCTGGTGCGAATGGCTCCGACCAGACCGCACAGCTTTTTCCTAGACAACTGGCAGCACAGTGGTCAACTACACGTGTTTCATTGTGTGCTTCATCAATTCGGAGACGTCTGCTGCAGCGTGGGCTGCGCGCAAGGATTCCTTTATACAGGATTCCTCTCACGCAAAACCATCGCCGCCTGCGACTACACTGGGCCAATGTGCATAGGAGCTGGCGTGCTGATTGGCAGCACGCCAATCTAACGCCAATTTCTGACAAATCCCGCTTCAATTTGTGGTACCATGATGGCCGAATTCGAGTCAGGCTCTATGCCGGTGAACGGCGCATTCCGGAGTGCATTATCGAACGCCACAGTGGACGAAACACCCGGAGTTATGGTCAGGGTGCCATAAGCATATCATGGATGATCACAATTGCTACGAATTGTGGGAAATTTGAACAGTACTCGATACATAAACGAAGTTTTACAGCCCTAAGATATTCCTTTCCTGCAAGGATTGCCAGGAGCTGTATTCCAGCAGGATAATGCACGTCCACATGTCACCAAGACTGTCAAATCCTATTTTGATTCGCAGCAGGTACAGCTTCTTCCTTGGCCTGCGTATTCGCCGGATATGTCACCGATTGAACATGAGTGGGATATCGTTGGGCGGCGTATCGCTCGTGATCTTCGTCCTGTTGCTTCGACAGACGAATTTTTGGTTGCGCATACAAACAATATGGAATACTCTTCCGCAGACAGATATTAAAAATTACGTTTAACTTTCATACCACGTCGTGTAGCGCAGCTCTTATTATTGCGGCGCGTAGTGTCATTTCTCCCTAAGATCATATTCCTGCCTCTTTTAATTGTTTGTTTTTAATTCTGCTTCTGGTTCATTGTAAAAATGACTTCTGCTTCCCAATACATTGGATGATCTACTTTTGGTAATGCTCGTATTATTATAAAATTCAGGTGTTGAATGTTTATCATATCTAAAACTTTCAATTTGTAACAGTTTGGATTATATAAGTATATAGTCATGTACTATAGTTTTTGAAGTTCCCAATTGCAAAAATACAGTTTTTGGAATTATACACCAAAAACTATTTCCGCTTTCACTAATATTTTGAGTTTTATCAAGCAAGCATCCAGATAAATGTTCAAGATTAGTGACCTCTAAATACTTTGTTTATGTAATTCTCTAATTACAATAGGTAAGTCGTGTTTATGCTTGTATGTGTAACCTTTCAGTATGTGGACATATAAAATCTACACACCACAAGTCACATCCCATAGGGGCATAAACCGTGTCGCGTAGATTCTAACCTGTGAACATTTTATCAAAAATTATAGCCCATAGCTTGCCTTATGGCTGACAAATTTTCCGAGTTGTTTTGAAACAGCCAAAACATAGCAACTTTGCAATTTGTTTATTTCAGCATCTGTCAAGCCATTACGGCATCCTAGAGATTTTTGTCTTTAAGCTTTCTGTCTTTTAATTTTAATTTTAAGGCCTAAGTCATGTCCCCATCATTTCTCAACATGATTAACACATTCTAATTGTTCAATATTGACATATCTTTAGATTCTAAAACCGATTTGTATGCTTTTGAGTTCCCATATATAGTCCAAACATATTGTGTATATCGTAGTGGTGTGTAATGTCTGCGAGTGATGAGAGATAGAAAAAAAAAAAAAAGGTGCACCTCTTCAACTTCCATTCCACTACTATTTTCAATGTAACTTGCCGAACACTCATTGCTATGTACATCGCTGTTAAAGCAGTACACAAACATTTCTGCGATAATATTTTAGCATCAACAACTTTCCCAGTGTCCAAACTAACTGCCGTAACAACACCATTTAGAAAAATATAGCTTATTTTTAGCCAGGTACCATGATGATAGCCACTGGTACATTTGGTTAATCCATTATTAAATATTTGTTTCGGCAGCAGCTAAAGCCATAGACACTTTGGTTACTTTCTCGTCACATTATTTAATGTATATGGAATCACAAACCACTATGGTGTAAGTGACAAATGCATAACTCCGCAAAATATTTTTGCAACTGCTACTTTTAAATAGACCTCATAGCATATGAAATTCTATTATGTCCACTTCATATAATTTTGTACCTTTTTTTTGATTAACAAATGTTTTAGAAAACCTGGTAATAAGAAATGTTTGAATAAAACCACAAAAGTTACAACATATTAACAATTTTGTAGCCAAACCTAGATTTGATGACCAAAATTTATGTGAATACCTTGGTTTTTACATTAATTTTATGTAATTAATGTTGTTTCAAAGCACAAAAGAACAGTATAATGTCAGGAATTTCACAGAAACATTCAAATGAATCTAAAAAGAAACATGCTCTTTATTAAACTTACCTAACTTAGATTTTAAAGCTGGAGATTTATTTATGTTAGAATTGTCTGACTTATCAACATTTAAATCCATAACCGTTTGGGTAAATACAGAGCCCCCACCCTTGGCGCCAAACCGGAAAAAGCGCGCCAAGTGAAAACGAAATGGCGCCAGCAAAACCCGACAACGGTGACAAGTAAATATAGCAGTATAAGATGGATGTGCAATGAAAATACATGTAAACAATACAGAAATTTAACATTTAAGATAAAAAATATAACAACAGCACTTACTTTCTTATTGTTGATCCTTCCCAAGTGGAGGGGTGTAACAACCGCTTTTAAAAATTCTGGAAAGTCTCGTCCTGAGTGAGTGATCGCGAGAGCCGCCATAAATACCTCAGCGAGGTAATGGTCGAACATGCCTTCTGCGTGGCTGGTGTGATTACGGAGAAAACGTTTTTTGCCGATTAACTTACTATTGGAAAACCACGAATTCTTTCTTATACTTCTGCAAACATCATGCGTATTCACACCTTTTCGACATCTCCATTCAAATCCATCCAAACAACACTCTTTCGTTCATTTAACTCCCATTTGCTCATTACATTTAGGACATTCATAACTTGAAGCAATTAATCCTTCTTCATACACCATTCAATCAATTCTTTCTTTGCTTGGCATTCAATAACGTAAAAAAAATTTAACGTGTATTCACTTTGGCGCAGCCATACTTTCAACCCGGTGCCCAACAACAAAATGAAATTTGAAATGCGCGCCCACAAATGACGAAAATTCTAGAAAAGTTAGGTTGCCATGTTTTTAGTATTAAAAAAGCAAGGTTACCATGACGGCGCAAATTATCGCCAACCAAAGTAATTCGCGCCAGCGGGTGGGGGGCTCTCCTGTATGAACCAGGCGCGGAATGTTGTACATTTTTTTCCAAACTCTTTCGTTTTTAAATACTTAATTACTTAACAGAGCTTTAAAAACGTTTGTAAATGTTTTATTAATGTTTTTTGATGGAAACACTATTGAAAACGACTTAGGTCCGTTGCATTTATGAGTGTAAAAAATAGGTTGTAAGTAAACAAACATCTATAACATTCACTTCACTTCTTTCCTGGATAAGCTGCTGGTCAAAAATAAATTTTTTTTAATCAATTTAAACCATTTGATAAGGCTGAAAAAGTAGCATGTGTCTTTTTTGTTTTGATTTGAGAGGGAGTGTGGCAATCAGCGGTTTTGGGGTTCGACAGATGTAAACAACTTTAAAAATATTAAAAATACTTCTAATTGCTAGAGCAAAAATTTAAACTGCATTAGAAAGAAAAATAATGGTATTTTATGTTTCAACCGAAAAATTGAAAATCGATTATTTATGGATTTTCGTGAAGTGACTATCTTAAAAATGCATATTATTAACGATTGAAAAATTTCAAGATAAATAAATATTTAGAGAGTGTGTGAGCTAATAGCAGGAATTGAAAATATAATTATCGATTGAATAACAATGAGACGGAAAAAGAATTACCGCTAGACCTATCGCAAAAGGTAAATTTTATTATTTGTCCTCAGTTGTTTAAATGAAACATTCATCTCTTCAATGATTTATTTCTTTTTTATTTTCCCAATCGGTTTTCTTTTGTCCGATTTTTTATATCAATCTTTTTTTTTATCAAGTTCAAAATAATCTGTTTGAATAAATTACTGGAAGGGGAAGATGGGCACAAAAAATTCCCTTTCCTAGGGAATATCAAGAATCCGTAGTATGCTGTCACATACATCATGTGGGAAGGATTAAGCCGATTATTATAAAATTATTGATTAGGATGAACTGAGTACGAAATGGTTGGCGTGATTGATTGGATAAGTTTTTCTGAATGATTCATTGAACACAGTGATGCTAATATGCAAAAAATAAATCTATACAAAGGACGTTAGCCTACGTTCTACCCTATTTATCAACTTCACATCGTGATTTTCTCCCCATGTTCTAATTTATCAGAATATTAATATATATCCAGTCATCTAATTTCTAAACATACAAATGGTTTGCTCATTTTGTAATATCAGCTATTTCTTTCGAAAAAAGCTGAACACAAATCTCCATATCTCCACCATTTAATTAGTGATGCAATAAAACAAATATATAAACACCGCCATTGAAAACTTATTTCCAGTAATATTTGTTTCAGACCATTCTCGACATATTGTAAACATATTTGGTAAAATCTGCACTACTTTGGTTTCCGTTATGGCGAGATTAGAATCTTAAAGATTGATGCCACTTTCTTTTCTTTAGTTATTTTAAGGAAAATTTTTTCATCAAATGGTATTCTTGTTAAAGGAAAAAGTCGTTCAAAATATTGCTTAACTTCAGCAGGAATACGCTCACCATCAATCTTTTGAATTGTCAGGAAATTGATGCCTAATTATGTAGCAAATTATTTAATATATCCGATAATTCATACTGTGCCAGAACATGACGTTCAACTATTTATCTTGCCATCTCTGAATGCAGAGATTAACATATTGGTTTTAAAATATTGAAAAGGAGGACACTTTTTGAGGAAGGACAAAGCCTACATAAATGGACTATTCTCCGTTGAGGAGGACGATTGGTCACCTTAATATTATACATACGAGGGGTTTTATTAGATTATTTTTTTAATGTCGCACTTGAACGCGTTGAGCCTGCTCGAGAGATATTGGTGGAATGACAAAGGATTAAAGATTAAAGATTTAGAGGTATATAAACCACCTCTTATTAGGAAACAACAACCCCTGCGTTCAACTTTTATAGAGCTCTCTAAAGTATTTTCTATATGTGTGTGTGTGTTTTTTTCATTTACAGAATAAAACATAATTTTTCAGACTTCGTTTTAACAAGAATAATACAGTTAACATAGTACAAAACTGTATTGAGAGATACAAAGTAATTTGCTAACTGAAAAATGCAGGGAGAGGAAAGTATTAATTTCACATTTGCCTGTGATGGGAGTTCGCCGGTCCCCGAGATACAATTGTAATTTTTATATTTGCCCTGTTTACAGGAAGCAGGTTTCTAAGGAATTTGGGGTGTGCCCCAGGTCAATGTACCTTATGGTGGGCAAAGCTGTATTCTCGCGCGGCTTGTTGGTCCAATCAGAGTTGTAGAATTTTCCGCCAGAAGTAAGGGGTGGATGTTTTTGGGAATAGCTCGGTCGACCTTTAAAAAGGTTGGCACGCAATTTCTCGCACTTTTTTCTAACAAATTTTTACAGCTTGAACATCCAAGAGTGCTAACTGCTTCAGCCGTTCCCAAATACCCATCCTAATCCTTTCTACCCGCCTCTTTCAGATAAGTAACGTCTTTTTCATAATGTACTGTTAAACTATATGTTCTTTATTTAAAATAAATTTACAATGTTTAAAAACTATACGATCAGTGTTTGACTTGAAGTGAGATGAGTGTTTTTAATTTAGAATTTAGTTAACTTAACTTATAGTCATGATAAGATGACTAACTTATGTGGAACTTCGGTCGCTGTTAAAATTGATAGTTAAAATAGCGTCGCATCAGGGAGGAGTGATGATGGAGGGCTGCCGGTCCCCGAGATACAAGTTGATTTTATTCCTAAATTATGTTTTTAACTTCTCTTGCAAGTCATTGTATTGTTCCTGTCCCCTATAGAATGCTGGCTTGAGTCTCCATACATTTATTTGTAACTAATATTTTACAAGCATATATTCTTTATAAATCATTCATGTATAATTTTACTCATTAATTTTCAAAGATCTTTCTGCTGCTAGTTTGTAAACAATGTAAATATTTTATGTGGCACGCATATCATAAATACTAAACCATTGGATAAACTATTACTTTTCGGGAATGGTACTTGGTATTTAAAACACACAGGATCAACAAAAAAGTAGCGATGTCATGTAAACAAAGTAATCATCATCAAGATTGATCGCAGAGTCTTTAGTGGTAATGACTAAGCTAACGGAGTCCATCATTACATAAATCATCAGAATCGTTTTAGAGGACAAAGCTTGACTTTAGGTTTTTTCGTTTACAAACATGACTTAATGCAACTTTTAGTAATGAACCATGTTTGTACACTTATGATATTGACATTATAGTATTTTCTGCCAGTATAAACTTTACTGAAAACTAAATTCTCAAAAAAGCCACAATTTCGACATAAAATGTTAAAACAAACCATTTTGACCAATATTGCAGGATTTTTGCTTTCTCTCGCTTTACCTCTAAAACTTAATGAACTATGGTTTTGACATTCCGTTCACGTATGAGGTAACCAACGTTGTACTGTTAGTTGTTTTATTAAGCGATTTCTACTTGTTTGAATCAATGCCAGAAACTATAGATTCTTTCCCCAACACTATGAATAGGAAAATGTTTTAAAATAACACCGGTAATAGACATCTTCCATTTCATATTACATCATTTGTGCCAGCAAATGGGAGTTATCTGTACTCCCAGTTGTGAATCCTTAGGGCCATGGTATCCTAGTGGTCAAGATAATGGACTCATTATTGTTTCGGGTACCATGAGTTTATCCTAGTACCGCTGAAGACCCACAGTTTCGAAAGGTTGATGTACGTTAAGTCTGTTGGTGCAAGCGTCCTCCGTTGCTGTGGTAGTTGGCAGAAGTGGCTGCCGACTCAGGTGTCGTCCTCGTCACTTGAGCATGGTTCAAAATTGTTGAAGTCCGTCAACAGAAGCCCTGGAGTCAACAGAGGTGCTGAATAATGTGTCGTCAATAAACTCTCCCTTTCGTTCTGTTGTGAATCCTTAAAGATTTTTAGTGTAACGCTCGCTGATTTAGTGCATTGTTTAGTAGTTTAAAGATTTAAAAGATATCATGAGTATGCGGTGATCGTTTGAATTTTTTACATAGCCCTGTGCATTAATTTGTGGTGTAACAACTTGCATGCCTAATGAGGTTGTTCCGATATTTTTTGTACTAAGATGTTACACTTGTCTCCACAATATTAAGTATTTGCTATATTCCCGTATACATCTTAAATTTAAGTGGGTCTGGCACATGTAATTTTCAAAAAAAATTATTGATTTTACCTCTCTCACATACACACTTTTTTATATTTTCTAAAAGA
>BMAU01011446.1:0-15413 GCA_019973935.1 Trichonephila clavipes
GGATGATTCATTTTATGTTACTTATTGGTATACATCTTTGCTTACTTTTGTTAAAATCATGTGCTCCCCTAATTGTTTTGAGCAGTGTATATATATATATATATATATATACATGATTCCATATCTCTTTTATACTTCTACACAAGACTCCTTTGCATATCGTGAACTTATTTTTTTCCTCTTAAAATAGTGCCTAATTTTTAAAAATGATTTTGTGCATAAAAAAGGAAGAAAAATAAAAAGTTCCCATATTTCAAAGTTTCATAATGTTTTTAATTTTATTAAAAAAAAATAGGTTCACTGTATTTTTTGTATTGTTTTTATATGTGTAAAAAATATTTAGGATAAAAAAAAAGATTTTTTTTTTTAAAAAAAATGTTACCTAAACATAAGTATATATTATGAGTTCTCAATAGTTATGTATTACTAAAATTAGGTAGGCAAAAAACAACAACAACATTTGAACTAAAAAGTTGTTTTTGTAGTTCTACAGAATAACAATTATCTTTATTCACCTCTTCAGAACTGGGTGATTTTCCATGAGACGCTATCTAGGGCGTAAGGACTTGCACTTCAGGACGGGAAGTTTTCGTCGCTAAGCTGACGTAAGAAAAAAAGCATAAATAATAAAATTTCAGTCCTAAGGTCGTAATTTTTGGTATTCTTTGATATTATTACACAATTTGTCATTCATATTAAAACTAGAATATAATAACGTTTTTTTTTTCCTTTAACTTACATGGAATTATATAAAAAAAAATATGACTTACCTTGAGAAATAATTTTTGTAAGCACTATTAATTTTTTTCCAAAATTTTCGTTGACAAAACACAATAATATACTTTCAAATTAATAAAAAAAAAGTTACGACAAAGATTATTTACAAAAATAAATAGCAAAATTAAAATAAAGATTGAGTGTGGAAAATCTCGAGGCATTGAGAAATGCAAAGTCCTACATTGTATGATTTGCAAGCATAAAATGTTAGTAAAATTTTTTTTTATTTACTTACGCACGGTTTGTGACTATTCAATTTGGCTTTTTTCACCCTTTTTGTTAATATTAAGGTTAGGAAAATGCACATTGAAAACAATCAAATAATAACCTAAAATCAAGGTTTTTGAAATAAGAAAATTACGCGAAATATATCCGAAAGTAACAAAAACTGTAACAGAACTGACGATAAAACCCTAAAACAATCCACACTGTTAAGAAAAAGAAAATAAAAAAAGCAGCATTGGGTGAGTGATTGTATACACAAATGTTTTATATCAAGTGGAAATTTTACGAGCTATTTGTTTACATTTCGATTATCCCCCCCGCCTCACAGCTGATGAGCAAAATATCAAATCCAGCAAGAATATAAACAAAGTGAAGGTCAGGTTACTCTAGCTATGTTCAGTTTCTATGTAATGGACATAGAGTGCCATCTAGTGGTCATTAAAAAATGTTCCAGAGGAAAAGTCATATATGCAACGTCCAGCCTACAGAGCGTTTTTCTGAAATGCATATTTGCACTGCCCATCACGAAGGGGTTAAGGCAGTGGTTCTCAAACTTCAACTACTGGCGACCCAATTTTCAATCATAATTTTTATCGCGCCCCCCTCCCAAATAAGAATGTATTGAATGCAATAATGCATTGGGGGTGCTAAAGCTACAATACGAACTTAATTATAAACCGTACAAATTAACAAGTTAAGTATTAAACTTTGTACATGTTACTTTTAAGTAATATATATTTTTATTTTTTTACTTTTTAGATCGATTCACTATAAAAGCGTGTTTTCTTAATTTGTTTTTAAACTATAATTTATTTTATAATTATTTTTACTATACACGATAAAAATCCCAATTCCAGTGAATAATTTAATTAAGAGAAAATATACTTACCTACTTTCAAGGACTTTTCAGTTTTTCTTTGATTTTTTGAGAAAAAATCCAATATAAAACTAATGAAAATGTTCCAAATCTGCGTGCCCTTAATAAAGGACATAAAGCATGGTCATAGAAAATATTTTTGATTAAAAGTGGTCGCGCAGGGAACTCGATCAAAACTAGTAACTTGATAGTAAAAAAAAACGTTTGAAACTCCCCCAAAAAAAGAGGGCGAAATGTGATAAATTCATTTTAGTTCCCATTAAGACTGTCTTATTGGAGGATACTCTGTCAAGGTCATTGGTAACAAATAAACAGTTTTCCCAGAATTAACGATTTCGGGAACATCAGATGAATCTGAGCATTGCGCGACCGATCCTGTGTTAAAAGTATATTCAGTAAAACATATGGATATTAATTCTAAAAAAGAATTGCGTAAAAAGTTTTCCGTTATGCATTGTATGTTGGCCAAATAATCCTGCAAAGTACTCAATATGCTTATCCATATATCATATAACTCTTTCAGATGGAAAAAAGCAACAGAAAAATATTATTTACAACTTTCCTAAAAGAAAAACAGATGGAGTGAAACATACCAGTAAGTTTGAAGGTCAAATACATGATAGTCAAAAGTAGCATTTTAGGGGTTAAAAGAAACGTAATAAAAAAATCTCCCATCGTGTCATTACGGTAAAGCAAACAAAATGTCTTTTTTTATTTGGTTATAGGATCAAAGATAGCTAATGAATGTTTGAAGTGGAATGTTTTATTTTTGATGATCACCAGATGATATATATATAAATTATATCAGTGTAAATGTGCATTTTTTATTAAGTCAGGAAGAATTTTGTTTTTCTTCATTCCAAAAAAATATTTTTTTAAACCTTTTATTTTCAACATGCTCGCGCCTCCCTCGCAGAAATACCGCCCCCCCCCCAGGGTGGCACGCCCCACAGTTTGAGAAACACTGGGTTAAGGACATAAAAAGCCTAACTTACGTTGGAAATTTTAAAAGTATATATGTCTCATAAACAAAATGTCTTTCTTTTGGCATTTTACTCTTTCGAATATCTCCTGTTCCATTAACTTTGCTGATACAATCTCTAGAACAATTAAAAATGTATGTGTGAAAAATTAGGATTTCCAACACATCATTTCCACCATAGTAGAATTGTATTTGTATTAATTTATAAAAACATATAGAGTAAAAAAATTATTTTACTGAAAAAGGCCGCATGCGACATTTCCCCTGAATTATGGGGTTTAACACTAGAACGTCCGAGATTACACGATTATCCTTAAACGTCTACCGGTGTCGTTTCCACACCACGATATAAAATACGTAAAATAATTGTAATAACTAAACAATTTCAGGAGTAATGTTCAGAAGAATATATTTTTTTAATATTATTTCATATAATTAACATTTTTATATCATAAAAAACTGACGTTGACAATACGTTTCGCAAAGCTTGGGCGACTACTGCTTAGTCGCTAAATTATTTTCGAGTCGCAAATCTGCCAGGTACATTATTATTATGCGGTATCCATTCTTTGTCATCCTTAGTGATACATATATATAAGTACTTACTGGAATATTATCAATTATATTCGACACACAATATTATGTCTTCATCGGAATTTAAATTAGAGTAAAACAGCTCACCACACAATCCGATTCTTTCTCCAAAATCTCTCGCAATAAATTAGCAATTTCGTCAGTGCTTAGACCTTTTCTACGAACCTCTATTTCTACAGAAGGTTTGGAAATCGAATTATTTTTTTTATGAGTAGATAACCGAATGCTATGTAACGAAACAATTAAATACAACTATTTTAGAAAAAATAGATACGTTTCCGCTGTTAAAACGGAAACTGCGGTTGCCCAGTGGTCAATATATTGGTTCATGACTGTCATGTAAAGAGTTCGAGCCCAGTACTACTAAAAACTTTCAAGGTAGGGGTGCGAAGTACGTTTAATCTGTAGAGAGCTCAAACGTCCTTTCGAAGATATGGTGTGGAAGATAGGAGAAGGGGTGAATGATCACAGGTGTCGTTAACGTCACTTGACCATAGTTCAAAATTACGAGTCCGTCGCAAAAACCCATCGTGTAGCTGAACAGTGTGCGCAGTTAATATTCACTCACTCACACACACGTGACCCAATAACACTGCCTTTAAAGCCAAATAATTTTGCGCTAGTAATTTAGGCCATTGGTTTTATTAACAGTGATGATGAACGACAGCTATTTATAGTGATAAATTGCCCTGATGCCGAAAAGATCCTAGCGGACGTTTTAGGTACATTTATATGTAACATTTCTCATAATTAACCTATAACCACAAAACGTTTACTGTGTTATTACAAAGGAAAATAATTAAAAGTCAGAAAAAATATTCAAATTCTCTGCAAAGAGGCGGAAAGGAGAACAATCTGAACCGGCTCCGGTGTCAAATTGAAACCGAATGAGTGAGTGAATATTATCGGAGCACCTGAGGGCTTTTGGCAACGGACCTCGTAATTTTGAATCATGGTTAAGTGACGAAGGTGACACCTGAGCTGGCACCACTTCTACTAACTACGACACCACACCAACGGAAGGACTTTGGAGCTCTTGACAGATTTAACGTGCATCTCTCCCCACCCCGTCTTTAGTGGTACTGGGCTTGAAGTCGGGACACGACAGACACGATACTATACCTTGACAACGTGGCCACAAAATAACACCGATGGACGTTATTGTGTTAAATACAAACATAATTCAAGTTAACTCAGATTTCACCATTCAGATTTAAAATCATATAGCTCTAAAATTATTTTCATAAATATTGTTTAATATTGTACAGATTTCACCCCAATAGTTTTTTCGTTACTTTTACGTCACAGTAATATAAACCAATCCTTCAAGTGCTAAAATTGAGCTATGCATCAGTTACTTTATGCTTGATTTGTAGATCAGCGCAACAAGGCCCATTTTCCTTTTGAAATAACCTCCAAGAAAAAAATAATATATCCTGAGTACATTTTTTTAAAGTTTCTTACAGTTACTAATGGTAATCTGATGTAAGTTTTAATTTCCCATATAAATACAATTTATAATTTTTTTAAATACATTTCGTATTATCCTTTACTTTACGTAAGTGCTATGATAAAGCCTTACAAATTGCTTGAGCAACAAGAAAGGAGACTATTGTGCCAATTCTTTATTTCGTTTAAAGCTATATTCTTCAGTTCCATTTGAGTTTGCGAGTTATGCAATCTAAAATTCCGATGTGTATTTTGCGGAAAGAATCAATATAATCTTATACAAAATATAAAAAAAAATATTCATAACAAGATATAGCAATTTGCCTATTTTCCTTTTCGAAGCCTATAAAATTTAAGCAAGATTAAAATAATATAGGAAAATGGATGGAGGAAGAAATACCTTAAGAAATCATTTGTCTATTCAAGCCAACAAAAAACGTCATGTTTGCGAAAATGCGGCACACACACACACACACACACAAACCCTTCTCTCACAGTCGTCAATTTCAATCTCATATGCGTGTTCATAACAAGACTTTTGTTTGTGAAATCTGTAATAAAGTTTTCTCTCAAAACTATATATATAAATTACAAAAACACATTCGTATTCATACCAAAGAAAAGCCTTATGTTTGTAAGATATACCACGCAGCTTACTCCTAGAATGATAGTTTAAGAAGACATCTGCTTATTCATATTAATGAAAAGCCTTACAATTATGTGACTTATGCAGAAAAGATTTTTGTACAAAGAGTGATTTAAAATCTCATATGCTTGTTCATAGTCAGGAAAAGCCTCATGTTTGCGAAGTTTGTAGCAAGGCTTTATATAGAAGTGGTGATTTAAGAACTCATATGTGTGTTCATAACAAGAATAAGCTTTTTGTTTGTGAAATAAGTAATAGGGCTTTCTCTCAAAGCGGTACCTTAAAAACACATTTTTTTATTCATACCAAAGAGAATCCTCATGTTTGTGATATATGTTACGCATCTTTTCTCACAGAAGTGCATTGAATAGATATCACCTCATTCATACCAAAGAAAAGCCTCATATCTGTGAAATATGTCAGGCATCTTTCACTGATTCTAGTACATTAAAAAGACATCATCTCATTCATACCAAGGAAAAGCCTTATAATTGTGAGAAATGTAGCAAGTATTTCTCTACAATGAGTGGTTTAAAGAGACATATGAATATTCATAATAAGGAAAGGCCTTTTATTTGTGAAATCTGTAATAATGCTTTCTCTCAAAGCTATAATTTAAAAAGACATACTCGTATTCATAGCAAAGAAAAGCCTTAGAATAGTGTAATATACAACAAGTATTTCACTGCAAGGGATGATTTAAAGTCACATACGCGTGTTCATACTGAAAAAAAGCCTCATGCTTGCGAAATATATAACAAAGCATTTCGCCAAAGTGCTCATTTGAAGACATTTACATAGTCATGGAAAACAAGAACAATTTTACGCATCATTTTAACGGATTACTTTTTAAATTCGCATTCTAATAACTATTTACACCCTAGGAAAAATTAATTCTTTATGTTTGTTGAATTTTAAAACTGCTTTTTTAAAGCCCTTACTTGAGAGATTAATTTTGATTTTGCAAAGTAAAGTAGAACGCATGTGAAAGAGAGAGAGAGAGAGAATCAACTTTATTAAAATTTCAAATCTTTGAATCTGACATAAGTAGCGTGACACATGGACATTGGATATAAAAGAGAGAGAGAGAAAGAGATAGAACTATGCTTATATTTTCTTTAGCATCATTTTAGTGATTTTTCTTTCTTTAGAGTGTTAAAGTTTATTTGCCTTTTTTTATTTCTTAGAATTGTAATGCTATAGTAAGATTTATGCTGTTTGTAATATTACTGCATTAATTTTGACAAAAATAAATATTAAATTACTTTGCTTATTTCAGCCACACTTGTGGATTCCTTAGTAAATTATGGGTTCATTTGTACATGAGTATTGATTCCCTTGACGGACTTGACCCCTCTTTTCTCCATAAGCTTTTTAATGTTTGCCTCGGTTTAGGTATCTTTCCTCGGATTTGGAAGCTTGCCCAGGTGATTCTCATCCCCAAAGTTAATGAGTTTAGAGTTCTCCATTTGGATAACCTTAGGTGCATAAGCTTACTTCCGGCTCTTGGTAAATGCTTAGAGAAACTTTTTGTTAACAGGATTTCCTGGTATCTGCGCCGTGGAGACTTTCTCTCTAGTGATCAATACGGTTTTACTCCTCATAAGAGTACTGAAGATGCTCTTTTACGTTTAAATGAGATTGTTAAGAGAGGCAAAAAGAAACATTTACATTCAATCTTGATATCTCTTTATATAAAAGGTGCTTTTGACAATGCATGGTGGCCTTGCATTCTGAATCTCCTTAAGAAAGCTGAAATTCCGATAAATATTTTTCACTTGTTGCTGACTTTTTTAAATGACAGAGTGGCCAAAATGCAACTGGGTTCGACGTCTGCTATCCGCTGCCTTGAAAGGGGTTGCCCTCAGGATCAGTGTCTGGACCTATTTTTTGGAGATATCATTATCAATGATCTCCTATCTAAACTTAATAATCTTGCCTGCTGTGAAATCATAGCTTTTGCTGATGACATTTTAGTTTGTTCCCAAGGTAGGGATATTTCTGAGACTTTCCTACATGCACAGGAAGCTTTGAATTTCGCTTCTGACTGGTCAAAAAGTTTTAAATTGGAATTTAATCCTGATAAAACCAGATTCATGGCTATTGAAAAACGAAACGTTTGCTATGATGCATTTCAGCTATATCTCGATGGAACTCCCTTGACTATGGTAAAGCAAATGAAGTATCTTGGGGTTCTTCTTGATACTAAATTTTCTTGGAAGCAACACTTAAGTTACATATCCGAGAAATGTGACAAATTACAGCGTGGATTAAATCGGATTGCTCGCAACACGTTCGGAATAAATTTCAATGTACATTCTCTCATTTTATAAGCAAGGAATCGAGCCTTTCATTTTTGTATGGCTCTAGAGTTTGGGGCAAGGCACTTAAAGAAAGATGAATTCTAAGTATCTGCGACGCATACAAGAAGGATACTTTTACGGGTCATATGTGGTTATCGCACAATAAGTTACGACTCAGTTTATGCTCTTTCTGGCTTCCTCAATCGACATTACTATTCTTCATAATATTGCTTTTAGAAAATCTCTCTGCTTCTTCCATCTCTAATTATGATTGTATTCTATCTCCATTTTTATCCCTCATCCTTCAGAGAGGAATGCCATCAATACTGTTCAATTTAGTGATTAGAGCACAGAAGATTTCCCTGTTATTTGCTATACTGATGGCAGTAAAATTGATGGAAGAGTTGGTTTCGCATTTGTTGTGTTCAGGAGTGGTGTTGAATCCGAGAACTTTCAATTTAGAATTCGTGATGAATGCACAGTTTTTGTAGCTGAACTTTTATGTTTAAATTTCGCCGTTAAATGGATCACTGAGGCAAAATAGTGTCATCTCAGAATACCTCATCTGTACTGACTCTCTTTCCTCCTTGGATTCTCTTAAATGTATTTCTTCATCTAACAATATAATCGTCGAGATCCAGAAGCAACTTAAAAGCCTAAGAGATAAAAACATCTGAATAGATTTTGCATTTGTTCGCGTACACACCGGCGTTCTTGGAAAATGGCGAGCCGATTGGCTTGCAAAGCTGCAACCAAGCGCAAAATTGACATTGACGTTAATATTCCTAAATCGTTTTTTACAAAGAAGATCACGAATGAAAGAATGATGAAGTCTTGGAACCAAGAATATCTCATTTCTAATAAAGGGGAGCATAACAAAGAAATTTTTTCCCACCATTAATAAGAGACTATCATGTCATCATTTTTACACTAACTACAAATTAACCCAATTTCTCACTGGTCACGGTAATTTCAAAAGCTACCTGAACAAATTTAATTTAGCTCCTTCATCTTTCTGTGACTGTAATATTGGTGGCGAGGAAAATGTAGAACATGTGATCCTTCTGTGTTCCAAGTATGTCAGAGAAAGATCATAAGACTGGCGTTCAAGAGACTCAACATTAATTGGCCACCGAATTTTCACCAATTTCTTTCCACCAGAAGTGCTTTCAATAATTTCTGTAAATTTGTTGCAACTGTTTGTAATCCTTCTTAACTTCTTTTTTTTAAAATTGTTTATTTCCCTTGAATGTGTGTTTAAGACTTACTTCTGTAAGCCCCGTGTGATACTTTGTGGTGCACGGGGATTTTAAAATTGTTTTCAATAAAAAAAAAAATCTAACTAATAACATGATTAAATCATCTTCAAATGTAAGTATGAGATGCTTCAACTGAAATATACCGCGTGCTTGTGGATGGAACTTCTTGAAGCTCGCCTTGTGGGGGTTAACACAACAATCGTTCGACATATGAGTAACAACGATACAGCGATTAGACGTTACTGGAAACAGTGGGTCAACAATTGAAAATATCAGCATCATAATGGCAGAAGTCGAGCAAGGGCCACAATAAAGTTAAAAGACGGAGTGATATTCAAGCCGGCGTCTCAGAATGGGACTCGTAATTTCCAAAGCATGATATTCCGAGCCAAATTGTCTCCAATTGTTGGGATACTTTCCACTTACATGTGTCCAACATGACGCAACGGAAAGGGTACTATTATGCCACTTACCTCTCTCTCTCTCCCTCCATCAAATCCGACTGCAGTTTTGCCAGGCTCGATCAACGTCAAATTACTTTTACTGAAGATGTATAGTCCTAAGTGACGATTTCTGTTTTCAACTGTGTCCTACCCACAACCGCTGATAAGCCAGGAGACGTCCAGAACAGTTGGGCTCCTGAGCTGACGAAGCCTCTCCCTCCTTCAGACCCAAAGCAGGGTATTATTGTCTGGAGAGCCATCTAATTGATAGACGGACACTTGTGTTATCCATATCTGACACCCTGACAACATTGGTACGTTGATGACATTGTACGACAGGTCATGCTACGAAACACAGGACTTACACGACAATGCCTGGCAACACAGATTATATGTTGCTACGATTTGTCTTCATTCTTGTCCTACAATGCCTTGGCCAGCTGAGATGCCTCATCTCTCTCTCAAAGGACACATTCTGAACCTATGGGAATGCGATTTCAACCATACCGAAATTTTGAAGAAAAAATCCGATTGTTGGAGTCATTTTGGCACGAAATTCAGATGTACACCATTCGGGAACTTTATATTAAACCAGGTGACAGCTTGCATTCAGGATAAAGATTGACTAAAGCCTAACACACACATATAAAGTTGTTAAACCTTTCTTTTAATTTCTATCTTCACACATTTACATTGCTACTTGGTTTAACAGTGGTACTCAACCTTTTTTCCGTCAGGTCACATACACGTGGTAATTATTTCGTGTGGGCTGCAGCATGAGGATAAAAGGGAGGAAAGCTATAAGATCAAGGACATTTAAAATACGGAAAATTTATCAAGATATTATCTCATAATTTAAGATTTTGTTTTAAAACTCTTCTAAATTCTATAAAACTAAACTCACAAATAATAGGTTTTATGCGTTTTTTTCCTAGTTATAGGGTAATTTTAGTTTTTTTCATCAATGATGACCAACCTCCCTTCCACCCAAAAAAATATTTTGTTGTTGTTGCAATTTATTTTTAATAAAGCCAATTTATCTCATCTTTAAAGAGATTCTCAAGAAAAAGAACCATTTAAAGGTTAGTGCTTAGTGGTTAAGTGACACAAATAAAAATATATATATATATATATATATATATATATATATATATATATATATATATATATATATATATACTAGCTGGTATACCCGTTCTTCGCACGGGTGAACTGAAAGGTTAAACAACACAGATTGAAGGATAAAAAAGTTTTTAATGAGTTAATTTTTTAAGTGAATTGCAAATTAAACAAAAAAAAGCTTTTCACATATCTCAGCTGAAGAAAAAAAAGAAAGAAAAATACCTTTGTTAAATTTTAAGTCGGTAGATCTAATAGCTGATAAAAGGATTTTTTTATATTTATAACTCCCCGTAAAACTCTTGATGGTTGATTTTTGAAAATACCTCCCTAAGCTGATCTCTGCTCAGCAAAAGTAACACATTGTTAAAAGTTTTCTGATGCTTAAAATATTGTAAATAATTTATAACTGAAAGTGTCATACATTAATATAAATTTCTGTTGAATTTATTTTATGTGAAAATTGTAATACTCGCAAGCAACACCGTTTCCTAAATAACAATGGCGATTCAATGGAAAAAATAGCGAAATGTTGACAATAGAGTCAAGTTGGCCACTGTATAGCTACTTTCATAGCTCAAACTTTATTAGAGCTTTGTAAGACCCGCCGTGTAGGGGCGCGATGCACGTTAATGCTTTATCTACCGCATTAAGATTTACTGCAATTTTTTTCAAGCAATATTTTTTTAGGTCACTACATTGAAAATTAAGGGACATACATAAACAAAATGCTCCACTTAGGGAAATTTAATCGGTTAGAGCTAATAAATTAATTAAATATATTCCACTGTAAAATTAATTATATACATTCATTCACTTAAAATAAATAGTCAAATCGTTTTCTAAAGGTCTCCATAAACATACAAAAACATAAGACACTTAAATTTTGACATTAACTATTTTTTGGGGGACAAAAATGATAATCTTTTGTAACCGCTGAAAACGCTGGCAGCTGAAAATGTAAATATCTGCTACAAAAACAATTTGCCTTCCCAGCTAAAATTCTAATCATAGAACCCGTGCTGTCATATATCTTGGAACAGTGGATTTCAAAGAATATTCCAGCTAAGTATTGGTAGAATGTTCCTGCTAAATTGGTGTGGCATGGTAGTTGGGAGAAGGGGGTGCCAGCTCAGGTGTTGTCCAATCTACTTGACCTTGACACTTGACCATGGTTCAAAATTATGTGGTCCGTCGCCAAAAAAGCCCTCGTAGCTGAACAGTGCAACGTTAATATTCACTCACTGAAAAATACAGTACAGTAGTTATAACTATTTTTATACATAAAAATGCAATATCTGCTTATTCAATTAAAATTATAGCATTATAATTGAGTACTAACCACACAAACAAATTTTGAAAATTTATCCAAATGATGTAGTGTGAAGAGAAAGTTTATTCAGACAGACAACAAATGCGTCTTATATGCATATAGATTTGTTTGAATTCTTGTGTATTATTACTTTTGTAAGCTTCATGACATACTTTATGGTGTACCAGTATTTTAAAGCTGACTGAGCAACAGCAACATTTAGCTGGGTATAGCTAGTTAATAACATAAAATTAAATCTTAAAAAGATATCAAAAAATAAAAGACGACTCAATATTTTGAATAAATCAGTATACACATTTTCATACAAACACAATATATATATTGTAAAATATTTATTTTGCTATTTTGCATTTCAGACAGACATCAAACAAAATTTTAAAAATTGTCAAAAACAGATAAAAAAACATATTTAAGAAAAATACCACTGATTAATTTTGCCAAAGACATCGTATTGCAAAAAAATATTTGTAGTACATAATAACCAAAAAAAAATGTAAGTACTAAAATATTAAAAAAACAAAACTTATATATTGAATTAATTAAGGATTACTGGAGGGAAAGATAAAACAGGCTAAAGATAATACTCATAATATTAATTTCATATTGGTTGGCTACTCATTTTTGGCATGATTTTGAAATCACGCCAAATTGGTATGTTGCGGCCAGTCTAATGTCATAGTAATGCACAGAATTAAAGGTACTTACGTATTATTGCAACCTATTGGTGACATTACACAAAATGAAGCACATGATTGCCAATTCAACGCATACAAAGGTTGGGATTGCCAAAGTGGCGAGTTTTTTGAACGTTGGCGACTGTGCAAAAATACGCAAGTACTAAAAAAATTATCAAAGTATATATATATATATCCCGAGCATAAAAATAAATTGAAAAATGAAAGTACAATACTAACATTAACTGACATAAAAAGAACTGAACTAACTTTATCAATGCAAAAGCATAATTTGAAAAAATAAGGTATTTACTTATAACCCCAACCTTTTGGCGATATTATATGAAACAAAGCACATGACTCGCAATTCAGCATATATATGACGTGCGAAATCAGGGTTTGCCAACTTGGTAAGTTATTTTGAATATTGGCGATTGTTAGGATAGCACATAGGTGCCAAAATAATTTATCTTACCACTACCTGCTTCCTCAACATACTCATTTTTGGCATGATTCTGAAATCACGCCAAATTGGTATGTTGCGGCCAGTCTAATGTTATAGTAATGTACAGAATTAGAGTACTTATGTATTATTGCAAACTATTGGTGACATTATACAAAATGAAGCACATGATTGCTAATTCAACTCACAAAGTTGGAATTGCCAAAGTGGCGAGTTTTGAACGTTGGCGACTGTGCAAAATACGCAAGTACTAAAAAATTATCAAAGTATATATATATATCGAGCATAAAAATAAATTGAAAAAATGAAGTAAAAATACTAACATTAACCGACATAAAAAGAACTGAACCAACTTTATCAATGCAAAAAGCATAATTTGAAAAAATAAGGTACTTACATATAACCGCAACTTATTGGCGATATATATGAAACAAAGCACACGACTCAAAATTCACCATATATATATGACATGTAAAATCGGGGTTGCCAGCTTGGCAAGTTATTTTGAATGTTGGCGATAGCCAGGATAGTATATAAGTTCCAAAAATAATTTATCTTATAACCACCTGCTTCCTCAACAGGTATTTAAGCCATTTGTCTGTTTTGCTCATTCTCTGATGCCTATTCCAGTTTGATATGTAATTACTACCAGCACTGCTTTTGCTTGGGCAGTATGATTTTCTGCATGGCAATTTTATGCACTGAAGCCAATAGTTTACCCTTAAAGGTTAAAAATAAAGACACATGAAATTGCAAGAGCCATATTATTGGATCAAGTGTAGTATAGGGGGCTACTTGGCGCAGTCCTTTATTTTGGTTACTAAAAAAGTGGTCCCCAAGGTACTTTTTTCGGTATTATTTATTTTTAGAATGAATTCGATATCTCACCATGACATTTAGATAAAAAATCCGAAGAAAAATCGCCAAATCCAAAGTGCCCCCCTATACTACATTTGAACCGAACTGAAATATAACCCTTATCAATGAGAAGTTTTGTTTGTCAAAATTTATAATCTTCACTAAAAAATAAATAAATAAGTTTTAATTTGCAAGCAAAATAAACATCCGCGTAGCGTTAAATAAAACACTTTTGAGTTCCTCACACCCTCGGGCATTCCTCTTCGGCACGGTCAAAGGAAAAGAAGGTTACTTGTCATTGGTAGATGTGCAATGACGTCATTATTCTGGAGTTTGCCTGGTTTGGCGTTATAGCATTTTCTATGCCGTAGTGGTTCATTGAAACATAAAAGTTTTGTCCCAATTTGGGAGATTGTTTTTCAGGCGGTTTTTTTTCTTGTGTCTTGAGTATAATAGCTAAATTCCCTTGCGTATGAAATTTTCACTGTAAAAATAACAATCGGTTCTTTTTTCATTCACGTAAATCAAAATATTTTTAATGGATTCAAGTTTTTGTAGAAGAAATATATATTTGAGCTTAGTAAATGAGGGAACTCAATTACAAATAAAAAATTGTTATATAATTTTTAATAATCCATTTACTGTGATTAATAATACTTTGAAAATGAATTACATGTTTCGAGTTTTATCCTTATGTAAGAAAAAAGAAGTCACTTATAAATAAAGAAAATTTATGTTTTTTTTACATAATATATATTTATTGGTAATATTAATGTACATTTTTAAAGGTAAATGAATTCGTTCTTATATCAGAATGAATTTGTACAGGCAAGTGATATTTTAAATTATTAGCTTAATTTCATTTTGTAATTAGTGATTTGTTTTTTGTGTATGTGTGGGCATTTATTCACATTTCTAAAAAATTCGTCTAATACTCTGTTTCCTTTTTTAAATTTTAGAATTAAATATACTGCAAGAATTTTAGCTATTATAAACTTAACTATATAAAATAAACTTATACATAAATTTTTATTTTCTATCTTTAGTAAAGTACTATAAATAAAGTGATTCAGTGGCTATTGTATAAGAAACACCTCACTGTTCTAACTTCCATATCACATCCATATTATTCGCTCAAGTTATCATCAACACATTTATTCACATAATTCTCAATTTTTTGCAATTATTTTAGAGGTTTCCTCTTCTAACATGCCTTCACACATACAAATCTTCATTCAGGGGTTTAAATCAAAAGTCCTGAAATAGAGTACCAACTTGAATCCCTTCATCAGGGGTTTGTTATAGAGAATAGTTTGTTTTTATAACAGGCAAGTATAATGAAGATATAGTCATTAATGGAATTTGGATTCATCTTAAGAAATATTTACTGATCGATGTTGAGCAATGCGTA
>BMAU01011448.1:0-49819 GCA_019973935.1 Trichonephila clavipes
AGTTTTGCATTGCTGAAAGCTTTTATTTTAGCTACTTTTTTTTAAAAATAGTTACAACTAATATAAATATGTATATACATACTACCGAATCACAACATTAAGTGATGATTAACCTTTTATTAATTATCATTAAAGTAACGTATTGTCATCCAAAACAATCGTATAAAATTTCAGTTCAACTGAATGCTTTATAATATGAGAAAAGAACACCTTTTCAAGTTTTGACACGTCGCCAAAATGGTCGCTAAGTCGCCAAAAAGGATGCCAACGTGGCTGTATTTGTAATTCTTTAAATAATTAGTTTTAATCAATAAATTTTTATTAATTATAATTAAATTACTGTATTTTTAATCCAAAATAATTATGTATGTAGAATTTCAGCTCAATCGAGCGCTTTAAAATGTATTTATTAACGACTGAAAATCCCACGAAGGAATTGAAAAAGCAAAACAAATAAGCTAAGCTAAAAAAACATGCCAAAAAATAGCAAGAAGTCTTTGGCACTATAGTGATGACTCTACAACACAAAAAACAACAATAAGCCACACGGACGAAAAAACAACAGCAACAACTAAGTCCTTGTTATAACACCCAGGTACTGTCGGTACCTTGCTATAACCCAAAGATTTGAACCATAAATTTAATATTATACGCACTATAATTATATTATAATTAATTATATTCACTTCTTAAATTAAATATTCAAATCGTTTTTAAGGTTTATCAGCTGAAATCCTGTTATATAATTATTCACCTTCCCCGCTTAAAAATTCATCATAGAACCGTGCTGTCACATATATGGGAATTTGTGGATTAAAAGAATATTTATACTTAGCTAAGTATCGTCAGTATAAATTAGTAAAAATGATTTATTCCCATACAATTTTTGCGCGAAATACCTATAAGTATCTTCAGTAGATAAAGGGTTAAAAACGTGATTACCCAGTAAAATTTCCTAACTTTATATTTATTTGTAAAACGTTTAATGCTATAATTTAAAAAAAAGTTTATTATTGTTATGTTCTATTATATGAGATTTTCGTTACAAATCTTAATACTTATTTATTGTTGCACATACTGATGATCTTCTTATTTGCTTTAAATTCTAGATATATATTATAAATGCGAAAGTTTGTGAGGATGTTTGGGAGTTTTCACGCAAAAGCAGCTGAATGTTTTTAATGAAAATTTACAGTAATATAGCTTATACATCAGAATAACACATAGCTATAATTTATAAATATATTGTGAGAAGTGTCCAAAATATAATGATATTTATTGTCAAGTAAGCAGGAAAATTCTAACGGCTGCAGCAATTCTGGCATGCGCTGCAAAAGCCCACGTAAGCATATATCTGTTGTTCTCGTGTCCATGAATAAATGCAGTAGATATCCACTCAAATTCCGTCGAAAGTCTTGATCACTGCCACCGCTATTTGGGGCATCAGGGCTGTACAGGAGCTCTCCCAAGGGGTCCCTCAGAGTGAGGGACATTCCATTTTTAGTAACTTCCTGTTGTGACGTTGCATTCAAAATGTGATTGGTTGTCAGTTGAAGATCTGGGCAGTGTTTGTTTGCATTGAACATAAGATCTTGTCTTGTCTGGGTGATCTTCATGCCCTTAAGGTGTTCAGTTCTCAATCTGGCAAATTGTGGATGTTATAATTCGAGGACAGTCAAATTCCGTAACTAGGGGTTTTTAAAAGTGTGATTCATAATCCCTCGGGGAACCTGTAACCCTAGAGGGGCGTCCCCAGGTGGTGGATAGGGGTACGCCTCATTGATTTCAATGGGTGGTAGAAGGGAAATAAAATACCTTCCGTGGACCAACAGGTAGAAGTCCAACCTCCTGGAGGCTATGGCACCTTTTTTTTTCCATGAATAGTGCATTCTGAAACCAAACAAGAATGCTTCCAGGTTAAAAAACTATAAGCATATATCTACCTTTGTTTGTGAAAGAACCCTTTTTATTTCGGCTACGAAAGGCACTCGATTCTAATTAATTCCTGTGATCAGCATAATCCCTAATTTTTTTTTATTTCAGAATCAAACTAAGTTTTAAAGGGAGAGGTTGTTATAAATCCCTCTTTATCTGGATGTTTTCTTAATGATTTTACTATGCACATTTGGTGGTAAGAAATTATTTTTTTTTCAAAATAAATACTTTTATTGCTACTGGTACTTACAGTAGGTAAATTTTGTCTTTCACTACATCATTTGGACATATTTTACATAGTTGGTTTGTGGTTAGTAGTTAATTATAAAGCTATAATTTTAATTGAATAGACGTATATTACATTTTTAAGTATAAAAATAATTATAACTAATGTATTGTATTTTTTGGAGTGAGTGAATATTAACGTCGCACTGTTCAGCTACACGAGGGCTTTTTGGCAACAGATCACGTAATTTTGAACCATGGTCAAGTGACGTGGACGACACCTTGGCTGGAACCCCCTTCTCCTAACTACCACACCAACTTAGAAGGAATATTCTACCAATACCTAGCAGGAATATTCCTTGAAATCCACTTTTCCAAGATATATGGCAGCGCGGGTTCTATGATGAGTATTTTAGTGGGGAAGGAGAATAGTTTTGCAGCAGATATGCGTTTTCAGCTGACGGCGTTTTCAGCGGATTGCAAAGATTATTATTTTTGTCCCGAAAAAACAGTTCATGTCAAAATTTAAGTGTCTTATGTTTTTGTATGGTAATGAAGACCTTAGAAAACGATTTGACTATTTATTTTAAGTGAACGGTGTATAAAATTAATTTTACAGTGGAATATCTTTAATTTATTATCTCTAACGGATTAAATTTCCCAAAGTGGAGTATTTCGTTTATGTACATCCCTTAATTTTCAATGTAGTGATCCAAAAAAAATATTGCATGAAAAAAAACTGCAGTAAATCATAATGTGGTAAATAAAGCTTTAACGTGCATCGCGTCCCTACAGGGCGGTTCTTACAAAGCTCTATAAAACCTCGACCTATGGAAGTAGCTAGACATTTGCCACCTTGACTCTATCGTTATCATTTCACTGTGTTTTCCATTAAATCGCCATTATATCCATTATAATTTAAGAAACGGCGTTGCTTGCGAATATTACAATTTTAACATAAAATAAATGCAACAGAAAGTAATATTAATGTATTACACTTTCAGATATGAATTATTTACACTATTTTAAGCGTTCATTACACAAAACCTTTAACAATGTGTTACTTTTGCTGAGCAGAGCTCAGCTTAGGGAGGTATTTTCAAAAATCGACTCTCTAGAGTGTTACGGAGAATTATAAATAAAAGAAATAATTTTTATCAGCTATTAGATCTACATACTTAAAATTTAACAAAGATGTTTTTTTCTCTCTTTTTTGTTTACCTGTGATATGCAAAAAGTTTTTTTTTGTTTAATTTGCAATTCACGTTAAATTAACTCATTAAAGGCTTCTTTATCTATGTTGTTTAATTTTTGTGATCACCCGTGCGAAGAACGGGTACAACAGTTAGTATATACATATTTATTCTGTTCATAGTTACGAAGGTAATTATTAATTTAATTTAATATTTATTAATGCTACAAAATTAGACTTTTTTTTAGAAAACTAAAGTAATTATGAGTTTAATAAAATATATTTCCAAAAGTTTAAAATTCTTACTGAATTAAGTTTAAAAGAAAACTGTATTAAATTTTTAAACGTAATTTCTCTAGACAAATTACAGGTTTACCTCAAGGTAGAACCCTACGAATGGTGTAGGAAACCTATATGCACATTATTATGGAAATAGTTATGCTATTAATGATGGTTCTTATGTTTTTAGAAATATTTTTAATCTAGTTGCTTTAAAAAGAAAAGCAAAATTTCCTTCTGATGTTAATTTTTTTATCCTAAATATTTTGAAACTCATCAAACTAACAATCTATCTGTATCAATCTCATAAACAGATTATCTTGATGGTATTTTGTAACAAATTAAAGCAAAATTTTCGGTTAAAAAGAGATACCTTTATAATTTTAATATTATTAAGGTACCTTTCTGGAATAAAAATATTACCATTCCTGTTCATAGATTTATTATTCTTAACTATTTATATAGCAACATTTCATTCGCTAGAGTTAAAATAAATGTAAGAGAGTAATAAATGTAGAGTTAAAATAAATCAATGAAGGTTTGTTAGATATTCTTTTGATCACACGAGAATATCCATTTAATTTTCTACATTTATTTCATTCATTTTTAATTAAAATTAAGGCAATTCTTAAAAATTACAGTTAGTTCTTTTTTTTCTTTTTCTTTTCATATTTTTCTTTTACGTTTTTTTGTTTGTGTGTGAATATCATAGCTTAACTCTCTCTCTCTCTCCATTTTCTTCCCTTCTTACATTCCCAATATAGTACCACAGGATAAAGGTTTTAAATACACAACTCTTTTTGCAAAAAAACAACATCGAAAACGAAAAGGAATTGTCCCGACTGTGATGAAATATCACAGAAAAAGACATCATGATAGAACATGCAAATTATAAATTTTTATGTCAATGAATATGAATTGCGGTCGTAGCGCACATTTACGCTAAGCAGCTCGCATTGAACTGGTAATAGGGGAGGAAAACTTATCTTTTCTTGGTTTTTTTCCGTTGTGATTCCCATGACAAAAAAACGAATGATGCCATCACGAAGCTTTCGAAAACCTAATAGGCAACTGAATGACTTTGAAGGTGGTCGCATTGTTGGTATCCGTGAAGGTGGGTGGTCATACCAAACAATAGGTCGTCACCTGCAACGGACAGATACAGCTGTGCAAAGGTGCTGAACGAAATAGTTGTTGCGAGGAACTTTTCAACAAAATGAAGGTTCTGGAAGGTCAAGATGCACAATTGCAAAGCAAGATTGGATAATTGTTTTACAGGCTCGAACTGCTTTAACAGTACCACTGTCTACTGTTCAACCTTCTATACCCTCGTGGTACCTTTCACCATTTCACGGTGCTACTTGGCTGAAGCAAGGTTACGCTCATAGCGGCCTTTAAAACGTGTGCCTTTGAACCCACAACATCGGCGGGATTGCCTGGAGTGGTGTCGCAGTAAATCATCAGGGCTGCTATCGGACTGGCATCGCATAGTGTTCAGCAATGAATCCCGCTTTACTCTTGAAGCAGGTGACCATAGTCTTCGAGACTGGAGAGAGGCCGGGACCAGTAGTCTCCGGGCTGTTTTGTTTTACAAAGCATGCAGCCATAACCCCTGTTTGTGATGGTGTGGGGGAGCTATCTCATACGACAGCGGATCATCTCTAGTCATCCTTCATATATCTTCAACAACTCAACGATATGTTGATACCATAATACGGGCACTGTATTACCCTTCATGGTACTTCATCCGGGGACTAGTGTCTAACAAAATAAAAACAGACATACCCCTCGAATATCTTTGAATGCCTTTGTTTATTAATACTCTTCTATGTCCAGCAAGGTCCACCAAAACATTCACTCAATCTAATACGTTCGGGACATGATGGGGTACTAGTTTCGGTCGTCCCAAATTATATCAGATATGGAGCAAACAAATTAGTGTGAATGCCTGGTATGTAAGCGGTATCACAGGAGGACATTATGAACCCCATTACTCTTTTATTGAAGCGGCATACAAGCAAGTATCGTCACCACAGGAGAGGTTTCACCAACTACTGGATTTGAACATTCAAGCTGTAATTGCGAGCTATAAAAACAAGATCCTTATGGTCTTGATTTTCGTATCATTTTATTATCTATGTATCTGTACACATATTTAATTTCATTAATAACAACCACTTCCTTCATGTTAAGTCCACATTTTCAAAGGATGTATTTTAGCTTCTTTTTATTGAGTTTTAGTTTGAACCTTTCATTTGTACTATATCACTTGTTGCTTAAGCATGATGATAATTTTAATGTTATTTTATTCATTTATTAATTTAAGATATTGATATGTTGTTCCCGTTGTTAATTTGTTCCCTTAAAAATATTATTATGTTATTTTAAATACCACCTTTATGGCTTATGTGAGGTGATTTATTTTCCGACAAGTGCTATTTTGATATATTGGCATTGGTAACTTTAGTTTTAGTGCTTTTAGTGTTGTCTCATCTTACTGTGAGAACCATTATCTTTTGTATATTACCATGAATCGTATTCTAACTTTTTCTTTTCCTTTCTGCCATCTCAGTAATATGAGATGTCAAAATATAGGAAAGGTCGTTAGACCAGAACATTATGCTTAATACAATAAATTTAGTTCCAAGGGCTCTAAGAGTGGCATTGTGTTACATTGGCAGTTATCTAATTTTTGTCCTCTACTGCATTAAGTTATATATTTACTTATTGGCTTCTGCCTTTAGCTTTACATGATGATAATTTATATTAGTGGTGTTCCGCAGATCATTGCGAAAACTTTATGGGTGGTAGGGACATCACATGGATTCCAGGATTTAGGATGCAACCGTTTTTGGATTGTCTTCATTTGGCACAAGATGGTGCTGTTCGCAAGAGCATTGGAGAAAAGACATCGTGCATTTTCATTTCACTGGTCGGAATCCGTCAGCCATCATCATCCGCAGAAGCTGTCGAACCTCTTACGACTACACCGAGCTGGCAGATATGCACCTGTTTACGGATTGCCCGGAAGGAAATGCACGAGTAACACGAGGAATAATCTACCGCGAAAGGTACCACAGAGGGGAATGCAACGAAACGCTGAATGTTTGCACAAATTTGGCCGTCATTTCCTACTAACATCTTATAGATTATCTCATCTTTTAAAAGAGCTGCTACCAACTTACTTGATAAATGAACTCCTGCATGAATTATCTGTTGTGCTTAATGAGGAGGCTCCAGCAAAATACAGATGTGAGCATGAGCCAGTCCGCCAATCCATGGTCCGACGGTAACACATGCTTCACTACCAATGGTGGATACTTTAAACATCTTTTGTGACATTTTCACTGTCATCTACCGCCAAATCCTATAATATCTTGACACTTAAATTATTCAGATAATCTTAGTCGTGGGCCTCTTCCTTTCTTGTACCTGACGTACTACTTTCCCATGACGTTTCCGACCATGGTTTGCTTTGAAAAATCTGAATCTTTTTTGTAGTTCCTCCTTAAAGTTTGTCAAATAATCCTGAGATACCTTGTTTATATTTTTATATGAATTATTAGAATTATCTTTAGAATTATCATTCCTCTTAAGGTGAGACAATATCCATTTTGTACCGTCAAATGAAAAAAAATCTTACTTTATATTATTTAACGTTAATGCAAAGTTTTTCAGATAATTTTTTATTCTGTGGTAAATATTGTATTGGTGTATTTGGAATAACTTTCAAATTGGATGTTCTTGAATCGAGAAAAAAAATTAATGAAAATAATCAAACTTTAGACATGAAAAAAGGTTTTTAGACATTGTGGGTTTTATTTTCATTTTCAGTTCTTTTTTATATTTAACATAGCAGCAGCCTATATAAAAAATTGCCACCAATTCAAGGAATTTGTTTGTCACTATTAATTATATAACATAACACGATATTCCTAAAATTCTGAAAAAAATTATCAACTTGAACTTTTCCTTATATTTTACAATATATTTTTATTTCATTTGTAGGCGTGCGCAATGCCATTAGTGGCAAAGTGTGTAGAATTCTCGGAAATAAATGCGGTTAAAATAAAAGTGAGTAGAAAGAAGAAATTCCTGGAACTAAGTTTGATGTGAAAAACATATTTTAATATGTATAATAAAAAGTGAGAATATAAATTCTCTGTTGTCTATTTGAACTGTGATTTCACACATTTTAACAATAAAATATTAATTTAGATCTTTTGAGAATTTTTAAATGATTTATGACAATAATGATTGGAAAATATGTATACATTTGTTGATTCAACTGCTGTAATTGCATATTATAATACTGATAACATTAAGTACATTATCACTATTGTAATATTAAATATTAAACAAGTAATATAAAAAGATTAAGTCAATTCCTACTTATACCAACAAAGAAAAATTTTATTTTAGCTTCTTTTTATTAAATAGTTACAATTAATATAAATATGTATATACATGTGACAGAATCACAACATTAAGTGGTAATTAATTTTTATCAATTATCTTTAAACTATCGTATTATCATCCAAAACAATCATGTATATATAAATTTCAGTTCAACTGCATACATTAACACGTGAGAAAAAAACTTTATTCAATTTTTAACACAAGTCGCTAAGTCGCCAAAAATAATTCCAGCATGGTTGTGTTTAAAATTCTTTAAATAATTAGTTTTAACCAATTAGTTTTTATTAATTTTAAATAAATTATTTTATTTTCATTTAAAATAATCATGTGTATACAATTTCAGCTCACTTGAGGGCTTTAAAATATATTTTATTAACGATTGAAAATTCCACCAAGATAAATAAATAAATAAATAATTAAATATAGAGAGATTGTAAGCTAATAGTAGGAATTGAAAAAAATATAATGACAGATTGATCTCATTGTTTCAATTTATTATATTTTTGATACATTTTGATCCGTTAATGAATACTCTAAATACCACAATTCTGTGAAAAATATGTGCTTTGATGTATATGAATTTAAGAAGTTGTGTAAATATACATTACTTTCTGAATCAGAATATCTAATCTTATTACATTAAAGTGTATTAATTTATATCTTATCTTACCTAAATTTTTGATTTAGAAACTGTTCCAAATATTTGCTTTGCTTCTTCTTACAATTATCTAATTTTTTTGGTTTTTGTTACTTCCCAATGAATTTTATTATTAATAAAATTTTTTAATAACTATGAGGCTTTCCTCTGATGTAATAAAAAGTAGTTCTTGAGTTATATGTGTATATTTTTTACGAAATTCGATATTGATATAAAAATCATTGCTACATTACTACCACAATCAGGCATCAAATTCAAATTATGTAGGTAAATACGCGTGGCCTTTAATCCATTCAGGACCATGATCACATATATGAGCTCAGTTTAGGAAACACGACGACACATGCGAGCTTCCGTTTTCCCTTTTCTGAGGACCGTGATAACACCGGTGTGATATAAATTTGGAACATGGGAAATTTGGAATGATTATAAACTAAAAAATTTTTTTCGTTCTATTTTATTAAAGGAATGATTTTATATTAATTTTTTAAATGGAGTTAGGCTTAACAGAGATAGAGAGAGAGAGAGAGAGAGAGGCAAAATCGCACAGGCCTAAACGGGTTAAAGAAAAATGAAATGATCATACTTTTAAAAGAGCAGACTGGATACAAATTTAAAAAGGTCTTAATAACAAGTAATTTAAATAAAATAATTAAACATATTTCATACCAATTTTTACGTTATACACATTTTTATATCTGCATTCTCTAAATATTTAAGCTAAGAGTAATAAACTGGATTGCTCAGTGGCTATTAGGTATTGTGCTCGCCTCGTAAGCCCTAGGTTACGGGTTTGATCCCGGATAGAGTCGTTAGAATTTCTGAATGCCAAAATCGTAGGCACGCATGACATACGATTATGTGGCATCCAAAAGAGATATCTTGGGTATCAATTTGGCTATGGTTCTGTGGGCAAATTTAAATCATGGTAATATTTAGCATCCGCCTAGAATTTGAATTCAATAAAATTTAAGCGCCAAAATTTGGTAGAGGAAGCCGCAAATAGATGGTGCTCCCAATGAACTGGCGTTCACTCTTTGGGATAGGCCATCTCTGTAAATGGCTAAGATACTAAATCGCAGCCTATTTAAATCAAATCAAACACCAGTTGGTTTAAAATGATTCTAAACTTCATAAATAATCAAATGTAACCTGCTTGATTTTTCATGTGTATTCTAATAAAAGAGGAAAAATTAGTACACGATGCCTTAAAGCTAATTTAGAACTAAATGCCATGTTTTGTATACAGAAAAAGGTATACTTTCAGGAATGTCACTCTAAACAAAAATTCAAAAAGAAATGAGGATTCTGAAAACACTACCTTAACCGCTTCAAACATGATATATTTTAAGTAAGAAAAAAAAAAAATTATAGAGAATTGAAAATGATACTGAGGGTTAGCGTAATTACAGGTTCATTTACGTATTTAAAAGCTTTAAAATTCGTAAAATAAATTAATTATCTATTTATTAGTTCTCATTTAAATTTTTTTTAAAAAAAATTCGTAAATATTGGAGATATCGATAAATTATTTTAAACTATTTATTGTTTTATTTTTTCACAAAACGTGTTGAGAATTTGGGGTGTGATTTAGAATCGATGGAGGCTTATATTCAAATAAATATGGTATATTCTTACTCAAGATGAAGTGTATAACTATAAATCAACAAAATAAGCCCGACTTTTTCATTAAAAAGAACAATACACGCAAAATATCAGTTTGAATGTCATTTGTATCCGGAACTAAATAACCACCGAACGAGCACAAATGTGCATCTCAACAATTACTTCTAATTAGAATACTACATCTGTTAAAAGCGTTAAAATTATATGATTTATCAACTTTTCGGAATCATCTACATATATATACACTGCTAGCCACCGTAAATGCAATACCAAAATAGACAAGAGATAGCACAACAAAATTTATTTTGTATATAGCATGATCGCCAAGTATCAAATGATTAAGTTTATAGACATCTGTGAAGTGTGGTTCCTGCCAGAATCAGTAGCCAGAGTAGTCGCCATTGTTGGAGATCATCGCTGCCACACGCCTCGGCATTGATTCAAAGAGACTTTGGATTTGTTCTTCAAGCAGCTTCCACACGTTGCCAAAGTTGATTTGGTGTGACAACTGGGGTTGTAATCTGGGTCAATCGTTGAGCAACCATGGACCACATGTTTTCTATCGGTGAAAGATCCGGAGAGCGAGCCGGCCAGGGAAGCAATTCAGTCTAGTGATTGACGAAGAACCTTTAAACAATGCGTGCCACGTGTGGTCACGCATTATCTTGTTGAAATATGGCTGTGGCCAAGCCCTGAAAGTAAGGAAGGACAACTGGCTCCTACCCCTCGGAGATGTAGCGCTGGCTGTTTAAAGTACCGACAATGCGTACTATAGGAGTGCGAGAGTGATATCCAATACCGCCCCATACCATGATACCCGGTCAGGACCAACGTGGCGGTGCATAACGTAGCTGTTCAGCATCCTCTCTCCACGGTGTCTCCAGACTCGAATCCGACCATCGTGGTGTTGCAGACAGATGCGTGACTCGTCAGTAAAGACAACTTCATTCCACTCTTCCGCCCACTTCCTTCTTTTATCGCACCATTGGCGGTGCATACGTCTGTGGTTCTGCGTCAAAGGTAGAGCAAGCAATGGACGTCTTGCGGACAGATCCCTCTGCTGTAAACGGTGTCGAATGGTACGCTTAGAGACTGAATGATGATACTTTGATGCTCAATGTGCTGTGCTATGGTTCGTGATGTTGCTGTGCGATACGTCACTGCCATGCGCACAATTTGCCTGTCCTCACGTAAAGCGGTGCACTGAGGTGGATGCGATCGACCACGTCGATCCGTCGTACCCTCCTGCTCAACGGTCACATATCCGTATTACAGTTGTTTGGTTTTGTCGAACACGACTAGCGATTTCCCTGAAAGATAATCCACACTATCTGTATGCCACTATCCTTCCTCTGTCGAACTCGGATACTTGATCAAAAGCTGATCGCGGTTTTCCACGAGACATAAATGAACGTTTTTTGAAAAGCCCACAAGAAAAACACAATTGCCGAACTTGAAATCGTCGAAATCTCCAAGCCTTAAATGGCGCTTTGAGGTGGCGCTACAGGCGTGCGTAATGTGTGTCTGCGCAGAAATTCGAATCATTTGCATATCTCACCTAAGCTAATACATGTTGTAAATGTCATGTTATTTACATTCTTCCTTCAGGGTGTTGCATTTACGGTGGCCAGCAATGTATATATGAAGCTCAAATTTTTAGTTATTTATTAAAATCTAGCTCACTTTTTGGGTACTTATCGAATGAGCCATTGCTACTTCGTGCTTTTAAAGACTCAAGGAAACAATACAAGTAGCACCTTTTGGTGGAAGGAAAAGCAAGAACGTGCATAAAAGATAAACATTGATCTCAATTGATTGTTTTCATCCGGTTATAAGAAACAAAGTTAAAATGGTAGGTACACAAATTTGTACCGTGGGTCTGAAGAGGTTAAGAATGTACTTAACGGATATAGTAAATAACAAAGATACAAATTAAGAGTTAAATAAGCTCCCTTTCCTCGTTTACCAGATCGAGCGTTATTAGAAAAGTTATTCTGTCAAAACGAGAATTCCACAATAGTTGCTCTACGGAAATTTTGGACTTTAAAGGGGATGCGAAAAGGTCCATTGACAGCTGTAAATCTTCAATTAATGGTAACCGAATTTGAAGAAACAGGATCGTTGAATGTTCGTTCTGGAAGAGGAAGAAAACCTGTTTCTGCGGAAGCAATAGAGAAAGTTGCACTTCAGGTGAAAGAGGACAAAGCGTCCAACGTGCAGGCTAGTACAAGTGTTCACCTTGTAGCAGAAGCATTGGATCTGCTCTTTCAACTTTACAGAAGATCATGCGAAACCTTCTCTGTTACTATCCATACAAGTTTCAACTTGTGCAGGAATTGCTTCCACATGATTCCCCTCAACATCTGTTCTCACTGCAGTTTCTTGCCCATTTGGAATTTGATCCAGAATGGCCTTGGAATATCCTCTGGACAGATGAAGCACACTTTCATTTGGACGGTTCAGTGAATACTCACAACTGTCGAATTTGGGAATCAGACAATCCGCATTCCACCGTACAAGTTCCGCTACACTCACCAAAAGTAACGGTGTTGTGTGGGTTTTCCGAGTCTTTTATTCTTGGTCCGTATTTTTTCGAAGAATTAGAAGCTGGGTGTCCAGTAACATGTTCTATCACTGGACAATGATATGCATCGTTATTACGGAATAAAATTATTCCGGATCTGCAAGCATGTCAGTGTCATTAACGCATAAATTTTATGCAAGATGGAGTTCCTCCACACATTACACGTTGTGTTTAGGACGTTCTTAAACATCACTTCACAAAAGAACATGTGATCAGCCGCCAATTTGTTTATCTGAGACCTCCCTGCTCAATCCATGCGATTTTTGGCTTTGGGGCCATTTAAAAAGGCTGGTAAGTTGTGATCAACCAAGAACTTTACCTGATCTCAAAGACAGTATTTCACAACATGTTCTTAACATGACCCAGAGCACACTGCGGTCAACGGTGAACATGCTATCTTACGATTTCAAATAGTAGCTGAAAATGACGGTCATCATGTTGATCCTTTATTGTTGTAACAAAATTTGTAATCTGTTATAAATGTATACTAAGTATTAATGTACGTTAAATGTGATCTCCATAAAAAAGGCCCTCTAGTTGGCGAAATTTTGAACCATTTTTTTTATTCGCTCAAACAAATACCCGTCTATTCTTTTTGTCGTACACAGAATTTTACAACTTTCTGAACAATATAATGTATATATATATATATATAAATGCATATATATATACATATAAATGTATATATATATGTATATAAATTTATATATATATACATACATTTATATATATATATATATATATATATTTTATATATACATTTTATATATATATATATATATTTATATATATACATTTATATATATATATATAATTATTTATATATACATTTATATATATATATATATATATTAATATATATATACATTTATATATATATATATATATATATATATATATATATATATATATATATATAATCCAATATAAAAGAATGTTTTTCAATATATAATCATATGCATATACATACACATATAAATAAATTCATACATATATATACATATACACAAATACATAAACAAAATATAAAAATAGACATATAGTTATAAACCTAAGATAACTAAATGTAGGAAGGAGGCACATAGTATAAAAGACAAATTCCTGGCCTTAGGAACCAGGATTGAAGGTTTAAACAAGTTTTTGCGGCGCAAACCTTCACCTGTAATTTGTCATACTATGTACCAAGAGAAAAGGAAAGAGTTATATATGTAGAATTTAAATTATAAAAAATCTTAAACTAAATAACATAGGAATATATATAGAATAGAATAAATATATATTTGATATAGAAACTACAAAAAAGAAGAACCTAGCGAGTCAGAAAGCAATTTCGGACTTAGTACCGAATAAGTGGGGTTAAACTAGTTTGAAGGCGCCAATCTTCCCCCTTTGCAACTCGGTAGAAAAAACGAAATAAAATAATGTAAACAAAAATTCAGAGTTTGGAAAACTCAGAGAGTATGATAAAACCACTCACTACATTTATGTTTTTAAATATATATATGTATATATATATATTTAATTACATAAAATCAATCATCAACAATCAATCACAATAATCAATTAAAAACTTGAAATACACGAATCTTATAATTACGAATCTTTAATCCTATTTCAAAATATCAATGGTGAACATAAAAAATAAAATCCCATCGTTTTCAAACAAAAATAAAAAATTATAAAATAAATAATATATATATATATTTATATATTTTCTCGAAAAAACTGATTTTGGTGTCTGTAACATTTTTTTTTGTTCTTAAGTTACAATGATTCTTCTTCTGTATACAAATAGGAATCCACAGCACTGCTTTTGATGCAGAAATTGCAGCTATTGTTCTATCTCAACTTCTTTGCCATGCAGATCGTGTTTCAAATGTAGTTATTTTAAGTGATTCAAGTGTGGCCTCCAAGCAATATCTTCCATCGAGGCTCCAATATCAGTGGATATTCTCACATGCCAACTGTTAATTTGCGATTTATTTCCAAGGCCGTGCAACAGATTCCATCGTACTCTAGCATTGATGGGAATGAAAATGCCGATTACTTGGCAAAGGAGAGGACAAAAGCCATTCAAACGTTTAGCAATAGAGTCATTTTTATAGTGCCAAAAGAAGCATAAAAAGTACTACAGAGAACACTTCTGGTAGAAATGCAACAAAAAAATAAATAAATAAGCAAAATTTTGGCTTAGCAAATTTCTTGGTATTACAGAATGACCACGAGATAAATATATGGGCGATTGCCGAATTGCCACTGGCCGTCACTGCCTATCCAAGCAATTAAATTATAATAGGCACTGCCCAGATTCACCTGTGTAAATTGTGCGATTCCAATGAAGAATTGGATGCTATTCATCTAACACGCTGACTTACACTCAGCTCTGGATCCAAGTGGAGCAGATATTGGGAGGCTAGACATAAAATGTGCGATTTATAAATTATAATGTGGGATTGTGTTTCTTTTCTTTTTTTGTTTATTGTTATTTGTCAAGCTTCTCTGTTACTTATTTTATTTTTTTTAGTTGTCTTGTAATTCGCCTTTGGAAAAAAAAGAAATCTAATTTACAGTGTTTTTTTTATCATTACCATTCGATTCAAGCTGATTAAAAAAGTTCCTAAGCAATCTTATCTATTTCTTGGTTTGAAGAATGCCTTACTCGATAACAAAGCGTCATTTTAATGTAATAAGTATGCTTTTTTGTTGCTGCGTATTGCATTGAATTAATCTAATATAAAATTTTAAAAAATGTTAAAAATGAGTTGTATTGTGAGGATATTGTAAAATTTTAGAAAAACATGATTCATTGTTTATTTTCGCTTTTGAGCTAGCAACACAATATTTGTTTTAGATGAACCTGTGCCAAGTGATAAAAAGGACACTTAGTGACGAAAGATGTTTCTGAGACACTGTTGGATCAAAACTCAACCCCAGACAAGGCAACAATTTTATACATATTTTAATAGGCGAATAAATAAAAAAATAATTCTACATGATAAACAATTACTCTGAACTTATTATTATCTTAGGGAAAAAATATATTACACTCATGTTCATTAACCAATAATAATTTCAGCTCCGTCAAAGGAAGTTTCAGAAACAAAACAAACGGAAAAACAACCACTCATATGTCAAGACTTTATTATATAAAAAAATCAAAGTTTACATTTTATAAGCATTAGAAGACAGCAAAATGACAAAATACAAATTTAAAGGTAACTGCATTATATACATATAGGTGCGTGAACGTAATACAAATTATTGAATTGGGGGAAGAGAAATTATTGAATTTTATTAAAGATATCATTTCTGCTTAAGGAGAAAAAAACAAGAAATTGACCTTAAAGTATACTCAACATGTTGACTAAGAGTTAAACCAGGAAGCTGCAATATAATATGTGAGAAAAAAATGAAAAGGTTTAAAGATTGAGAAGAAGAAAAAAAACTCCATTTCCACCTAAGGAATTTGATCCTGGATTGAATAGTAAATTTTAATACCTGATTTTAGTTTAGAGTGGATGGAAAGATTTGTAAAAATTGATTGGAATCAGGCTTTTTTAGCATTTTGAGATGGAGAAACAAAATGGAAATCCTTAATCAGAGGACATACGAACGCATAATGGTCAGCGTCCCCAACAGAACCACTAAGACAGTTGAGGGTAGTTTTTAATTTGAAGCGATACAAATAAGCAGCAAATAGGCTATGGTTTGTGAAAAATTGTGTAACGTAACTGGAATGGGGATTGATATATAAACTGGGTTTCGGAAAAAAGGATTTGACTCTTAAGCCAGTATTATAGTTTGACCACCAATTCTCCCAGTTCTCAGTTATTTTATTTTGAAATGTTTTGATCACATAAAATTATAAATATCGTACTAAAGTGAGTGAGTGAGTAATTGTGTACCTCAATGGCACAAGAACAAACTCCAGCCAAGTCGCGCCACTGATGGCAGCCGGTTCCGTCACCTTGGAACCGTTGCCAAAGTCTAGAGATGATACTTTAGGTAATTCCAAGGTCCTCGGATACTTTTGTCTGATTGGGACCACATTCCAGGCAGCCGATAATTTTAGCACACAAAAAAATCATCCACATGCGTCCTTTGTGACGTAACTATTTGGTTGTGGTACTGAGTGACTTATGGAACGCTTGTGGATATTTTTACTTCTTTTTTACCATTTCTTTTATAACCCTCGATAACACTATTGCTATTAGAACGTACTATCGGCCTCATCTAGTTGTTTCCTGTAATTTGCATATTATTCTTGAAGCTGTGTGCGATAATTCTAAGAATGAAATTTTTACTCTAGAGTTCAATTTCCGTGTGATTCTGAATTATCCTTAATTTATGAACGTGAGTGTACAATCAAAATGTAACATGTAACTTGTGTTTAAATGAAGTTTCGACTTAGCCAAACGTGAATAATTCTCAAATATTTTCCATTCCATTCCACTTTCAACCTTCTACTGAACCACTTCCCACTTCTTTTAGATTCTTTAATTCTTATTGTTTTAGAACCTTTAATTAACATTATGCTAACATCCACTGATGACACCAAACACATTACACATGTCATTCCTATTGCTATGTGCACTTCCATTTATAAGGTGTTAAAATTTGGAGAGTAGGATGCTCCCTCTGTAAATTAATGTGTAAAAGAATTAATGTGTTTTGAAATAAAATCAATGTCAATTTCTATTAAGTATCGGGGAATAATTTTAAGATTATTTGACTCATAATATGTTTGCATTCCCTATATCCATTAAACACATTTTTAGTTATATTTCAAAGTCAAAAACAAAGTTTTTATTACTTCAAAAAAAAACGAAAAAATTATATATATTTTATTGATAATAAGTTGAAAAGGGAAAAAAATAGAATTTGAAGAATTTTACATTAGTTCTTTCAAATGGGACGCATTTTAACAGATTCGCATTTGAAGACATGGCAAGTCACCAAGTGTGGGAGCCATTTCATTGATGGCACCATTGAGAGGCGACTTTCGCTACCAAAACTTTAACGCTTAAATTCATTGTATTCAAACTCTCGTCCAATGCTTAATATTACCAGGATTTAATTTTGTTGAGAATAGAAGAGCCAAATTAAAACTCAAGATATCTTTTACAAGCCATATTTTATTATGACATGCGTACCTACGATTTTCACCTCCAGAAAATCTATTGACTCCATTCGGGATAAAACATACAATTTTAGGCTCATAAAGCGGGCACGCAACCTTTGAGCCACCAAGCCGACTGAGTTGAAAGAATTTAAATCCTTGCAAACAAAGCAAAATAAATGTTTAACGCGAATCCTACAGCAAATGTTAAGCTAAAATAATACAAAAATTAATAAATCAATATAATGAAATCACATACTTTCATTCACATTTCCACAATTTTACTCCCTGTTTTATAAAATAAAATATTTTTTCATTTTTTTTCCAGTAATGTAATATTTGAAGAATCCGCAAATTGATTAAAAGAGTATCAAATTTCAAATAAATAATAACTATGAAATTAATCTGTTTTACATTTTAAAAATATTTATGAAAATTGAATTTATGTATTTAAACCTTAGTCCGTTATGAACATCCCCAGTCTCTCCCTTAATATCACTGACACCCACTTCGCGGTCATCTGGATTTTGTATTGTTTCAAACGCTACAAGCGCGCCTTTCACGTTCTAATATAATTGTTTCTTTTACTAGTAGATGGCAGCACCGGACTTAATAATAGAGAATCGAATTTTAATATTTCACAAGAATTAGTGCTATATTTTTAAATATGAATTGGCGTCTGATTCATGCATACGAATCTTACAGGAAAGTGAAATTCCAAAAGATTTCGAAAGTAATTTTTCTGATATTTTTGATGATAAAAGTGGTGATAGAGACAATGAATCCTTTTCTTCTGTGATTTCAGAGATTAAAGATGAGTCAGATAATTTGGATGATGCACGGAAATGGATAAATTATTTATGATTTATTACTTTGATTATATACTTAATAAATGTCAAATAACAGCAAAGTAAGGGGGGAGGGGACCTGCTTCTTCTAATAACCGTTTATTAAAAAAGCGTACCTTGGAGGTTGCAAAACAACCCAATGCTGTGATAATATCTGAACGGCGATAACTCAACGGTGGAAGGGATTAATGCAGTGTTTCTTAAACTGGCGGGTGTGACCCCCTTGGAGGGCGTGATAACTCTATGAGGAAGGGGGGAGGATGCAAGCATTTTGAAAAGTCGAAAATAAAAGATTATTAAAAAAATTATAAATTGACTGAAAGTAAATGAACAAAATACATTCTGATATAATAAAGTATAAAACACACATTTACGCTGATATAATACACTTATAAATGTATCAGTACTTTGCAATGTATTTCATTATTAAAATAACAATATTAAGTTAGAACAATTTTGATAATTATCAGTGACCCCATGAACTTATCTTGATAATTTGTACGGTTTATAATTAATTCTTTAACTGCTGATTTAAAGTTACGTTATTCACTCCCCAATGCTACCCTTTTCCCCGTAGGCGCACTTATTTTGATGTTTTTGGTGGGGGAGGGAGAAGAAAAGGAATAAATAAGCAAATCCTCTGAAATGAATAAATCCTTTGCAAACACTGTCAAGGTCCTTTTATTGCATTCCAAAGCCTTCGGAATAACTTTATGAATAGCAGTGCACAGGAACGAGCGTACTTAGGAAAGATGTATTTATACGTCTAGAAATGTTTTGGCAAAGCGAGAGGTTTATATAAGTTTGTAGAATATAAGAGGGTAAAGTTGTAATGTAGCTTTAGTGTCAAAGTATATAGTATTATTGAATTCAATGCATTTATATTATGGAGGGGGATGCGATGAAAATGATGATTGAATATTGGGTCGAGAATATTGAAAATTTGAGAAGCACTGGATTAATGCACTGCTTCTAAAACTTTCAATATTTGCGACCCACTATTCAATCATAATTTTCCTCACCCCCTCCTTCATACAAAAACAATGTATTAAATTTGATAATACTATACTTTAACGCTAGCTAAAAAACAACTTTAATATCTCAAGTGCCATTGGCGTATATAAACGTCTTGCTCAGCGAAACCGTGAATTGCTCTGGACGTATATATACGTCTTTCTGAAGTACGAGCTTTTCTAGGCACACAAATATCTATAAAATTATTCCGAAGGCTTCTGAATGCAATAAAAGGACCTTGGAAGTGCTTGTGGTTTACTTATTTCATACAAATTTTCCTTATTTATTCCTTTTCTCTCCATCTCCTCCCCCAATACAGCACTTATACGCATCTACGTGGAAAACAAGGGCATTAGGAAGCGAATTGCGCAACCTTTAATCAGCAGTTAAATGATTAATTAAGAAGAGTGCAAATTATTAAGATATGCGTTAATTTTTGTATATAATTTTATACACGACAAGCCCATGGGATCACTGGTAATTATTTAACTTGCTCTTAACTTATTTTTGTTAAATTGACTATAGCTTTCATCGTACAGTACTGATACATTTAGAAGTGTATTACATCAGTGTAAATGTGTATTTTATTTTTTATTATGTCAGAATGTTTTCTTTCAGTAAATTAATAATTTTTTGAATAATCTTTTGTTTTCTACTTTTCAATATGCTCCCCTTCGTACTGATATCACGCCCCACAATTTGATGAACGCAGGATTAATATTATAATTGCTAGAACAATAATATTCAATTGTATCAACCGAATACGTAAATACATACGTATTCCATTATCTTTCTCATCATAAGACTCTTAATGTATCCGACTACGTTCGGAACTGTGATTTTAAAAAAGGGCATTAATGGATAGTTTTCATGATATTTAGTGTCACTCAGATTAGAATACATGCATAAAATTGTTTTAAGGTCATTTCGACAAAAGAAATGTATTTAAATATAATACTTTGGCAAAAAATTAACTTAGAATGATCTTTTTTCCAACTGTTCTTTTTTTTGTGAAAAATGGTCCTATTGTATTATTTTGCCTGTATATAGCTCAGACCTCTCTACAGAGGCTCAACTAGAATTTTTGAAAAATTCACATTATTTTCATAGTTACCACAAATTGAAATAATTATTGATGTTTTTTTTCTTAAAATTACTCCATTCTGTTGTCGTAAAATATGAATAAACCCACTTCTAAGTAATATATTTAAAAAATTCTAGTTGAGCATCTGAACAGAAGTCTGAGCTATATACAGGCAAAATATTATTCAAATAGAAGCATTTTTCAAAAAAGGAGAACATTTGGAAAAGAGATTATTCTAAGTTAATTTTGCCAAAATAGTGTATTTAAGGGCAGTCGGAAAGGTAAAATTTGATTTTTTTGACAATTTGAGATTTTTACATTTCCACATAGTACAGATTTCCACATAGTACCTTTCTAAAAATACCTTACTTTAACATCTAGGGTAAGTAGAAGCCCTAAAAACCTATTTTTAAATAATCGTTGAAACTGGGCCACGCCCATTTGACAAGCGTAAAAGTAAACAAAGTTTTTTTGTTTTGGCTTAAAAAAGTTGAGCGTCTGGTATAAATCAAAACATTTATCTTTTATTGTATAAATTGAGCCTTTTATTATTTTATTTCCTAACCCATTTAAAATTCACTGTATTTTTAACGGTCAAATCAGTGTTTGTTTACACTTTCAAAACTGCGTTATAATTTTTGAACTCGCAAGTATTCTTTAACATTATTCAGCTTAAACTTTCAAAAAATTGCTATAATATATCGACTTTACCATGCCTAGAGCATCGACTAAAGTATTTAAGAAACGAAGAGGAGTTTTTAATAAAGGAAGATGTAATAAAAGTAATGATGGTTGTGGTGAAAGCAATTCTACTGTTCCAAAGAACTCTGCTGATGAAAAAAATTGTGCTGATGGTGCAAAGCTTTGTACTAATGAAACTGAACCATCTGCCAGTGAGAGAAAAAAATTGTAAACATGGATATTTCATATTCGGATGAGGCTTTTTCTGGTTTCAGAAATGTTATTGTGGACATTAACCTTTTAGCTTGTGTGTTTTTGAAGCTGTAAAATGTATAAAGTGTGAAAAACAGGACTCAGGTTGCACCTCAGTGAAAGTAACTGTGGTGAAGCTGTGAAGTTTCACTTAAAATGTCCTTCTTGTAAATATAACTATACTTTTTTTTTTTTTTAACTCCAAGAAATGCGATAGTTCTGAGAATTACGAACTGAATACCCGGCTAGTGTATGCTATGCGATGCATAGGTAAAGGTGCTGAGTCTGCTAGGATGTTTTGCGGTATCATGTATCTTCCCCGCCACCCACAAAATTCTCAAAGTACAACCACATTTTACTGCAGGCAACAAGAGAAACCTGTGAACACAGTATGGCAGAAGCTGTTCGTGAAGCCGTTGATGAAAATGATGGAAAAAGGGACCTTGCTGTTGCTGTTGATGGTAGCTGGCAGAAGCGTGGTTTTTCTTCGAAGAATGGCTTGGTGACAGTCACAAGTGTTGATACCGGCAAAGTTATAGATGTCGAAGTTTTTTCAAAACATTGTATTTGTCCGAACAAAACCAAGCATCTTCAAAATTGTAAGAGAAATTTTGAAGGCTACAGCGGTAAGATGGAAGTAGCTGGAGCTCTATCCATTTTTCAGCGTTCCCAGTCTCTCTACAATGTTCGGTACACAAAATATTTAGGAGATGGGGACTCTAAAGCTTTTACTTCTATTGTCGAGAACAAAGTATATGGTGACCATTGCTCTGTCGAGAAATTAGAATGCATAGACCATGTTATGAAAAGAATGGGGACACGTCTTCGACGCTTGAAAACTAAGATGAGAGGTCAAAAACTTTCTGACGGAAAGCCTTTATGCGGAAGAAATAGATTGACAGAGGCAGAAATCGACCGTCTGCAAGCATATTATGGTCTAGCTATCCGCAGAAATTTGTCTAGTGTGAAGGACATGCAACAAGCCATTTGGGCAATATTTTTACACAAGCTATCAACCGATGAAAAACCTCAGCATGGATTTTGTCCCTCTGATTCAGATACGTGGTGCAAATTTAAAAAGCAGAATTGCTTGGGGAGACTTATCATCACAAAAATAGTTTACCTGTGGATGTTGTGGAGGCCATGCGACCTGTTTTTAGGGATTTAGCTAATCCAGAATTGCTAAAAAAAAAGTGTTTACATAGAGGTACGCAAAATCCTAACGAAAGTGTAAATAATGTAATATGGTCTCGTGTACCGAAGAAAACATTTGTACAATTAGAATTGTCACTGGGTACATATGATGCAGTTTCCTCATTTAATATGGGGAATGTATCAAAACTAGAAATTTTGAGAAAAATGTGTATTGAGCCTGGTGATTACACGGTACAGGCGATGGAATGCCTCGACAAACAGAGGCTGTTACGAGCAAAATACTATTGTTTACAAAAACAAAGGAAGTTAGGAAGGAAAATAGACTTAAAAGGAAGAAAGAAGATGATGAGCTACTAAAAATGCTGATGATTTAGAATATGGAGCTGGCATGTTTTAACTAAAAAGTAATTATACGTTAAAATCAATTTTCTCAAAATGTCAATTTTTGATGTTCGATGTTCCTTTTCTTAGAAACTACTGTTCACAGGTATGTAAATTTTTTATGATATATTTATAATGATGGCTAATATATACTGAAATGAGCTTTTGTAAAAACCCCAAAATTTATTTTTTACAAATTTTTTTATGTGAAAACGGGTTAACGTAAACTATGTTTGATAAAATATTATATAAATTATAAAAATTCCAAATTAGCTAAACGCTCATTTGAGTATAATGAGAAATATGTATTTTAATTATATGAAAAATTTCAAGCATGTACATATAACAGATTTTGAGAAAATGTACCTCGAAAACAGCCAATTTAACATTGTCGGTATAGAGGTTTCCGACTGCCCTTAAATAAATTTTTCTCGGCAAAATGTCCTTAAAACAATTTTATGCATATATTCTAATATAAGTGACACTAAATATCATGAAAATTATCCAATTATGCGCTTTTGAAAATCACGGTTCCGAACGTAGTCGGATACCTTAATAATTCTAAAAAAGGACCTCAATCAATTTTTTTGAATAAGTAAATTCGAACAAACCTCAGGTTTAATTTTCACTTTTCTTTATTGTGCACATTAAAAAGCGAGTGTTTTGGTTAAAATAAATCCAAATGAAAAACTGACAATCAATTTTGTTTTCTTTCTTCTTTATTAAATATATAAAAGTATGCCTTATAAAGTTTGAGGAACGAAACGTAGAACATGTTTGCAAAAATTACTCCACGTTATCCATTCTTATTCTAACTGCATTGGTTTCCAAATTCTGTGCATTTTGCCATGAGTGGCATTGCACAATCCTGTAAAGAAATAAAAAAATAAAGTGAAATATTAATTCAGTACCATCTTTATACAATACAGTTGTGCGGTCCTTTTTATGCGATTTTTTTCTTTGTGCAATTTTTTGTGTGGTTTTAATTTTGTGCGATTTTTTCTTATGTGGTATATGAATTTTAGTGGTTCTGGGGTGTTTGTAATGTTTTCTATCAATGTACAACTTCAAGACACTCTATTAATTTGTCATTCATTGTCCCTCGATAATGCACGTTCAGTTGTTTTCTGTCAATGTGCTAGCAGCACGCTTTCGATTGGAGACGAAATTTTCAATGACAATTACGTTATCAATAATTTGATAGATTCTAAAGATAAGATGGACAAGAGAAAAACTGGATTCTTAGCGAGCGGATAAAATATATGCAGAGATCCAGCTTTCCAACAAATCGGAAAAGCATTATCTTAAAATATATACCAGTCCCGAAAGAAGTTTGAAATTTCCAAAGAGATCTTTTATCATGCAGATAGGGTTACCTTGACGTTTACAAGCAACTGACCAACCAACCATCGTCACGCAAACTTATTACGTACTTTACGGTGTTAAAAAATAAATTATTTGAAATTGTATCTTCATGTGACGAAAGTGATTTTGAACTAATTTATCATAAGAAGATGCACTCATTGAATTACGATGGGCTGCGGTAAATTATAAATGCGCATTTTGAAAACTTTTCCATGTTTACAATAAGAAATGGACCGTGGGTAGCCTAGTTTTTACAGCATAGGCCTGGGTTCGATGCCCGATGCCACCAAATACCCTCCGAGTACACACGGAGTAAATTCCCGTTAAATCAGTGGTTTCGAAAGTCTTGTGGACAGTTGCAGCTGAAACCACAAATGCAGGGGGCTAGAGAACATTTCTTTCCCCTCAAGTTCCATGCCAAAATTGGGGAGGTGGAGATTGGCGGTGTCGCCATCTATCGTAACGAAGCCCAATTTGTCTCACAGGATCTTGCAACATTCATTCCTTCCCTTCGGGAATTTCCCCGAGCTAAATCGTACTGTCACATATATGGTGCTCAAGGCTAAGGCCAACGACGGGCGTACATCTAGACCCTTGCCATGATGAATATCGTAGGCCTTTATCTGACTACATCAGACAGGTAGCATTAGCAACAACACAATATGAAATACAATATTTCAATGTGTAATTTAATTATTTTGTTTTGAAGTCCTTTTTCATATATTTCGTGAATAATTGACGTAATTTCTGAGTGCGACTTTGTTTATGCGGTCCCTCTCCACCGCATAAAATATTTTTTGTTTGTAGTATGCTGGCAAAGTTGTTTGTTTTACGTAACTGTTTATGAAATTTTGTGTGGTTTCTTTAGATGCAGTCCTTATCTACCGCACATAAACAAGTTTTACTGTATAGTAAAGTCCGGAAAACTCGACCTTATGTGGACCGAAGGCACATAAGGTCGAGCATAAGGTTATCAGCAATGGGATTAAAAAGAATAAGTATGAGGTTTTCTTCAGAAAAAATTACCCTCCAGTTATATGCCCTGCACTTATATATTGTTTGCTTGAAAATACAACAGAAAACAAACTGTCTTAATTTCCTTAACAAAGGATAGGTACGAACTTTATGAAGGTATAGAGCAGTAGTTTCCAAAGTAGTCCATATAGTACATGATATCATTCAGGGAGGGACGTGGAAAATGAAGAATGATTTGGGGGTCCCTGAACAACTTAAGGTGGTCCGTGCAAGGTTTAATTTAAAATGATAAAATTGTGATCCATTTTTTATTGTTAAGGTCATTTAAATAATTAGTAATAAAAAAAGTATATATATAAATATATTAACGATAATTCAGAATCACACACAACTTGAACTCTAAAATAAAAATTTCACCTGTAGAATTATCAAAAAAAAAAAAATCTTGTAGAATAATATGCAAATTAAAGGAAACCACCAGATGGCGGGGATAGTACGTCACATTGACGAGAGTGTAAGAGAGGGGTATAAAAGGAATGGTGGCAAAGAAGTAAAATTGTTCACAAACGCTTTAAAGGCCTTTTAATGCAATAACCGCATAGTTATGGCACAAATGAGGCATTTGGATGATTTTTTACGTGGTAGAATTATTGGACGACTAGAATGTGGACGTACCCAGCTGGAAGTATCCGAGGAACTTGGAATCGCTCAGAGTGTCATCTCCAGGTTTACGCAACGATTCCAAGATGATGATAATGTGAGTAGATGTTACAGCACAGGTCGTTCCCGAATTACAACGCCAAATGAGGACAGACGGAGCTCAGCATCAGACCTGTCTCGTCAGCTCTCTTCAGTTACCGGTACGACAGTTTCAAGGCGGACCGTGTACAGACACTTCGGGCACATTGGTCTATATGCTCGTAGGCCTGTCAGATGTGTTCCACTTACCGCAACTCACTGTCGCCTGCAATTAACTTGGAGTAAAGACCATGCATTGTGGATACCACAACAGTGGCTTTGTTTGATGTTATCTGACGAGTCCAGATTTCGTTTGCAATCTCCTCTCACCGGACTTTAATATGGAGAGCGCCAGGTACCCGTTACCACCAAGAGAACACCTTTGAACGACACCGTTATGGTTTGCAGGATGTCTCTTTTGGGGAGGAAATATTCTTGGTTCCAGAACTGACCTGCATGTTCAGAGTGTAACGATGACAGGCCACATCTATCGGGATGTCATTCTGGAACAACATGTACGTTTGTTTCGGGGCGCCATGGATGATGAATTTACGTTTATGAATGACAACGCCCGTCCTCACCGTGCAAACATTGTAGACGAATGCCTTCAATCGTAGAATATCACCCGTATGGATTGACCAGCATACTCACCGGACTTGAATCCAATAGAGCATATGTGGGATATGCTTGTCCGACGAATTGCAGCCCGTCAACCCCTCCCACCTGTCTACCGGAACTTCGGAGGGCATTGCTCGATGAGTGGTGTAATATTCCCCAAGATCAGAGGGATAATTTGATACTCAGCATGCCTAGGCGTTGTAAGGACTGTATTGCATCTACCGAGAGACATACTCCGTATTAACTATCATACTAACCATGTTATACTGTTTTTTGTACATAGGTTCTTTTTTGAAATTTGCTCCAGGGAGTAAAAATTGCAATTTTTATTAATTATGTCAAACATATAGCATCTTTTTTTTTGCTCTTTACCTTTTGTTTAATAAATAGACTTTACAAATAAGTCAGATTAGTTTTGCTTCTGTCACTTTTTTTTGCCTAAACTTCATTATGCTTAATTTAGGGACATGAATGTATATATATATATATATATATATATATATATATATATATATATATATATATATATATATATATATATATATATATATATATATATACCCGGTGGGCAAAGAGTCCGCAAAAATTTTAAAAATTCATAAAATCCGGAGAAATGAACGAAAAAAGAATCTGTTTGCAGGATCAGCATTAGTATGTCACGGGATGTTTTTCAGCTAGAAAAAAAATAATTCGAAATGTGGCGCTGATGTACGCAAATCAAAGAAACAATGCATACATAATGAACAGAAAACTTTCACAACTTTATTACACCACCACGGGGGAGAAGACATTCCAGGCGAGTGACAAATCCAGCAACGGTAGAGTGCAACATGTCCGGATGTATGGAGAATACTTCTCTGCGGATCGCATCTTTCAGTTCCGACAGACTTAATTGACTGGATAGATACACGCGAGATTTCAAATTATCCCCACAACCAGAAGTCTGTCGGTGTTAAATCTGGAGACCGAGGAGGCCATGGGTACCTGCAGCACCTGCTAACGATTCTGTCTTCCCCGAAAGTCTGTATCAGGAATGCCTTAACCGGGTTAGCAGTGTGAATGGTTGTTCCATCCTGCATGAACGTGACATTCGCGATCTGACCTCGTTGAATTAAACATGGCACGGCAGTTCCCGCAGAAGCGTTAGATAACGCTGAGCATTTACCGTTTCCGATATCCATCCATTTACTGGGTACTGCGTTTCAAAGAAGATGGGTCCTATGATAAATGAACCCGTGAAACCACACCATGCTGCCAATTTTGGGGAATGCAATGGCTTCTGTGTGTACTCACGTGGATTAGAGGTCGCCCAATTGGGACAGTTATGGTTGTTAACGTCACCATGAAGCGAGAAATGAGTTACATCTGTCCACAAGATGTTAAAAACCCAGGTGGGATCCTGTTCCATTTTAGAGAAGGCCCACTTCGCAAATGCTTCCCTCTGTGCGGTATCTGCTGGCAAAAGTTCATGGCACGATTGAAATTTGTATGGATACAGCTGGAGGATTCGACGAAGAATATTGCGGACAGATGATGGTGGTAAGCCCAATCGTCTGGCAGCTTCACGAGCACTGTTGGTCCCTGAAGCTGTTTCGGACGCAATCGCTTCCATTTCGACAGCAATGCAGGGTGCACGTGCTTCTTTCAAGTTGGTCGTCCGGCTCGTGCTCGATTCTCCAACTTTCCAGTTTCCTCAAAACGTTTAACAAACTTTAAGAGACCTGCAGGTGTTAAAGGGCCTTTTCCACTCTTCATATTTTTCTGAAAACGGAATACGCAAGACAATGGTCGCTGATTCTTCGTTCATGTAAAATAACTTCACCAACAAAACTTTATCCGGCGCACTGAGCATGCTTGTTCACATTCACTGTATGTAGTGGGGAAATGAATGTGGATTCATTGAGAGCAAAGGTTTTTATAGCCGTCTAATTTGCATATTTACACCACAGACGCTTGTAACAGCGCCACCTACCGGATGATTTCCGAACTATTTTTTTCTAGCTTAAAAAAAAATCCCGTGACATATACTAATGCTGATCCTGCAAACAGTTTTTTTTCGTTCATTTCTCCGGATTTTACGAATTTTTAAAGTTTTTACGGACTTTTGTCCACCCGGTATATATATATATATATATATATATATAAAGCTAATTTTACGTCCCGAGTAAAATATAATTATAAGTGGGTGCTTAAAATGCAGTATGTTACTTAAATACTGAGCGTTATGTAATATCTTTTGTGAATGAACACTGACAAAATTTATTCCCACCGATTTGTCACTTGTAATTCAAGAATTTCTTACTTTAATTATAATTATTGAGTACTTAGATCAACTGTTTCAAAAAAGTGTTTGGATCGAATTTTCACTAGATATGTTGGTAGTTCTCTTTTGAATGGTATTAATTGTTGTATATAATATGCAATCAAAAATAAAAATTCAATATTAATGTCGAGTTAACAAAATTTAAATTACAATAAATTAAAACCACTACAAAATTTTTTTTTTTACCTTTGATTTATGGATTTGCATAGCCTCCTTTGATCGACGTGAATCCTATAAAACTTCTCTCTATCGAAAAATAGCAATATATATGTATTAAAAAAATAGAGAGAGAGAGATTAAATAAACGCGCACTAATACGCGCGTACACAAATACATAAATTCACCCTTTAGCCACTTAACAGAAAGTCTATTACTTTCTGGTACTTAAGCCAGCTTTTCTCAAACTGTGGGGCATTTTAACCATATGGGGGGAGGGGGAGTGATCATAAAGAAAAGTGTAAAATAAAAGATTATTTAAAAAAATTATTAATTTACTGAAAGCAAAAATACATGCATTCTGATAAAATAAATAATAACACAACATGTACATTGATATAGTATACTTCTTGGGTCCAGGTTCCACTGTCAAAAGTCCACCATTCTCGTATCATACCTCAATAGGACGCCTATCGTATTCTCTGGATTTTATCGATTTTAGGATTTTACAAAAAAACAGTAAAATTAAGGGGTGTTGGAAACCTCTCTCTCTCTCTATACTGTGAATGTTAAATTGGCTGTTTTCGATGTACCTTTTCTCAAAATCTGTTTTATGTACATGCTTGAAATTTTTCATACTATTAATGTACACCTCTCTCATTATACTAAAATGAGCTTTTAGCTAATTTTAAATTTTTTAATAAATTATGAAATATTTTATCAAACATTGCGAAATTTGACCCATTTTTTACTTAAAAAATTTGTAAAAATTAAATTTTTGAGTTTTTTACAAAAAGCTCATTTTAGTATATATTAGACATCATTATAAATAATTCATAAAAAATTTCCATACCTGTGAACAGTAGTTTCTCAGAAACGGTACATCGCACATTAACATTTACATTTTGAGATAAATTGATTTTAATGTATACAGTGAGGAAAATTGGCTAGGAAATAAAAAAATAAAAGGCTCAAATTAAAATAAAAGATACATGTTTTGGTTTATATCAGTCGTTACACTTTTAAGCAAAAACAAAGTAATTTGTTTACAATTTTCGCCATTAAAATGGGCGTGGCCCAAATTCAACGATGATTTAAAAATACGTTTTTTATGGGCTTCTAAATACCCTAGAGGTTAAAGTAAGGTATTTTTAAAAAGGTTAAAATTTATACAATTTGAAAATGTAAAAATCTCAAATTGTCAAAAAAATAAGATTTTAGCTTTCCAACACCCCTTAAATTATTGAGTTAATAATAGCGTTAATTAATAAAATAAATTTTTAGTTACATATGTTTAATTAAATTTTACGTATTATGTATATAGGAACATCATCAATCCAAAAAAATTCAAGAGCTACAAAGAGGTTCGTACCCTAGGACCTCCCCCAAGGTGGGTGTGACTGGTACTGCACAATGTATTTGATAATTAATTTATCAATAATAAGTTAAGAATAAGTTTAATAATTACTAGCGACTCCAATGGCTTGTCATATACAAAATTTAATACATATCTTCATAATTAGTTTAGATTATAATTAAAGTCGTTTTGAGTTTTAACATGTCAAAGTACACAATTGAATTCAATACACTGTTATTATATGGGGGGAGGGGGAGTTATGATTGATAACTGGGTCGTAAATGTTAAAAGTTTGAGAAGCACTGAATTATACACTTAAAAATTAGCTATATAAACCAAAATCTTGGTTAAAATAGAATATCTAACATACACAAGCTAAAACTGAGATTTAAGTGAAGCAGAATATTCATTTTTGGCAGATTCCATCTTATGTGTACCTATAAGGCGATGAAATTGTGGATTTATAAGCAACCGAGGTTTCTAGTCTTCCATTTCCCTCCTCCTCCACCCTCACCTTTGTGGAGTTTATATTCACTAAAAGAATACCAAATTTGGAGGAGGGGAAGGTGATCCCACTTATCATTCGTATTTGGTCATTTACACTGGTGTGCAAAACTTAAGCAACAGGTGGGTTTATTGCCATAACTTCATGAAAAATCATCTGAGAGACATTAAATTCAGAAATGAGGGACTGTATTATGTACGAAAAAGATGACGAAAGCATCGGCGCCGAAACGGGAATACAATGCATACGGTATGGAATCAAACAAAAACAAGCTTTATTGAATGCATAGTATCGTAACTCACATGATAGTTTATCCAACAGGAAGAACAACAAGTAGATGTTCCTTATCATGGTATATGCCCTCACTTCACTGCAATGATTGCTTCGCACCGTCTCCGCATACTCAGAACCAGCTGGTGCAACATTTCTTGCGGTAGGAGTACCCATTCTTCAATTAGCATCTGTTTGAGTTGTTGGGTGTTCTCCGGATGATGTAAGCGTGCTGCAATACGTTTCCCCAAAGCATCCCACACATTTTCGATGGGATTTAAATCTGGGGAGTACGCTGGCCAATCCATTCGAGTAAAATCTTCACTTTCCAGCAGCTCCTCGACCGCAAGAGTCCGATGTGGCCGTGCATTGTCATCCATAAAAAGGAAGTTTGGCCAATGGCACCTCGGAACAGACGCACATGGGGAAGAAGTACCACCTCACAATAGCGTTCTCCGATTACAGACCCTCTACCAAAAATGTGGAGCTCAGTTTGCCCATTCAGCATAATGCCTCCCCAGACGAGAACTTCAGGACCAACGTAATGGTTTCTTTCCTTGATGTTACTGGTATAAAACCGTGTCCCGATCTCTCTCCAAATCAAAACGTGTTGAGAATCGCTTCTGGTACTGAACCGACTCTCATCCGTAAAGAGGACACGACTTCATTGATCAGCTGCCCAGTTTTTGTGCTCTCTGCACCACTGTAAACGGTGGCGTCGGTGGTCAACTTTCAACGGGAGGCAGCGTTCAGGACGACGGGCAAATAGGCCCCCTTTGTGAAGGCATCTGGCCACAGTAAACCGCGACACTTGTCGCCCCGTCGCTGTAGAGAGTTTTTGAGCAATGACGCTTGCTGACTGCCGTCGGCATCTTTTCGCCTGCAGGATGATATATTAGTCATCCCCTGCAGTTGTCATCCTCGGGCGGTCATCTCCAACCTTCCTAACAGCTGTACCTGTGGTTGGGAACGCTTTCCAAGCGCGCGAAACGACACTTTTGTTGATTCCGAACTTTGCAGCTACGCCCCTCCTCCAGCTTTCCGATCATTCTTCCACGTGTGAAGCGTCCAGGTGATTTTTTCTAGCCATATTTCACGAACTGACTCACTGGCACTTGCAACGAATATGTTGAATTGCGTCTCCGTCCTTCATTATATTCTACTGTTGAGCAGCGCGCGCCGACATCACGCGTTTTGCGTACGCTCACGTTGCTTCTGACGTTTTGTTCCTGATATGTGCTTACGCATGACGTTTCTACTGACTTACTTGTTCACTGTACTGATCTCTACAGACCTCCTTTTCTACAATTTCATGGCTATCTGCTAATTTTTTACATTGTTGCTTAAGTTTTGCACACCAGTGTAGCTGAGTTTTGGCTCTAGTCATCGAATGTGACAGAGGCTCCAAGACTGCAATCATACGAATGGCCCTCGTACTCTGAAGACACGAAGATCTTCGCTATTTGTATCAAGTATCGAGCTTACCAGTATTCAAGCAGCCACATCTTGAATTTGCAAGTGTCTCTTTCTGATAAAGATATCTAATCTGATTCCCTTTTTGTGCACGGATTTTTATAATTCAACCATTTAAGGTAGTTGTCTGCAACCTCCAGTCCACGGACAGGCACCTCTCCGTGGATTGAATTCTACCGATCTGCACAAGAGAAACATTAAATTATTTCCATTTTATTTACTACGGTATATTTTCTTGGGTTTGGGCTACTTTTTATTAAAATTACTTTATATTCCGTTTTAAATCACTTTATATTCACTTTTTGGTGTAGCTGTATTTTATTCTGAAGTCTCGATTAAATACAATTAAATTAAAATTATTAAATCAAAACAGTCTAAAATATAAACAACCATCATCCTCCCCCTCAGCGGGCCGCGGTAAAATTATTTAACTTGACCGTCCTCAGCGATAAAAAGTTTGGGGAACACTAGTCTAAGGAATTTTTCTTCCTCAATCTCTGGAAGATTTGCAACAGCTTCAATGTATTTATCGATACGGATTATTTTCATTAATTAAATAAATACACATATATTGTGCACATATCGAATGGCTCTTGTTCTCAGAGGGCACACAGATCTTTGCCACCTGTGTCCTGAGTCTAGTTCATCAAGATTGTTGCATTCACATCTTGGGTTCCAGAGGCCTCTCTAGGAAAGACGTCTAATCTGATTCCCTTTTAGTACTTGACTTTGTAAGAGTCAATCATCTTACAAATCTCGTCTGAATTCTTCAGTGTCCGGAAGATATGCAACAACAGCTGTTGCATGTATTTTGATAGAGATTATTTTTATTCATTATCTTAATACAGGCAATATATTAATGCTTCGAAAATAACTCAAATTGTACAATTAAATGTAATTTTAAAAATATACGTACAGAAATATACAAAGGAAAATATATGTAATGTCGATTTAAGAGAAAGTTCAATTTGTGTTTTGGTTTCACGAAATGAAATCGCCCCCTAATGTTTAGGGTAAATTTCGATGTAGTTATGGAAGCAGACCTCCTTGTACAAAATCAATGAATCAAAATGTTTCAAGATGTAATTCAGCTTAAAGGAACTTTCTACAAGTGGAAAGCAAGTGAGAATGAAGCAACTGTTGAATTAAATACCTAACACTTGCGGGAACTGGAATATCGCTTAGACATTCTCCAAGCTACCAAGAAGACACACTATGAAATTTACTGAGGTAAATGGTCTAAAAGAGAAATTTATAATAGTATTAAAAATATTGAACAAAAACTTTGTGTTGGATTCTAATAGTTGGAGTAAAATAAATATTTTTAACCAGGGCAGGACTTTGGATTCACCTTATATTATTACAACATACACGTTGCATTAATGTTTTTAAAATAATTAAGATTTTACAAAACTTAAGTTTTAAAAAATATTCCTATACAATATATAAACAAGTATATAAAAGTCGATATATATGTTATATCAAACAAAAATAAAAATAAAAAAAACGAGTTTTTAAAAACTTATTTACTCAAAGATGAAGGAAATGAAATTTTCAAGAAAAAAAGTTATTTTTAATTTTACCTCGTATTTTTTTATTTCATTTTCTACGTAGGAGAAGACTTCAAACATCTGCAATAATATTTATATCTCAGTTTCTAGTACTTAATTTTTATGTTTTCATTTATGAAAAATAGTGCCATACATCTTTTTTTTCACTTACGGTATCACCGCCGTTTTTTCTTTTGCATACTTCTGTATTATAGGGATCCATGCCTTCTTTTATTTTGTATTCTCTGGGGAAAACTCGGCATACGCAGCCAAAGCCCTTTCCTTCAACTATTGAGGTAAATCATCGATAAATTCGTAAAGCATGTTTGCACATATTTTAGAAAGATTTAATTCAAATTTGTTAACAAAATGCTATATATCTAAAAATTGGTTTAACATCTACTTAAAAATTACTTAAAGATGTTATTGTAAAAATATGAAATATAAACACCGTAAGGAAAAAGATGATTCTGTATTCCATGTTTTTTGACTACATTGATTTATCCTGTTATGAAGAACTGAAATAAAAATAGTTAATTGATTAAAACTAATTATTTAGAGGATTAAATTTGTAATTCCAATTGTTATAACGTGAAACTGTTCAACACAGTAAAAATTGTTTTTCTAAGGTCCTTTTTTATGAGTTTTATTTGTGTTATTACATGAAAAAAAATTCTGCGGTATTTCGACGAATTGGCTTGTTATGTCTAAGGTTATTTACGGTTATTTTTATGCGGTTTTTATCAACCGCACAAAACAGCTTCAAATGTATTGAAACCACCAACTTAAGCTATTTCCTAGTAAATTTAAATTGCAAAAACAAATTATTCAACAAATTCAATTTGACTTAACGTTCCTATTCGATCTCAAAATTTAAGAAGCGCATATAAGTTATGTTACGCTAAGTGTGAAGTTTGAAAGAAATCCCTTGTTTAAAATGCTCGTTTTTCATCTTAGCTATTTGCTTTCACAAACACTCTTTTTATAATGCTCACAACATGTGTTGAAAATATTAAGAATAAGAATAAATCTTAGTAATTAATAAATTATTAATCTGAGGAAAACTTAATCATCAACCTAACATAGCTTGGGATATCTATCAGATTATTCATGAATAATTTTTAGACGATTTTAACATATAAGAAATATTTTACTAATTAAAAATATTTTACGGCACATTTTTACTTAAAACTAGTAACATAAAAAAATTTAACTTCAATTCCTACTTAGATCAACAATGAAAAATTTTATTTTAGCTACTTTTTATTAAATTGTTACAACTAATATAAATATGTACCTACATATGACAGAATGACAGCATTAAAGAGTATTTAATTTTTATTAATTATCATTAACGTATCGTATTGTCATCCAAAACAATCGTGTTTTTAAAATTTCAGTTCAATTTAATGTTTTAAAACTTGAGAAAAGACATCTTTTAAAATTTTGGCCCAAGTGGCTAAAAATGAAACCAAAGTGACTGTATCTGTAATTCTTTAAATAATTAGTTTCAGTCAATTAATTTTAATTAAATTATCGAATTTTTACTCCGAACAATAGTGTATAGAAAATTTTAGCGCAAATGAGCGCTTTAAAATGTGAGAAAAAATAACTTTTCAAGTCTTGACCCAAGTCGCCAAAATGGTTGCTATGTCACCAAAAATGATTCCAACATGGCTATATATTTAATTCTTTGAAAATTAATTTTAAAAAATAAATTTTTATTAATTATAATTAAATTACTATAATGTCATCTAAATAATCATGTATATAAAATTTTAGCTCAATTGCGCGATTTAAAATGTATTTTATTAACGATTGTACAGTACACTAAGATAAATTAATAAATAAATATATAGAGAGTGAGAGCTAATAGTAGGAATTGAAAAAAAGTTTCATGTTTTTGGAATCATATATTGCTGAATTAGTTTCATGAGGAGTCCAAAATGTAGTTAATTATTAATTTAAAAAAAAAGAATTTGTGATGGGACTATTAATATATTGCTTCTATTTGTGTAATGAGTGAAAAAAAGAAACTGTACATTAATATAACTTCATAAGTAACACAATTATGCAAATTAAGTCTACAGAACCACAAGAGTTTTTACCGAAACAATTAAGATAAAATGAAATGTATAAGTATAATTAGCAAACAGTGTTTAAATACAGTAGAACCTGTTTTTGTGCGGTCCTTTTTATGCGATTTGTATTGTGCGATCTTTTTTTATGTTTTTTATCAATTTCAATGGCTTTGGCGCCACTGTAATATTTTCTATCTATTTACCAGTGGCGTAACGGAGAATGTTAAGACCCCCCCCCTCCTCAAAGTCAGGTTTTGCCTTTAATATTTCATAAATTGGGTAAATATGTTTTTAGCGTTAGTCAGGCCTTAGACCCTAGATTTCTGCTACCTGTGATGCGCGGTTGTACATTACGCCACTTAAATGTAGACACTTCGTAACGCTCTCTTCATTTTGTATAAAGTCTCCCACAATGCGCATTCAGTTGCTTTCTCTGAAAGCTCCAGCAACCCGGGCTTTATTGATGACGAAACTTTCAACGACAGTGACGTTATCAATAATTTGATAGATTATGAAGACTGACAAGAAGAACAGGATTCTTTGAAAATATGTTGGGATCCAGCTTTCCAACAAATTGGAAAAGCATTTTCTTAAAATAGATACCAATTAAGAAAGGAGTATAAAATTCCGAAAAAGGGCTTTAATCATGTATATCTGGTTATTATGAGACATTTAAAAGTTGACAGTACATAACATACGTTGTCAAAACCCGTACAAACAATAATTCGAAACAAGTATACATGACTTTCAATCGCACAAACCGGGTGTTGACTTTTGACTGAATGAGTAATAACTATGTACGATGATATATAGGCCTAAGCTTATACATGGATGACATTCATCACATTAAATAGTTGGCATATCGTCTGAAATTCCCAGATTTTTGGAGAATACAACCGGAAATAGCATTGTACCGTTGAAATCATTCGAATCATGATGTTAAGGCTGAGTCTAGAATGAGACGAGACCTCCATTGTGGCCGAAGGCCTGGGCCTATGTCCTTTCCCATGCTTTAAGACATCCCTTATAACGTTACGATACAACAGAAAGATTGACTACGCTATGGAAGAGTTTCAAATAAAGTTATGTTTTCTAACATAAAACTAAACAATTTCTGCTTAATGCACCATAATGTTAAAAATAAGTATATATTGAACTTGCCAGTATATTGATGATTTAAAGCTGGTAATTAAATATTTATTGTTGTGCGAAATTATTTAAAACCATTTGATTTTTCAGTATCTTGCTTTTTACTAAAAAAAATTTATCTCCAGTACAGTAGAACCTGTTTTTGTGAGGTCTTTTTATGCCATTTTATTTTGTGCGAATTTTTATGTGTGATCTATTTTATGCGGTGTATGAATTTCAATGGCTTTGGCATCACTGTAATGTTTTATATTTAATTTCCAGTGGTATAATGGAGAATGTAGGGACCCCCCCCCCTGAAAATCAGGTTTCAACTTTAATATTTCATAAATTGGGTAAACCCGTATTTAGCGTTAGTCAAGCCTAGAAGCGCTAGAGTTCTGCCCTTCCCCCTTGGCAGGACTCAATGGCTTTGGCGCCACTGTAATATTTTATATCTATTTACCAGTGGCGTAACGGAGAATGTTGGGACCCCCTCCCCCTGAAAGTCAGGTTTCGCCTTTAATATTTTATAAATTGAGTAAATACCTATTTAACACAAGTCAGGCCTTGGACTTCTAGAGTCCTTCCCTCCCCCCGTGATGCGAGGGTGTACATTATGTCACTGAAATGTGTACACTACATTACGCTTTGTTCATTTATTATAAACAGTCTCCCGACAATGCACATTCAGTTGCTTACTCTCAACGCTCCAGCAGCGCGTGCTTGATTGAACACGAAACTTTCAATGACAGTGACATTCTGAATAACTTGATAGATTATGAAGACGGGCAAGAAGAACCGGATTCTTTGAGAGTGGATAAAAATATTCAGGGATCCAGCTTTCTAACAAATTGGAAAAGCATTTTCTTAAAATAGATACCAATTAAGAAAGGAGTATAAAATTCCAAAAAAGGGCTTTAATCATGTATATCTGGTTATTATGAGACCTTTAAAAGTTGACAGTACATAGCATACGTTGTCAAAACCCGTACAAACAATAATTCGAAACAAGTATACATGACTTTCAATCGCACAAACCGGGTGTTGACTTTTGACTGAATGAGTAATAACTATGTGCGATGATATATAGGCCTAAGCTTATACATGGATGACATTCATCACATTAAATAGTTGGCATATCGTCTGAAATTCCCAGATTTTTGGAGAATACAACCGGAAATAGCATTGTACCGTTGAAATCATTCGAATCATAAAGTTAAGGCTGAGTCTAGAATGAGACGAGACCTCCATTGTGGCCGAAGGCCTGGGCCTATGTCCTTTCCCATGCTTTAAGACATCCCTTATAACGTTACGATACAACAGAAAGATTGACTACGCTATGGATGAGTTTCAAATAAAGTTATGTTTTCTAACATAAAACTAAACAATTTCTGCTTAATGCACCATAATGTTAAAAATAAGTATATATTGAACTTGCCAGTATATTGATGATTTAAAGCTGGTAATTAAATATTTATTGGTGTGCGAAATTATTTAAAACCATGTGATTTTCAGTATCTTGCTTTTTTACTAAAAAAATTTATCTCCAGTACAGTAGAACCTGTTTTTGTGAGGTCTTTTTTATGCCATTTTCTTTTGTGCGAATTTTTATGTGTGATCTATTTTATGCGGTGTATGAATTTCAATGGCTTTGGCATCACTGTAATGTTTTATATCTAATTTCCAGTGGTGTAATGGAGAATGTAGGGACCCCTCCCCCCCTGAAAATCAGGTTTCAACTTTAATATTTCATAAATTGGGTAAACCCGTATTTAGCGTTAGTCAAGCCTAGAAGCGCTAGAGTTCTGCCCCCGCCTTGGCAGGACTCAATGGCTTTGGCGCCACTGTAATATTTTATATCTATTTACCAGTGGCGTAACGGAGAATGTTGGGACCCCCTCCCCCTGAAAGTCAGGTTTCGCCTTTAATATTTTATAAATTGAGTAAATACCTATTTAGCACAAGTCAGGCCTTGGGCTTCTAGAGTCCTTCCCTCCTCCCCGTAATGCGGGGATTGTACGTTACGTCACTGAAATGTAGACAGTACAAGACGCTCTGCTCATCTGTTATAAACAGTCTCCCGACAATGAGCATTCAGTTACTTACTCTCAACGCTCGAGCAAACTGCGCTTGATTGAAGACGAATCTTTCAATGACAGTAAAATTGTGAATAGCTTGATAGATTATGAAGACGGGCAAGAAGAACTGGATTCTTTGAGAGTGGATAAAAATATTCAGGGATCCAGCTTTCTAACAAATTGGAAAAGCATTTTCTTCAAATAGCTACCAATTAAGAAAGGAGTATAAAATTCCAAAAAGAGACTTCAATCATGTATATCTGGTTATCGTAACATTTACAAGCAATTGACCACCCGACGTTCGTCACAAAAACTTATCTCTTACTTTATGTTGCCAAAAAAAAAGAGTTGAAATTGTACCTTCACGTGATGAAAGGATTTTGAAATTATTCATCTTAAGTCTTTGGATTACTGTGAGTAGTGATGAATTATGTATGTGCAATTTGAAATTGTTTCCGTGTATACAATGTGAAACTATGTGTTTTTAAAATGTTTCCATGTGTAATATTTAATTATTTATTTTGTTATGGACGTACTCTTACATATAAATTTCGTAAATAATTGGCATATTTTATATATATGCGACATTTCTTATACTGTCCCTATCCACCGCATAAAAAAATTCTGATTTTTGAATATTTTTTGTGCATTAAATTTTATGCGGTCCCTATCTACCGCGAAAAAACAGGTTCAACTGTACACGCCAGAAAATTCTGATTGTTTCTCGAAAACAACTGAAGCATATGAGACATTTATGATTTGCAGAAAGCCCACTGCTCCAAAAATAAATATATAATCAAATTCAGTAGAGCATTTTTGCATTATGATGCATAATTTCAATTCTTTTGGTTCCAGTTTCCTGATCATAATATCTTTGTTATTCAAATTTTTATTGACAAGTAATTCTAATGTGAATTTAGTGACGGCTCTGTAGAAGAAAATGCAAATTAACGCGGAAATATGTATAAATGTGTAAAAATTAACACAAAAGTGTATCACACGCTTTTCTACGGTACAATAAATATGAGTTATTTTGTTATTAAATGTACATAAAAAGTTCTTTTTTTGAAATTTCATTGTGCAAACTTTTATCATTCAATGTATGAAAATATAACACACGTGTTTCCTGGATCCATTCACGTTTTTCTAGAGCATATATCTAGAGGATACATGCATGCATGCTATTTTCAGAACCTAATTTTATATTAATTATTAGTTTATTATTCGTAGAATACTTCTTTATGTGCCTTGTTAAAGGTTGAGAATGAAAAGTTGGGTTTAGTCTTTCCCGCCTTACCATGTATTTATCAGATTGAAAAAGCGTGCTTGTCGTTTATTCTGCATGAATAAAAGTCATTCATGAAATCTTTCCTAAATTTTTATTAATAATTTTCTAAAAACATTTGTTTCCATCATGAATCTCGAAATTTAATGAAAAAGAATAGGGTGAATATTTATTCTTATATTGAAAGTGATAGAGGTGCTATTTTTAAATAATTTGATGTTGCGTCATTTAAGATTCACATTTTATTTAAAATGAAAATTCTTTTAAATTCTAGAGTATTGAGAAAGAATATTTATATACAGGATCGGATCGTCGCTTTACGAACCTCTATTTTGTAAACTTTTTACTGGAACAGAGAATCTTCTACCATTTTTTTTGGTAAATTAATCTTCAAACTCTGAAGATCATTTTCTATTTAACGAACATTTTCTCTTTGGATTTGATTATTTTTCTCCTTATTTTTAAATTATTTCTGGATATTTTAAGTTATTTCCCCTTGTAACACACTTTATGGTATTCAATGACGAATCACACCGAAAGTTATAAAATTACTGTAATTTTTTAAAGAAAGAAAACTGAAACAAAATTTACATATTTTGTCAATGATTAAATTTAAGGACGCATTTGGTAATGTGTGCTTAAAATTTCTGGTTACAAAATAATGTATCTTTAAAAAAGTTGAAAATATGTGTATGTGCAATGTATTTCTGGGCAGTATTTTTTTCTTGTTTTCCTTGCAGATTTATTTTTGACGGTAAGATACACTGGTGTTCAAAATTAAGAAAATTTTTAGATTTCATCGATTATCTCTAGAACTACGGTGCAGGTTTTAATGAAATTTGGTATGTATATCGGGCTGAAATAAATAAATAAATGAAAATAACCATTCAGCAGTTAAAATATACACGAGTAATTATGCAAAACGCTCATCGAAGTCGGAATGTATGAAGCAGCATTTGTAGAATATAACGACAACAACGAATTGGTTAATAGAACGTATAGTCCTCCCTCCCTTGAAATAAACCGTGATTTTGTTCCGGAAATAAGGGAATTTATGAGTTCCTGTGGCAATTAATCTCACGCTCAGCAATTCTGTTTCCATGCCTTGGATGATTCTCTAAGAGACTTTGCGAGTTTCAATTGCCCTCCCCAGATCGTCCCAGGCATGCTCTATACCAGAGAGGTAGTCTATCTTCTTTTCCGCCGTTCCACAAACATGACAATTATTCCACGCGGTCCGCAACAAGAGGATTAATAGGGGTGAGAGGCTATAAAGCAAAAAACATTTTAAATGTGGCAAATTGATCAAAATATTACAAATCTTTCATTTTTGCATTTTTAAACTATTTTAAACTCTCCCAAAAGCTCAGTTTTATGCCATTTTGCCGTTTTATAGCGTATTTTCTATTTTCTACTCTCTTTTGTTAATTACTGCGATGCAAACAAAGCTGCCATGTGATTTGATAATAAGATTTTTTTCTTTCGACAAAGCCCCATTTGTTTTTATTTCAAACACTAATTTATCAAATGCAGGATGTTATAACAAAAAGATTTTACTGAATTCCAGACGGAAATCCGCATTATTTGTTTAAAATTAGTTCCAAACTGCCTGTGTATTTTTCTTTCAAATGTATTCAGTTTTTATTATTATATTTTTTATTTTACTAAAATAAATAATTTTCCAAAGTCCATTTCAGTTTTTAATGGTTGATAAATGTAATAGGTAAGAATCTTATCACTGCCGATTTAAAAAAAAAACTAAAAGTTATAATACCAAAACAAAAAAGAGACTAACTGAGAAAATTGAATTTTTCTGTGCAAAAGACCATGGCCAGACCACTCAGAAAAGCCCGGTGGGCCACATGTTGCCCACGGTCAGTAAGTTAAGTCTCTCTGCTTTATACGGATGAAGTCTGGAGATCTAACTGGTAAATATATACAGAGAATTTCCTTACTTTCCAAAAATTCATCGATCAGATCATCTCTATGTGCTTCGTGTTGTTATCCATTAGAAAAAAATCAGATCCAACTTCACCCGTTAAAAGGAAAACTTAGGACTTCAAGACCTCTTCTCGATATTTCACACCAGTCACAATGCCTCCTGCGAAGACAAAGCTGTGTGTGCGGCCATCTAAAGTGATGCCTGCCGAAACAATCAAGCCTCCGTTATCGTAATGATCGATTTTTTAGACACTGGAGAGCAGGTAGCATGTCCCTGGTTCTCTTCATATGAATGAATGCACGACAAGAATCGCCGATAAGTCTGAACCAACTCATCAATGAAGAGAATGGTCCTCCATTGATTGAAGTACATGAAAATAGAAAACAATAAACCCAGTTCAAAAACCCTTTCTTACGAAGGGTTAAATTTGTATCATTAGATTAAAATTAGAGTATGTGCAAACTATTTGAAAGAGAGTTATAAAATCAATTTTCAATTGCTTATTTGATTTAAAAACAATTTTAAACATCAACTGGTGATAAAAATGAGTATAACTAAAAGTACACATTTTCCTAAATGTTTCTCCAATTCTGGTCACTATTTTGTATTCATTATTCTTAACCGATTTTTGAAAAGCTGTGAAAAAATCGATATATGATCAATATAACATTTAAAAAGTAGAAAATATGTGGTAATCGCGCACAGGTATTGCAACTGTGTTTAGACTCTTAAAATTGATGTAGAAAGTTTTATGAAAACATGAAGTCTTGAACATGAGATAGTTTGTGTTAAGGTGTTTAAAAATGTAGACTCGTTTGAGTTACAAACGGTAACGCTTTAAAGCATTAGCTCCACTTTTTATAAATATAGTCAAACAGTATGAACACTTTTAAAATGTTTATTATTACTGTTTTTTGTAGAATATTAGGCCATAAACATAATATTTTAAATCATAAATAAGTAAATATTCCTATTATGAACATATATAACATTCTATGACAATTTTTAAACTTTTAGTAGCATTTTTAAATATAGTCAAAATATTTAACAACATTTTTTTGAATTAGTGACACGTGACAATCTTTTAAAAAAATTTTTCGAAAAATTTCGAAGATTTATGTGCTACTTTTCATATTAAATTTCATAGCAGCGATATTCTCATAATTTAACCATCCTAAATTTTTTTCTAAGTTACGAACATGAATTTTTTATAGCAATTAATTTTTTTGTTTGTTTTTACATCAAAGAAAAAGATTTATACACAAAAAATTTAATGATCTAAGCAGTATGTTTCTTTGAAAGAAATTGGTGTATGGAAATTGGGTATAAATACAACTAATGATGGATCATTTGCAATATAACTGTACAGTTTAAAATCTAATGCACGTTTAAGGCTATGTGGTACTGTAAACAACGTAAGTAGTAATGTAAATAAGCTTGAAACGTATTTTATAAGTATATAGGCATTTTTACAAGCTAACCTTAACACCATCAAATGTAATTATACAATAATATAGTTGTACAGCAACAAATCTTTTATATATATATATATATATATATATATATATATATATATATATATATATATATATATATATATATATATATATATATATATATATAAATGTTGCTTTAATTTGTACTGTGAAAAATTTTAAATAATGTAGATCCAGCTTATATGTCATAATTTACTTCGGTCTCGTATAAAATCTACAAGATCCACCGTTTAACCCTTTATCTCCCGGTTGTACTTATAAGTACCACTTAAATTATATTAAATAACCATTTTTACCGATATTCTGACGATATTTAGTAGTAACACTTTTTATTACACTCTTCCAGGGAACATAGCAGCTTAGGGTCTAGGAAGGGGAATAGTTTTAAAACAGAAGGTACGTTTCCAGCTGATATTCTGATCATTTTGAACAAATTTGGAGGATTGTCATTTTCGTTCCGAAAAAGTTTTTAATGTCAAAAGGTAGTGCATTATTCTTTTGTATGTTAGATATGATCTTAGAAAACGATTTGACTATTTATTAAAGGTGAACAATGTATATAATAATTTAAACAGTTAAATAACTTTGAGGTACTTATAAGTAACGACAACCCATTGGGTGTTAGAGCAAATTTTTTTTGGTCCTTGTAGCTTATTGTTGCTTTCTTTTGTTGTGTTGTAACGGCATCACTATAATGCAATAGAGTTATGCCTTTTTTTAGCATTTCTTTTGCTTAAATTATTTATTTTATTAAATGCCAATCGTATTATCACCTTTTAAACGTATTACTCTAATGTTAATTCGATCATCATTTCTAGACGTATTGCTTTATAAAAAAAAATAATTAGTAGTTAGAACATAAAATATTTTTATTCACATGCACACGTCTTTTTTTCCTTTCTCAGATAAAAAATACTTTTTTGTTTGTTTTATTTGTATTAATAACAAGCGTTTTCATTTTTAGGGTTGCACCTTTTTAAGGGGTAAGGTCTTTTAGTCACCATATCGGGAATTAGTCAACAAATTTCGAAGTGGTGCAGGGAATTAGTCGCCAAATTTGGAAAAGATATAGTGAATTAGTCGCCAAATCTAGAAATCCTTAAAATCGTTATTTTTGACGATCCTGATCATAACAATGAAACAAAATTTTGAAATTACTATATTGTCATCGATCCTTAACAAGTGTGCAAAATTTCGAATTAATCTGACCTTTTAAATAGCGTAAAAATCGAGTCCAAATATTCCAATACATACAAGTGAAACTTTTTAAAGCATGTTAAAAAGAAGCCCTATCTTCAAGGGGCTTAGAATTTATTACAAAATTTACCATCGGAAAACAGGAATGCACTAACCGATAATTTTCAGATGAAAACGTCCCAGAGAATTATCTACTGGAACTTTCAATAAATTTTTAAGATGGTCTTCAAGAGACTGAACAAGGCTCAAGGTGCAGTAGTTCATGTTCTAAAAATACAGTATTCCCTCCCCAGAATGTTGTGCTTTCAAAAACGTTCAATTAAAACCTCACTTGAAATGCACAATGCATAATGAATTTTTGTGTATTAATGAAAAGAAAAACAAATGAAATTTACGTGTGAAACCTACTCTTATGTGTAAAATGTTCGGTCTTTTTGTACTAGGTAAACATTTCAGACCTTTGTGTAATGACGGTTCTTTAAAGTACCAATTTAATTAATTAGCTCTATCTGATTAAATTTACCAAAGTTGAGTATTATATATATATATATATATATATATATATATATATATATATATATATATATATATATATATATATATATATATATATATATATATATATATATATATATATATATATATATATATATCCCTTAATTTTACTGTAACAATTCAAAAAAATATTACATGAAAAAAATTGCTGTAAATGTCATAGATAAAGGGATAAACTCTTACAGATGTACTGCGATCTGTTTTAAAGTACATTATACATTATTGTTTAAGAGGACTTGGTACTATAAAAATCACAGACCTATCGTTTTTTTTTTCATTTAACCTTATTCTTTGCATTATTATTTTCCGATTGATGTATCACTTGTACATGTCGGAAAGTTAGAAGGTGAATAAAATTTCATTTGAAAACAAATTAGGTTATTCAGCCATGCCCTCTTTTTAGAAAAAAAAGCTAAAAAAAAATTTTGATAAAAAAAATCTAATTTATAAAGAGAAATAATAACATTGAAAAAAGAATGTGCAATATATAAAGCAGAATATTTCCGAGGCAATACATACAATCATTTTTTTTCTTTGTGAAATGTGTGCATGTAATATTTTTAAATTAAGGCATTTTAAATTAATAATTTTATGATTTCAGTTCTTATTCCTGATATATTTTTCATACAAATGTAATACTTTAATATTATTAGAAGAAAAACATCTAAAAAAAATTGAACGTTTTTCTTGAATTTTTTTGTGCAATTAGTACTCTCTAAAAGTTGATCATTTATACAAAATGTGTGGGTTGAAAAATATGAAAATGCAATTATTTTAAAAACAAATGTATAACTAATACCTTAAAGTGGAATTTTATATAAGTTAAATTAAGCTTATAATATTTATTTTTTCAGAATTATAAACTTTAAAGTGGTTTTTCCCAGTTTGTGTTTTTCGAAACCTTAGTGCATTTGAAGTGCTACTCCTTCGACAATTATTTACCAATCATTTCCATTTTTTCCTGCGTGTTAAAAATAAAGCATGTAATAAAATTAGGGATCCGTTTTGCTGCAAACTGAATACTTTAAAAAAATATGTAAGACATGTTGTCCTTTTCATTGATTTTTAACCTGTATATCAACATTTTATTTTTTTTCTCGAAAACGAATAAAGTTATTCTAAAATCGATCCCTAAAGTTGTTTATATAGAACATCCATAAGAATATTATAAAAAAATTCAGGTCAAAAAAATAATTTTTACAAAAGGAGTAGGATTTTAAAATTTTCCTAATTTCTTCATAAAATTTAAATTTTTAAAATTGTGTGAATAATATATGAAAATTTTCATCTGGTATCATTTTCTTGAATAGAATTATTGCATAAAACACTAAAATTTAATTTTTAAATGCGTAAATAAAGAAATTTGCTCATAGGGTACCAAGTCCTCTTATAATGTATAATTCATTTGTTCTTGATTTTCGCGCAATTCAGTGATTTGTCATTATATCTCGCAATTATTACGATATTTTTTCAATAAAAATTTTAAATTTTGAGGGATAGTCATTGTTTCTGAATTACCGCATTTATTCGAATCGAAGCCACCCATTTTTTTCTCAGTGTTAAAGCTTTTGAAAATCGAGGCTAAGAATGTGTTGGATGAGAGAAATTGAACATTGAACTGACGGTCAGAGTAATTACTCGTTCATGTATGTAGTAAAGAATTTTATAAACACTGGTCAAATAAATTAATTAATCTCTTCTTGTTAGATCGCATTGATTTTTATGTTTTAATTTCCTAAATTTTGACTCGTGTATGTACTTTTCCTTCATATGTGTATATTGATATCCATTCTTAAATAATTCTGTATAACGGTTAGTTTTTATGTATTTATTACTATTTTGATGAAAAATTCTTATGGTATGCTACTTCTATTTTACATTATTATTATTAAAATTCTTATTAAATTTTATTTCGAAATATGTAATTTCAGGTGTTTTGTTTTCTAATTATTCAATTGAATTATATACGAGGGATATTCGGAAACTAAGGTCCGTTTACTTATAAAACATAAAACATTACAGATTTTTTCAAAACACTTTGTATTTTAAATTCCTTACATGTGTCTCTATTTTTCAACATATTTTCCATATTTGTTTAAACATTTGCCATAACGTTCTACGAGCTTCTGTATGCCTAAGTCGTAGACATCTGCCGCCTGTGAGGATAACCAGTCTTGAACTTCTTTCACCTCGTCAGCTGTGTCGAAGCGCTTGCCGCCGAGAAACTCTTTTAGGTGGCGGAATAAGGGAAAATCACTCGGAGACAAAACTGGACTGTACGGTGGGTGGTAAATCTGTTCCTATCCAAAAGATCTGATTAGATTTTGTGTGTTAATGGCAGAATGGGGTCGGGCATTGTCATGTAGCAACAGAACTCCAGACGTCAGAAGACCACGTCGCTTATTCTGTATCGCACGTCTAAGTTTAGTTAGGGTAGCGCAGTAAGCGGCTGCATTTATTGTTGTCCCTTGCTGCATAAACTCGACTAACAAGACCCCATGTCTATCCCAAAACTCGGTTGCCATAACCTTGCGTGTTGAGATTGTCCGCTTGGCCTTGGCTCTGACTGGTGAATTTGTGTGACGCCATTCCATTGACTGACATTTAGACTCTGGGGTTATGTGAGAAACCCACGTCTCGTCCCCTGTGACAATCCTCTCTAAAAATTGATCACCTTCTTTATGATATTGATCCAAAAAATCAAGAGCACAAGCCATTATTTTCAGTTTATGTTGCTCAGTAAGCAGCCTGGGAATTTGCGAAATTTCAACTTTTCGGAAACGAATTTGTGCAAAGTTGTCCTACGCACATTCGGAAATTCCAATGCTAAAGTTGAAATTGTGAATCGCCGGTCTTCAAGAATCTTTTCATCCACGGCATTGACCAAATCATCTGTGATCAATGATGGTCGACCGGAACGCGGTTCATCATGAACATTTTCCCGTCCGTCCTTGAAAGTTCTCACCCACTTACGCACTTTGCTGCTACTCATCGCATTTGGGCCATACACGTCTTTTATCTGTCTATGAATTTCCGCTGCTGAAACGTTCTTTGCTGTCAAAAACCGAATCACTGACCGTATTTCACAGTCAGCGGGCTGATCGATTGCTTCAAACATTTTGAAGTAGCACTGTACGTACCACACTGCAACAATACCAATGCAAATGGTGTCGTTTGACGAGCAAGGTATGCCGGGAGTTGGTACGCATGCGCATTTCAATGTTTGCGCGACATTCGATTAGCTACGACGATTCGGACCTTAGTTTCCGAATATC
>BMAU01011449.1:0-34024 GCA_019973935.1 Trichonephila clavipes
TGTAAGTATATAGGCATTTTTACAAGCTAACCTTAACACCATCAAATGTAATTATACAATAATATAGTTGTACAGCAACAAGTCTTTTTATATATATATATATATATATATATATATATATATATATATATATATATATATAAATGTTGCTTTGATTTGTACTGTGAAAATTTTTAATAATGTAGATCCAGCTTATATGTCATAATTTACTTCGGTCTCGTATAAAATCTACAAGATCCACCGTTTAACCCTTTATCTCCCGGTTGTACTTACACGTACCACTTAAATTATATAGAATAACCATTTTTACCGATATTCTGACGATATTTAGTAGTAACACTTTTTATTACACTCTTCCAGGGAACATAGCAGCTTAGGGTCTAGGAAGGGGAATAGTTTTAAAACAGAAGGTACGTTTCCAGCTGATATTCTGATCATTTTGAACAAATTGCGAAGATTGTCATTTTCGTTCCGAAAAAGTTTTTAATGTCAAAACGTAGTGCATTATTCTTTTGTATGTTAGTTATGATCTTAGAAAACGATTTGACTATCTATTATAGGTGAACAATGTATATAATAATTTAAACAGTTAAATAACTTTGAGGTACTTATAAGTAACGACAACCCATTGGGTGTTAGAGCAAATTTTTTTTGGTCCTTGTAGCTTATTGTTGCTTTCTTTTGTTGTGTTGTAATGGCATCACTATAATGCAATAGAGTTATGCCTTTTTTTAGCATTTCTTTTGCTTAAATTATTTATTTTATTTAATGCCAATCGTATTATCACCTTTTAAACGTATTAGTCTTATGTTAAATCGATCATCATTTCTAGACGTATTGCATAAAAAAATATTTTGTAGTTAGAACATAAAATATTTTTATTCACATGCACACGTCTTTTTTTCCTTTCTCAGATAAAAAATACTTTTTTTTGTTTTATTTGTATTAATAACAAGCGTTTTCATTTTTAGGGTTGCACCTTTTTAAGGGGTAAGGTCTTTTAGTCACCATATCGGGAATTAGTCAACAAATTTCGAAGTGGTGCAGGGAATTAGTCGCCAAATTTGGAAACGATATAGTGAAATCCTTAAAATCGTTATTTTTGACGATCCTGATCATAACAATGAAACAAAATTTTGAAATTACTATATTGTCATCGATCCTTAACAAGTGTGCAAAATTTCGAATTAATCTGACCTTTTAAATTGCGTAAAAATCGAGTCCAAAGATTCCAATACATACAAGTGAAACTTTTTAAAGCATGTCAAAGAGAAGCCCAATCTTCAAGAGGCTTAGAATTTATTACAAAATTTACCATCGGAAAACAGGAATGCACTAACCGATAATTTTCAGATGAAAACGTCCCAGCGAATTATCTACTGGAACTTTCAATAAATTTTTAAGATGGTCATCAAGAGACTGAACAAGGCTCAAGGTGCAGTAGTTCATGTTCTAAAAATACAGTATTCCCTCCCCAGAATGTAGTAATTTCAAAAACATTCAATTAAAACCTCACTTGAAATGCACAATGCATAATGAATTTTTGTGTATTAATGAAAAGAAAAACAAATGAAATTTACGTGTGAAACCTACTCTTATGTGTAAAATGTTCGGTCTTTTTGTACTAGGTAAACATTTCAGACCTTTGTGTGCTGACGGTTCTTTAAAGTACCAATTTAATTAATTAGCTCTAACTGATTAAATTTATCAAAGTTGAGTATTATATATATATATATATATATATATATATATCCCTTAATTTTACTGTAACAATTCAAAAAATATTACATGAAAAAATTGCTGTAAATGCCATAGATAAAGGGATAAACTCTTACAGATGTACTGCGATCTGTTTTAAAGTACATTATACATTATTGTTTAAGGGGACTTGGTACCCCAAAAATCACAGACCTATCGTTTTTTTTTCATTTAATCTTATTCTTTGCATTATTATTTTCCGATTGATGTATCACTTGTGCATGTCGGAAAGTTAGAAGGTGAATAAAACTTCATTTGAAAACAAATTAGGTTATTCAGCCACGCCCCTTTTTAGAAAAAAAGCTAAAAAAAGCTTTTTGATAAAAAAATCTAATTTATAAAGAGAAATAATAACATTAAAAAAAGAATGTGCAATATATAAAGCAGAATATTTCCGAGGCAATACATACAATCACACATTTTTTTTTCTTTGTGAAATGTGTGCATGTAATATTTTTAAATTAAGGCATTTTAAATTAATAATTTTATGATTTCAGTTCTTATTCCTGATATATTTTTCATAAAAATGTAATACTTTAATATTATTAGAAGAAAAACAGCTAAAATTTTGTCGTGGCAGAAAAAAAAATTTGATCGTTTTTCTTGAATTTCCTTGTGCAATTAGTACTCTCTAAAAGTTGATCATTTATACAAAATGTGTGGGTTGAAAAATATGAAAATGCAATTATTTTAAAAACAAATGTATAACTGATACCTTAAAGTGGAATTTTATATAAGTTAAGGGGGTCACTTCACGCAGCATTTTCCCTATCTCCGTAATGTTAAAAATGACCAAGTTGAAGGAACATTTTCTAAGAATTGGCTGGTTGTACAGTCATGAAATTTTTTTTGTATATTCATTGTATTGTTTTTATTATTTTAATGGGTGCATTTTTTTTTATTAGTTTTATTTAAAAAAATTCATATGTGGAGTAACACGTCAAAATATTTAAAACGATGAAAATTCTTATACATTTTAATCCATAAATATTTTTTGAATAATTTTTTTTACAAAATCTCTCATTAAAATATTTATTTGTATAGTGTTAACATATGTTCAAAGTTTCAAGGCTGTAAAATAAGTAGTTTTTTTCAAAAATGTTCCTTTTGTGTTGAAATTTACACTTTTGAGAAATATAGTGATTTAAAGTAAAAACTTACTCTATTAACTATATAATGCATACCAGAACTATAACTTGGATTGCTAGTGTCATCTGCAAGATCTTCTTGCCTACATTTTAGTTGTTTTTTTTTAATTCTAGCTTCTTTGGTTCATAGTATAAAACTGACTATTCTGCTTTCCTAATACACGGATCTACGTTTTGCAATGCTCGACATTGGTAAAATTCAGGGGTTGAATGTTTAATGCATCTAAAACTTTTAATTTGGTAATGAAGCCTTGATTATATAAGTATATAGCTTCATGTACTATAGTTTTTGAAGTTCCCAATTGCACAAATACAGTTTTTGGAATTATACACCAAAAGCTATTTCCGCTTTCACTAATATTTTGAGTTTTATCAAGCAAGCATCCAGATAAATGTTCAAGATTAGTGACCTCTAAATACTTTGTTTATTCAATTCCTAATTGCAATAGGTATGTCGTGTTTATGCTTGTGTGTGTAACCTTTCAGTATGGACATATTATATCTACACCACAAGTCACATCCCATGGGGCATAAACTGTGTCGTAAATTCAAACCTGTGAACATTTTATCAAAAATTATAGCCCATATAGCTTGCTTTATGGCTGACAAATTTTCCCGAGTTGTTTTGAACAGCCAAAACATAGTAAATTTGCAATTTGTTTATTTCAGCATCTGTCAGGCCATTACGGCATCCTAGAGATTTTTTGTCTTTAAGCTTTTTGTCTTTTAATTTTGATTTTAAGGCCCTAAGTCATGTCCCCATCATTTTCTCAACATGATCAACACATTCTAATTGTTCAATATTGACATATCTTTAGATTCTAAAACTGCTTTGTATGCTTTATACATATGATCCAAATATTGTGCATATCGTAAATTGTGTAATGTCTGCGAGTGATGAGAGATACAAAAAAAAAAGTGCACCTCTTCAACTTCCATTCCCCTACTATTTTCAATGTAACTTGCCGAACACTCATTGCTATGTACATCACTGTTAAAATTACACAAACATTTATGCGATAATATTTTAGCATCAACAACTTTCCCAGTGTCCAAACTAACTGCCATAACAACACCATTTAGAAATATATAGCTTATTTTTAGCCAGGTACCATTGATAGCCACTGGTACATTTGGTTATCCATTATTAAATATTGTTTCGGCAGCAGCTAAAGCCATAGACACTTTGGTTACTTTCTTTGTCACATTATTTAATGTATGCATGGAATCACAAAACCACTATGGTGTAAGTGACAAATGCATAACTCCGCAAAATATTTTTTGCAACTGCTACTTTAAAAATAGACCTCATAGCATATGAAATTCTATTGTGTCCACTTCATGTAATTTTGTACCTTTTTTTGATTAACTACTGTTTTAGAAAACCTGGTAATAAGAAATGTTTGAATAAGACCACAAAAGTTACAACATATTAACTATTTGTAGCCAAACCCTAGATTTGGTGACCAAAATTTATGTGAATACCTTGGTTTTTACATTAATTTTTATGTAATTAATGTTGTTTCAAAGCACAAAAGAACAGTATAATGTCAGGAATTTCACAGAAACATTCAAATGAATCTAAAAAAGAAACATACTCTTTATTAAACTTACCTAACTTAGATTTTAAAGCTGATTTATTTATGTTGAAATTGTCTGACTTTATCAACATTTAAATCCATAAAAGTTTGGAATGTTGTACATTTCTTTCAAACTCTTTCGTTTTTAAACATTTTATTACTTAACAGAGTTTAAAAACGTTTTGCAAATGTTTTTATTAATGTTTTTGATGGAAAACACTATTGAAAACGATCGCAGAAATCCGTTGCATTTAAGGAGGTAAAAAAAATAGGCTGTAAGTAAACAAACATCTATAACTATTCACTTCACTTCTTTCCTGGATAAGCTGCTGATAAAAATAAATTATTTTAATCAATTTAAACCATTTGATAAGGCTGAAAAGTAGCATGTCTTTTGTTTTGATTTGAGAGGGCGTGGCAATCAGCGGTTTTGGGGTTTGACAGATGTGAAACAACTTTTAAAAAAATATTAAAAATACTTCTAATTAAGCTAGAGCAAAACTTTAAAAACTGCATTAGAAAGAAAAAGAATGGTATTTTATGTTTCAATCAAAATTGAAAATCGATTATTTCATAGTTATTTTCGTGAAGTGACCCCCAAATTAAGCTTATAAAAATTATTTTTTTCAGAATTATAAACTTTAAGTGGTTTTCTCAGTTTGTGTTTTTCGAAACCTTAGTGCATTCAAAATGCTACTCCTTCGACAATTATTATTTACCAATCATTTTCCATTTTTTTAGGTGTTAAAAATAAAGCATGTAATAAAATTAGGGATTCGTTTTGCTGCAAACTGAATACTTTAAAAAAATATGTAAGACATGTTGTCCTGTTCATTGATTTTTAACCTGTATATCAACATTTTATTTTTTTTCTCGAAAACGAATAAAGTTATTCTAAAATCGATCCCTAAAGTTGTTTATATAGAACATCCATAAAATATTATAAAAATTCAGGTCAAAAATAATTTTTTACAAAAAGGAGTAGGATTTTAAAATTTTCATAATTTTCTTCATAAAATTTAAATTTTTAAAATTGTGTGAATAATATATGAAAATTTTCCTCTGGTATCATTTTCTTGAATAGATTTATTGTATAAAACACTAAAATTTAATTTTTAAATACGTAAATAAAGAAATTTGCTCATAGGGTACCAAGTCCTATTATAATGTATAATTCATTTGTTCTTGATTTTCGCGCAATTCAGTGATTTGTCATTATATCTCGCAATTATTACGATATTTTTTCAATAAAAATTTTAAATTTTGAGGGATAGTCATTGTTTCTGAATTACCGCATTTATTCGAATCGAAGCCACCCATTTTTTTCTCAGTGTTAAAGCTTTTGAAAATCGAGTAAGGCTAAGAATGTGTTGGATGAGAGAAATTGAACATGAAACTGACGGTCAGAGTAATTACTCGTTCATGTATGTAGTAAAGAATTTTATAAACACTGGTCAAATAAATTAATTAATCTCTTCTTGTTAGATCGCATTAATTTTTATGTTTTAATTTCCTAAATTTTGACTCGTGTATGTACTTTCCTTCATATGTGTATATTGATATCCATTCTTAAATAATTCTGTATAACGGTTAGTTTTTATGTATTTATTACTATTTTGATGAAAAATTCTTATGGTATGCTACTTCTATTTTACATTATTATTATTAAAATTCTTATTAAATTTTATTTCGAAACATGGAATTTCAGGTAATTTGTTTTCTAATTATTCAATTGAATTATATATGTTAATACATTAAAAGAAGAGCCTATATTACTTAAACTGTTATATTTTAGCAGATTTAAAATGCGCATATACAACAGGGTTTAACTAATAAAAAATCAAAAGAATCACTCAATACTAAAATACAAGTACTTAAAAGACCAACGAAAAGTTAGAAAATTTGAATACTGACACACACACACACACACACACAGCTGTAAATTCTGAAAAATTCCAGTACCCAAATATATTGAAATAATTAAATAACATCGATCCAAAATGCCAAAAATTCACTCTAGAGCTTTTCAGTAAGATCTGAATAGAAAAATGGTAGAAAAAAATCAAGTCTAATAAAAGGACTAATAAATGTCTATGCATATCGAAAAGATCTAAATCATTAAACAATCATGTCATAATAAATTCAAACCCTAATAGTAACTTGATTGCGTATAGTTTGATTGGCAATGGAAAATGTTATAATCTACTCGGGTGTTCAAAATTAAGAAAATTTTCAGATTAAGTCGATTACCTTTAGAACTACCGGACAGATATTAATTAAATTTTGTATGTGTATAGGGTCAACATAATGTAAATAAATCACAGTAAAACAGTTATAATACACTCATGACTGTGCGTAACACTCATCAGAGTTGGAAGGTATGAAGCAACAGTTGCAAAATAGAACAAAAAATTGGTTGTTTTTTTCTGTAAGATATATGGTCCCCTCTTACAGATAAATAGGCCTCTCACCGTGACTTTACACCGAAAATAAGGGAATACATGCGCTCCTGTGGTAATTAACCAGTATAGAACAGTGTTTCTCAAACTGTGGGGCGTGCTCCCCTAAGGGGGCGAGGCAACCCAATGAAGGGGGCGCGAGCATATCGAAAATGAAAGGTTAAAAGATAATTTACTGGAATTAAGCATATATTTAACAAAATATTTTCTGACATAATAAAAAAAGCATATTTACACTGATATGATTTATATACCATCTGGCAAAATTACGTCAACAAAAATAAAAGATTCTACTTCAAACTCTCATTAGCTATCTTTCATCATATAACCAAATTAAAAAAATATTTTGTTTGATTTGCTGTAATCCCACGATGAGAGATTTTTTATTAAGTTTCTTTTAACCTAAAATATTACTTTAGCTGACCTTCGAACTTTCTGGTATGGTTATCTCCGTCCCTTTTTTCTAGAGAAGTTGTATATATATGTAATATATTTCTGTTTCGCCTTTTTCCACGTGAAAGAGTTCTATGATATATGGATAAGCATATTTTGAGCCATTTGATGACTTATTTGGTCAAGATTTATTTTTATGAGTTTTCTGAAACATATAATGCATAATGAAAAACGTTGAACACAATTCTTTTTCAGAACTGATATCCGTATTTTTATATTGAATACACTGAATTGAATGTTAGTGAAAAGTGTCTGCGATTTGTGTCCTTTATTAAAGTCACGCACATTTGAAGTAACTTAGTTCAGTTTTATTGGATTTCGTCTCAAATTTTCGAAAACAAATTGAAAGGTTCTTGAAATAGGTAAGTATATTTTCTCTTAGTTAAGTTATTCACTGAAATTGTGATTTTTATTGTATATAGTAAAAATAATTATAAAAAGAAGGATTGGGGTGAGAGTCACTCCGCGGGGACATTAACGTTTGTATCGAGTGCACACACACATTTGATCCCGGGCTAAAACATTTTGAAGTATTCTCACTTTAAATATTAAAAATAACACAATTATTCTGTATTGGAATTTTACATTCTTTTTCAATATTCAGCATTAATTCTAAATGCTAATTCTGTGAGGTTTAAAATTACTGTTCGTTCAAAACTATTTATAATATGAGCATTCATTTCAAAAAATCATTTTACATTTCTTACACATTGCCATGCACTTGGTTTTACTCTCCTTACAATTAAGCTATTATATCCAGAATAATGCATTATTTTTTTAAAAAAATAAACTCATGTGAAGAGTGGGTACTTTAGCCGGTGTTTTGAACAAATTTAATAATTTTTTGTGACTTCCATGGGCTTGTCTTGCAAAGCAAAGTTTTTCAATAGAAAGCTAAAAATTAGAAATTTACACTCTGAGTTATTTTTCAATATTTAGCTGAGATCTATATTTTGTCGTCTTCAAAACAGTCACAGCAGAAAATCCAGTTTCACACAAAGGTAGGATGTTGAAAATGTTAATAGTATACGAAATGTTTTTGTTTTTAGTGCAGAAAATTAATCATCCACCTCTGCCCAAAATTCAAAGAGCTATTTATTTCAAAATTGCCTTTTAACTATGCCACTGGATGTGAAATCTATGAAGATTTCTTCTTAGGTAGTTGAGAGCCCTTCTGAGAGAGAAGTATTGTGAAATGGTCCCTAACCCACTTGTAACTTGTTATCAAGTTGTCTTCAGCAAAAAAATACTTTTTAAAATTCCATGCCAGCATGACTCAATGATTTTCTATGGTTTTAAAAAATTTACCGCATATTGTTCTTCAGATTTGTAAGTTTTAACACATAGTAAGTATACATGTAAGTTTTACTCAGAGTTTTTCAATAATAGTAATAGTAAATCCAAAATTTAAGTATTCTGTAGAATACATCCTTGATTTAATTTTTGGAACCATGCTCTTCTGTATACTTGTTGATATTTTATTATCATCGAATGTTCTCTACGACTTAAAAATATATCTATGATTTTATTTTAATATACTGCCGTAAATACTTAATACCGTGATTTACAACTAACACGTAAATTATAAAATGTACATTCAAGACAGATTCGGTAGCTATAGAAGTATCGACTTGACGTAAACTGAACGGAATTGTACCAGGTACAGCGTTTTCACATGTTTTGCGTAGACGTCCGATAGATTGACCAGACTCACAAAAACGTTCACCAGAATTTTTGCCAGATGTGATGAATATGATAGAGAGCAACATAGACTAGACTAATTTTCTAATGATATTTGTACCTTTAGAAATGGATGATGAAGGGAATAAATCTTGAATTAAATATTATTTTGTAATCTGCTCTAATTTAAAAATTAGAGAAAGAAAAATAGCATAATAATTATTGTTCGTGAATGTCACGAGTTTAAATAATATGACGGACCAAGTCTTTCCGACTAAAATTTTAATAAAACCAAAAAGGTAACAGAAGTTATTGTGGGTTTCGATGTAAACAAGTTATTACCCACGTCAGCAATACTGAAATCTTTCAGCTTCTCCGACCATATATAGTCCGGTTGGCAGGTGCGCACGCAGGCATCTTCACACATACGTCCTACTCGCAGTCATCATTACGCAGGCGTCAACATCCCGCCCGGCCTTGCTATGTCCACATGCAAGAACTTAACAATTTGTATCTTAACAAAAAATAAGCAATAAATTTTAAACATGAATTAATACTAATAAATATTAAGTGAATATCAAATTTCAGCAGAGAATTAGCTTAAGTTCTCAAATAATAAAATACATAATAATACATAGTAAGTAATTTGAGATACACGAGATAATACCAAAAATTCTAACAATAAATTCCAAGTTAATAATATCATAAATAACTATACACATTTAATTTTCAATAGGCAGTATTAAAGCTTGCGAAGTTAAGTCACTGATTATCTCTAAGTGAATGGCCTTTGTTACAAGGCAAATAAATATACAAACATAAACTTTAATTTCAGGACCTTTCCTCTGATATTTATTTTTGATAAAGAAGGGTACACACAAATCAATTCCAGTTGAATTAAAGACCTTATCGGAATTATTCTTTCTTTTGGCAAATCGCCCATTTTTTGAGAACAAATTTTAGGATTAAATTTAAAGCAAATTACACAGTTATGCACAACTTTTCTGCAAATATTTCGCCCGTGAATTGGCCAATATTTAAGTCTAACCTGATAAAGTAAATGTTGGGGCCCAAGATGAAAATATTTCTCATGGTAGTATTTAACAATAATTATTGTTAGTTTACTTTTCGCAGGAAGCAATATAGGATGTTTACTCGAATAAGGAAGTCGAGAGTGTTTCAGTCTTCCACCTACTCGAATGATTCCCTTATCATCTAAAAATGGGGATAAATTTAAAATCTTACTTTTATTACAAATGTCATCACCATTTTGCATAGCTCTAATTTCCTTATAGAATGAGCTAAGCTGAACTTGTTTCATTAAATAAATTTCTGCTTCCTCCATCTCATCTGAGTAAGAGGTCCCGTTTTCTTGTTAGTTGGATTTCTAATGTTAAATAGAAACCTGTAAAGAAAACTTAACACTCGAACGATAGTTAGAAACCTATTACTACGAGAAGGTAAATGATCAAAAAATGTTTGATTAAAGTTTAAAGTCAATACAGTATGTTCTTTCCTCATTTGATTCCTTTGATTTTAGTTCAGGCAAATAATCTACTTCATTCAGTTCCGGGCACTCAGAGACTATTTTGGGGAGTTTGTCAGTTCTTAGGAAGGCTGGAACAGTCCACCACTTGTTGTTGGAAATAAGTGTATCAACACCAAGTCCCCTAGACAAGAAATCTGAGGGATTGTCTTGTCCTGAGCAATGAAACCAAGAATCAGGATCAGTTAGCTTGGAGATCTCCTGCACTCTGTTAGCCACGAATTGTTTCCATCTTTTAGAAGAGCCTTTAATCCAGAATAGGACTATTTTGGAGTCTGTCCAGTGGAACACTTTGCACTCCTTTTTCTTGCGAACGATTTCTTGAACCCTTGAACTCAATCGAGCTGCTACTAAAGCTCCCAGGAGCTCAAGTTAGCAAAGTAACTGCTTTCAGGGTGCCACCCTCGTTTTTGAAGTGATGAGATTTACGAGCACTTCATTTTGTTTTCTTACTTTCACGTAAGCTGCTGTAAGTGAGTTTAGAGGCATCGCAGAATATGTGAATTTAATGAGGTCACTTACCTCATCATTCGTTGAATCAAGAACTAACCTTGGAATTCTAAGATTATCTAATAGGGGCAGTTCTTTACAAATTAACCACTTTTCCTTTAACTTTGGGGTAAAATTTCATCCCAAGTTATTTTTTTTTTATCCAAAGTTCTTGTATGAGACATTTTATTCTTATAGTAAAAGGGCGAGAGCAATTGGGGATCAAATATCTTCCCTATTGTTTGTAACATAAATCTTTTAGTATTTTTCGTTTATCGAAACGAATTCCAGCAAACCTTTAGTATCCAACGTCAGACAGTCATCTAGAGTTTGCCAAGCCATGCCTAACACTTTTGTTTTGTTTGTTCCTAACCTGATGGATGCATCCATAGGATGCGTGTCGAAAATATTTCAGCCGCCCACTGAGCCATTAAAACGGTATCATTGCTGATCCATTTTTCGCATCTCCATTCCTGCTTCTTTCATAATATTCTTAGCGTGGCGAGACATGAAAAGAGCTTCCTCTCAGTATCCTGTCCCGTAATCCAATCATCCACATACATGAAAGAATCTAAATGTTGTACAGTTATGGGATGAATTTCGTTATATTTCTCAATGTGATATTTGATTGTTGCTGCTAGTAGAAATGGACTAGAATTAACTCCAAATATCACCCTGTTAAATCTATAAACTTGCAAAGTGAGCTTTTCCCCAATACGTGGATTACTATCTGTCCATAAAAACCGTACAAAATCTTTATGTTTATCCGCCAAGCAAATTTGAAGAAAAACCTGACGAATATCCAATGATATTGCAACTCGATTTAGCCTGAAATTAATTAAAACATCTAAAAGATTAGGATTCAAATTAGGTCAGGCCACAAGCAATCGTTCAGTGATAGTTCGTTAGCTTGGTGTGAAGCTGCATCAAAAACAATACGAGTAGAAGTAGTAACACGACCCTCCTTTTTTATCGCTTGGTGTGGTAAGTAATACATTGGTTTGTGTACATTAATTTCAGTATCATTGACCTTTTCTATGATTCCTTGATTCAAATAATCTTGAATCGTTTCTTTGTATTGAGTGTAAAGGGTTTTATCTCTTCGTAACCTTCCCCATAAACTCTGGAAACGTTGCTTTGCCACAGAAATGTTATTCGACAATTCGTTCCAATGTTTACGAAAAGGTAATTCAACCACATACCGATTATTATTATATTGTACAGTTTCCTTAAAAATATTCATAGCTTGGTCATCTTTCCAATAGCAAGGGTCATCTTTTATGCCAAGGGATTCGAGCTCAAAAAACAGCTTTAATGTATCATCAACCGAATCATTATCTTTAAGAAAGTAACATGAGAAGTTATTAGTATTGGTTCCCTGAGTCGTCCTCCAGCAATCTATCAAATTCAGTTTCCTAAACAACAATTCTTTATTTACTTTATATACGTTATATTTAATTATTCTAAAAGAAAATATCCGCATTCAGTAAAGCGTGATTTCCTTAGCTTCGTAAAAATAGGGATCTTATAATTCTAAAAATTCAGGAATTTTTATTTCCAGAAACATCTAACGTAACACTTGGTGTCAACCCGGTAATTTTTCAGTCACAAAAAATTCTAAGTTTTCTCTAAAAGTACCACTTTTATTAGAAATTAAAGTATTAGTTTTTCCCTTTAAGTTTTGTTTTAATGAATTGAGTCCTGAAACTGAGGAATTTATCTTTTCTATTGCAATACCAAGAAAGTCACACATTTTTCTGGATATAATATTAATGTTAGACGCTGAGTCAAAAATGACAGGACATTTTAGTTCTCGGCCTTCATTATTTCGTAAGAAAACGCTACCAGTCGATATTAACACGTTCTTTCTATGTTGAGAAGCAGTGCTACTCAAAACTGTGTTCTGTGTGGAAGAATCCACCACATTTGATTCCCGGTCCTCCGGGTTAGTTAGTACTGGAAGTTCGGCAGAGGAATAACCCTTTTTTTTTTCGGTCATCTATTGCCGCAGTACAGAGGGAGCGAGAATGTTTTTGCCACATGGGCACACATACGTCGAAGTACATTGCATCCTTTTGTGGTTTTTCGCAAACACAGTTCACATAACTTATGCAGACGGACTAAATCTAATCGTTTTCGGGGTTCAATTCTAGAAACTTTTTGCATCGAAATATCGGATGTAAAGTTTTATCCTTACAAACTATGCAACTCTTGTTTTTCAACAGATCGATTCATTAAAGGTTGGTTTTTGTCTTAAAGGATAAGTTAGATTTTCTTAATATTGTTTTTGTTTCGACAATACAATTTTTATCTACGGATAAAAGAATGGTTTCGCGTTGTTCTAAAAATGCAATAAATTCATCAAATGTGGGGGAACATCTTTTGCTTTTAAACTCAGTTCGAAATTTTTGCGTGATTCATTATCCAATTTCTTTAGCATAATATTTAATAAAAATACATTAAATAAATTATTTTGCTCATAGTTTAGTAATTTTAGAGCCCGTAAGTATTTTTAATGCAATCAATCATTTCACGAATTTCTTTCGGATTCTCACGTTCTATCTTCTTAAAATTTAATATTTGTTGCACATGAATATCGACAATCAATCTTTTGTTATCATATCGGGATTCGAGTGCTTCATACAATGAAGAAAATGTATCGAAAGTGGAGGCAAATTCTTTAACTTCATTTGATAGACAGGAATTCAAATAATACAATTTCTGTGACTGAGTCAGTTGTTCGCTTGTTGCAATTAAATCGTCAAATTGGGATTTAAAGTTACTAAATTGTTCATATTTTCCGAAAGGTGGGGAAGTATTATAGGTGGAATTTTTGTTTGAGCAAAAGTTCCGTTTTCGTATTTGTTTTTCAACTGCAGTCACAGACAATGATACATTAATTGAGTTAATCAATTTTTTAACTCTTACCTCCAAATCGTCAGACGTGTTTCACATTTGTATAAATCTTCTTGGAATTCCGCTTCTTCTGTTGGTTTTGCGGTTTCTAATCCAAAAAGTAGCTCCTTCAATTCTTCAATTTTCCTCTGGAGTTGGTTAATTTTCTTCAGTTTGACCTCCAGCTCAGTTATGTCAACATGTTCGGACACGTTGTCCATGAAGGTTGCAATTCTAGTAATACTTCCTTTTAAGGAAGTTTTAGCTTTGTTTATATATAGTTTTAAAATATCCATCGCGCTTTAGTTCGTGACTCACGGGCTAAATTACTTAAAAGTAATTTACTTAAAATATATATTACTTAAAAGTAACCTATACAAAATGTAACACTTATCTTGTGAAGATGTACGGTTTATAGTTAAGATCGTATTGTAGTTTTAGAGTCAAAGTGCATTAGTATTGCATTCAATACAATATTATTGTAGAAGTGGGGGGGGGGCGAGTTAAAAATTATGATTACTGAAAGTTTCAGAAGCACTGGCTTAGAAAATAAATTTCCAGGCATTGGATGGTTTTTGGAGAGGGAATGCGAGTTTCAATTGTCCTTTCCAAAGCGTCACAGGCATGCTTTACAGGTTTGAGTTTTTGAGATCTGACTGGCCAATCTGTTCGAGGAATATCCTCACTTCTAGGAAATTCATTGACCAGGTGAGATCTATGTGGCTTTTCACGTTGTAATACATTAAAAAAATCAGGACTAACTACATTCGTGAAAAGACGAACATAGGGCTCCAAAATTTCATATCTATTCCTCTGAGCATTCACAGAGCTTATTTTAAAGTTAAAGAGTGGTGTGAGGCCATCCAACGTGATGCCTGAAACAGACCATCAAGCCTCCGTTGCCGTAGCGGTTGATTTCTAGGACAATGAAAACGCTTCCTGGGTGCGTTTCATATGATAATAAGGTGTGGTGGTTAGAACCAGCTACTGTCGGGTTCGTAGTCTAGTAACATATCAACTAGACAAAAATGATCATCTCTGAACGGAGGCTGTTACTGGCTTATTTAGATACCCCGTAACACTATTCTCTCACCAGTGAGTCGGAGGATAGGTGAATGATTCTTTTTGTTACGGAGAGCGAATCTCACTTTTTTATATTTATTATTTCTTCTTATTTATTTTTAATATTAACTTATTTTATTTTTCTTGCTTGTGGTAGATTGCGCCACGACAGTTCAGAAAGTTACGTTTTCTTAATTCATTCAAGGTCACCAATGTGGGGTTTAGAACCCGCGACCTTCGGGTTCGTAGTCTAGTAACATATCCACAAGAAAGAAGCGATCACCTCTGTCCGGAGGCTGTTACTGGCTTATTTAGATACCGCTACAAAGTCAAGATTCACTGGTTAAGTTGAACCGGGACTCATAAATGAAGAGAAAGGTAGCCCATTGATCCATCTTCCTATCTATATGATCTCTGCACCATTTTAAGTGGAATATCCTTTTCTCAAAACTGAGAGGGACACAAACAACTGGTATCTTTATAAAAAGACCTTCTCTCATGAAGTCTTCGGAAAACAGTCCTTTTAAAAATTTGGGCTGCTCCTCTGGCTACATGCAGCTCACGAGAGAGCTGAAAAGCTGCAGCATCCCATCTACATCTTCTCAGTAGCAGCTATAAGGGGATCATAGGAGCCCATGTTAAATTACGTAAGCTTATGTACCTTTTTCTTAGAAACTTCTTGCTACTAATAAATGAAATTTTAACAGTAGATTATATGTATTATCAATAAGACTTTAATGGAGGTTTTTGTCTTTTTGTTAAAAATTTTAAAAAATATGAATTTTTTTAAAAAATCTCAAATTTTTTTCTTTAAAATTTAGTTTAAAAATACATTATCTAAATCAGTTCACTAGATATATCTTATTCCCTCCATTAAAACGTGTAATTATGTTGAAAGTATGTTCGTTGAAAATGTGAGGATCTTACATTAATTAGTTTTTGAGTAAAAGGCACGTAAAAGGAAAAATATTGCATTTTGAGAAAACAGGCTTTAAAGCAAGAACTTGTAATTTGTCAATGTGTGTGGCTTCCTTTTAAAAAATAAATAAAAACACTTCTACTTATTGAATTTCTATATATCATATATCATTTTAAGCAGAAATGTTTGAACTTTTAAAAAAATATAAAAAAGTCAAAAACGATACTTGTTCAAAAATTCATGAGCCGGACCTACCTTAATGGATAAATGGCGGTTTTCTATGGCCAGCTCTTGGATGGCCTTGAAGAGGCATTCTTTTGACGGAATCAGTATCCTGAAACTGTTTCCATAAGTTGAACACAACGCTGGGCGTTAAATCGAATTCTCTACAAATCTGGATTTGAGACTTTTCTGCTTCTAGCTTATCCGCAATTCTTCACTTCATTCCATCGTTTAAAAATCGTTGGTTACTCACTTTCAGTATTTAAATTTTAACTGAAACACACACACAAAAAAAAAACCCCAAGAAATTGGGTGAGGTGTGCTGACGAATGAAATGCGGTTTTGGGCACGCACGGTTATAAATCCTTTTATTCCTCTAGCTCTGATGCCCCACAAATATACATTTGCTCATTCGACACACATGATTTGCATTTTTGTTTTGAAGCAGCACTTTTACATTTCGTTCAAATATTTTACTGAAATCTTTTCATTCTCTTAATTTTGAACACCATTGTATGTGTGTATGATATGGTTCATTTAGAAAAGCATATAATTTGTGTGTAAGTTAAACATACAGTCGACTGTTGATAATTCGAAGTTGGAGGGACTAATGAAAAACTTCGAAATATCAAGAGGGTAGGGAAAAACTTCCAAAATACACGAAGGGAATTTTAATTTAAAATTTAGAATCTAAAACTAACACAATGCGTATTTACAGTTTCTCATTCAGCTACGGGGTATACTTAATAGTAACGACATTGGGTAGTCTCTTCTTGTCTAATCAGTCCACTAAAAACGTTTACTAGTTTTTTTAACGCTCTCTTCTTCTTTACTCTCCTTTCCCTTTACACGCAATCTTTCTTAACCTCTCGAACAGGACTCCTTCATGACCCTCTAGACCTCTTCCTTTTCTCAATGGAAATAAATTATTTCACACCCAGTTCCATCAGACACTTCTCCCAACACCATTGGTTCTTCAAAGCATGGTTCAGTCCAGCCCATGCTCTATTTGCTATACGTGCTATAAGTCACGCAGATGAGCCATAAATCATCATGTCACTCCGTCGCAAAGTACACAATCCTACGCATCTGTTATTCACACTAGCGGACAATCCTTTATGAATATATTTCTAGCAAGGCCACATGTTAAACGAAAGATATGGATGGCTGACAGCAAGTGTGGCTGGTCTATTGTCCACTCCAAGAAAGTAAGCAATAAAAGCGTGTTTTTCCCTAAGGAACCGCAAAATACAAAAAAAGGGGTTGCAGATAGATGGTTATCAAAGGAGTTAGGTTACAGGGAATACATGCAGAGAACATACAACACAAACACAACCAGCAGAGACAAAAACACACCAATAAAACCTTCAGCGACAAAAAAAACATTAACGCTTCAACCTGTTTGTTCCAAGACTATGCATAATAGGCAGTGTTCGAGAGTTTTATAAGATAGTTTCGAACTTTTGCGTGTTGTAGTCTGTCTATCCCCAGTACTTCAAAATATTGACTGCACCGAAACGTATTGTTTTAGTTCAAAATAGCAAGAGTTTTTGTAGGGAGTGAGTATATACTTCGAATTATATTGAGAGGTTTGTATTATTAAAGATTTGAATTAGAGAAAATCGACTGTAATTATCATAGTTAAACCAATAAAAACAACTGTCTTTGAGAAACTGTTGTGTGGCGTTTATATTTGGAAAATTTATGAACAGATTAAAAGTGTATCATGTCTGTAGTTAATTAAAACAATTAACTAACAGGTAATTATAATTATTTTTGTATTTTTTAAAAATTTAGTATTATTATAGAATTTATGTATTTATTCTTTTATCGTTATTATAATATTCAATTTTAACACGAAAATCTTCAAATTTATACATATTTTGCAGTATAATAAATCATTAAAAATATTAAAAGCTCTGCATTCTTTTCTCATCAAAATAAAAATGAAAATAAAACAAACCACAGATTTCATATGCTCACTTCTTTATTACATGTAATAAAATATGTGTCTTACAAAGAACATGAATCCAGGAATTACTTCATTGCATCCATTTTAGTTTTAACTACATCTACTTCCAAATTCTACACACTTTCCCATTAATGGCATTGTACACGTCTGAAAAAAAAATAAAAATACATTATAAAAATTAAACAAATAGTTTTTTTTTCTAATGGACAGCCGATTGGTGTTTTACTATTGCAGACTTGGTACAATCCCCGGAAGCTGGTATTTCTTTTTAGTTCGGCTCCATATAGGCGAATACTAATCACCGCAGTTAATTTTGATGACCATTTTCCTTCCTAAGGGGAGGCACCTGAACTTTGATGATTTAACAAAAAGTAAGAGTAAAGAAATGTTTAGGCAATTTTACGACTCTTGCATTATAATAAGATAAATATTGAAGAACTAACTACTTGATGGAAAATTTTTTTTATAAAGACTGTGTCAAGTAATATGTTAAAGCTAAAAAAATATTAAAGAACAATAAAAAAAAATATAAACACATTTCTCGGAAACCTATTTCCGCGTTTAAAATATGCTTGTTTTAATCAACCAATTTCTTTTTTAAATTGAGAAGTATTCAAACTGGATGTAAAAGAAATTACGAGTACATATGTTTTCAACAGTAATACCTTGAAAGTAGATTTAGACTTTTACATGAACACGTTCAAATAATAAAATATAATAAAGGTAACCTTTTTCATATGTGGGGGCAAACGATGCGATAGTATCTCACTGTCAGATAAATGATAATTACAAAAATGTGATAGATTACTATTTACTTTTAACAACCATATATGTGTATGTATGCACAAATACAAGTATAATTCATTTATAAGCTAAGTTATAAGTTTTACGAGTAAAAAATGTTAGTTATATACGTGCATACCTCCATACGAACACGTGTATGTACACTGACGTGCCACTGAATTAAAGATAGTAAGGACTATGCAAATTGTGCAGCTCTGCGCATCATTTATGCGCAAGTGAGAGTGCTGTGGTTAATGCATATATAACGCGTACTGTGGGTGTTCTGAATTAGTTGTTGGAATCTACAGTATGGGTAAACTGCCTGATTTAGATGTCCTCGATCGCGGACAAATCGTAGGTGTGTGAAGCATGTGCCATTCAATTTCCCAAATCGTGAGGCAGTTAGTATTTTCAATGTAGACAGTGGTAAGAGTATACCAAGAATACATGGATGGTGGACCAAAAAACTAGCGATTGGGCAAATTGTAAAGGACAATTAGCCTTGACTGTGAGTTGTAGTGGTGAGAGACAGTTCAGGAGTATTATACGTAGCCAGCAAAGCCAAACATCAGCTCAAATTACAACCCAGTTGAATGATGATGCCAGTCGTATAGTCAGTAAACGTACTGTGCAACACTTGCTTCACCCTATGGGTTTCGCGAACCGTCGACCTACGAGAGTACCATTACTGGATGCTTGGCATTGGGTTGCACGTCTTGCGTGGACAAGAGATCAGAGAAACTGGAGTGTAGAGAATTGGAAACGAGTAGCATGAAGTGATGAGTCTCGATTCCGACAATTTAACACAGATGGCAGCCTGAGAATATGGCATAAAGCTCATGAAGCCATGTATTCCGCTTGAGAAGTTGAAACTGTATAAAGGCATGTCGGCTCAATCATGGTCTGAGGTGTTTTTGTAGCCCTGTTTGGGGTTTTTGGTGATTGTACTAACATCGCTCAATGCATTTCGCCACGTAGAGTTTCCTTGATAGTTTATGTTGTTCTGTTATGCACATGGTAATTGAGTTTTTTAGCAAGACAACTGTACCTCTTACAAGTCCCGGTTGGCTACTGGCTGGTTGGATGAGTATTCCTCTGAGTTTTCTGTCATAAATTGGCCATATAGAAGCCCAGATATAAGTCCTATTGAGCATGTTTGGTACGTTTTGGAGCAAGGGTTGAAAGACCATCACGCAGCCCCAACGAACTTTAGTGAGCTATGAACACCTCTAGACAATATTTGGAAAGCCATTACCGTTGAACGTTTTCAGAAACTTGTTGAATTTACGCCTCGTCGCGTTGTAGCCATTATCAAGGCCAGAGGAGGCCCAACTCGTTACTAGGTAGGCATTCCTAATTCATTGGCACTTCAATGTATACATAGTACAGGATCATATCACAAGTTGCTATAAATCCAAAAAAGCAAAGCAATGAATAGAAATATAAGATATTTTACAGGCTGTCCTAAACTATGTTTAGCTAGATTCCTCGTTGGAGATACATAAAAATGCAAACAGAACACTATCTCTATGATCCATAGTTTACTAGAAAAATACAAAAATAAAATATGTTCCTTATGGAAAAAAACACCGTACTGGACACATTAACACCAATATTGTTCTTCATATATAAATATGCAGATATTCAAAGTGTCCGTCTTGAATTTAAAGGGAGCCTTGAGCGCGGTGAGGAATGGATGAGTGCACACGTTTTATAAGCATGTTGTTGACCAAAGTACAAGTAGCATGCTGATGAGCAACTAGTTCAGGGAACTCAAACTTTTTTCATGGTGGGCTACATATATATGGCAGGTATTTCACGCGAGCCGCATATTGATGTCAAATATTTCATGTTAACCACATACATATCACAAATATTTCAGGCGGGCCACATACATATGGCAAATATTTCATGCTTGCCGCAATTTGAGTATGACGGAGGGAAACACTATAAGACTAAAGCAGCATTGGATAAAACAAAATTTATCAAAATATCTAAACTCTCATCTTCGGCTTTTATTTAAATACTTTACTAACCCTTCTATCAAACACACACAAAAAATATTTACTTTTATACTTTTTTACAGAGTTATGGGGTAGCTTCGATTTTCTTTCATTCATAACTAAACCTCATATTCACATTCTAGTATCTCTATCTCTTCCTTATGACAGTCAGTCTTACATTTGTCTGTTCCAACATGGCAGTGGGCACTTAAAAATTCTCAACTTTTCTCGAGACAATAAGAGCCCTTCATGCCATATAAAGGAGATTTGTCCTGAATGTCTACTGGAATAGGCTTCAGCACATCTTACTGCCTTGAACTGGACTGGGAACATATCCATGATAGTCCGCTTCTAATATCGGACTTCGTTTAAATTCAAAGGTTTCATTGATTTGGTCTGCTCTAACTTCGTCTGACCAGACGGGAGATGAGTGTATATATAAATATAACAACACATTGTTCTATCAAAAAAAGCAAATTGATAAAAACATTGAAAGATTCGATTTCCTCAGTGATATAATTTCCCGCTAAAGTTTTAGTACATTGTTCTTAACTAATTAAATGTTTTAGTGCAATGGGTCATAATCGAACCACTCAGAAAAGGTCAACGGGCCGTAGGTTGAGTATCACTGAGCTAGTCGGTTTGGGTAGCTCAATACACTAACTCTTTCAGATTGCCCCAATGGAAAGAAATCCAATGGTGGGAAACCTGGCAATAGTAGCGGTTATAGAACAGGACCCTACCTACGTCCATTCCAGGACGCGGAGTATGCCATGTTCAGCTAATAATATACAGAAGAACAGAAATGTGCCGGAGCCTACTCACGAACCATAATGCATCACCATTCATACATAATCATTTTCTAAATCTAGTAAAATATGGATCGTATAGGAACACTTCTTAAGGCACTTTTAAGTGCACCCAATGAGGAATATAGCTGTGTAGAGTTTGATCACTGTTTTTGGACACCCTGTATATAGATTAAATATAAAATATTCTTATAAGCACAATAGTAAATTATTAGCTTTAAGAACCAAGATAGATGAGTTAAACATTGTTTAAAGATAGAAAAACTTCCTTTATGAATGCAAGAACAATAAAACAAAATAAGAATACGATTTTATTTATACTAAATGTACTAATCATAACTCCAGAGAAATATTACTAAAAGTACTAAAACTAAGCAAACCAAATCTAAACACCGAGAAAAAATAAAAAAGCTTACATAAGACGGATAAATAAGGGTTTAAATAAAATAGCACTTTTAAGGTGACAAACTACAGCACAACACGTCATGATCTTAAATTGATAAATTAATAAAATCAATAAAAATTACGTCTTTAAATCCCTGAAAACTAAAAAAAATCAATAATAAATTTTTGGTTGGTAAGGATTGAGGAAAAGTCCAAAGCAATGCTTAGAGAAATTAAAATGTATTTAAAACGGTTAAACAGTGGAGCTATCTTGTGAAATTATGCAGAAAAAACAAATGCCAATAAAGGGGTAAAGCATTTTATCCCACTGAAAAAAATAAAGGTTTGGAAATATGAAAAAATACCCCCATGAAGTTAAGTGAAGTATTTTTTCTACAAAAAACATGTCGTAAGCATTGAAATTATTAAAAATGTAATTATGTGTAAAAGCATAGTCTTGAGAAAAACAATAACTAAATACAATTTAATATTAAATATTAAATTTTTTGTATCATTTATCAACTTATTGCTACGATATAAATGATTGAGGCAACCTTTTTATAAATAGAAATTGAAATGTTTGACCTCCAGAAAGGTACTTTGTTAAAATTAAAGGCGTATCTTTGATCAACAATATTACCGCTTTATTCGTTGTCCATATTATATAAAGTTATATCAAGGTAATTTTTTCTAAGAAGTCTGAAATGTTTGCACAATAGGTACAAGGGTAAATATTTATATGTGATATCGTTCTCAATTAATATCTTTCACCTTACTCATTATTTGCATATATTACTGAGCTGATAAATGGAACGAAAACTGATACATCATATATATATATACAAGGCGTCCAGCTTTGAAGTGAACCAATAGCTAATTCCCGAACTCTTTGGCTTAGACTTCCAATTTGAAAAATACTTAAAAAAAAAGGTAAAGAATATTTTTAGTGCATTTCGAACCAAAAACCCCATTTACAAAAAAAAAAAAAAAAAAAAAAAAATACAAAAATTAAATTTTTATACGGTCCCCAGGCATTATCACTTATATTTAAGAAAAGATGCAGTACACAAAAACAAAGTAAACACAAAATGTTTTATTTTATTACGCGATGAAAACTGATCGAGTTATGCCTACATAAAGATGAAGAATCTGAATTGCTCAGAAAGGGGGGTCGTATACAAATTGAGTTCAGAGAACTGTAATTCACTATCTACAGAAAGATTAAAAGAAAATCATCATAGTAAACATCATAGATTAATGATTTTATGGCAAACAATAAAAGTTAACCCTCTAACTGGACACCTTCCTCCTGAAAAGTTATTCCGAAAGCGTTTAACTCTTATTTTGCGATTCCCTTCAAAAATGCAACAGACTTTTTTCCTTTCCCCCTTTTAGAACTTGGGTGGTCGAACGGGGAAAATTTTACGACCCAGTTCGGTCCCTTTTGAAAAGTAAAAATTAAGAGATCAATCGTTTACAGCTAGCTGTTAAGTTGCCATGGGCAATCTTCTTTGAAAGCGTAGATATCCTCTCTTGATCAACCCTCTTTGAAACATATGGTGTTTCTTTCTCCTATATGTTCAGTCACAGTAAAATTAAAAACGAAATGAAAGGTAAAAAAAAAGAGGAAAAAATGAAATAAATAGTATGTTAGAAGTTGAAAAATAATTATATTTTCTTCAAAGAAAATTTATTTTTCTGTCATTTTTTAAAAATTAAAATATATATATATATATATATATGTATTTGGTATTGCGATTTGAACCAGAAAAAAGCATCCTGTATTCATTTTTGAATATGAGAGTAAGAAAACGCGCTCACTTTCCTGTTTTTTTAAAAAATTAATGAGGTAAAAAGAGCAAAGGCCCTATCTCATTTTTAAACAATAACACAATAAATATTACATACAATGATTATATTTATGAAATAAAACCGATCTTTCTCTATTCAGTTATATTTTTAGTTTAAAATAGCATAAAAAAGGATTTCAATACTTTTAATTTATTTTAATTAAAATCATATAAAAAATATTTTCATGTTAACTGAATATTTTTCGGAAAAAATTTAAATTTTCCTTCCTAGTGTTCTCTTTTTTGAACTTCTTGTATTAAATAAAAATTCCTTTTCTACATCGGCATTTGTGATGGACATAACACACATTCAGTCCATAATTTTTAATTTTAATGGGGGATATACTTCTTCAAATGCGCATGACAGTACTTCTAACCATTTTCTACTCAAGTTAAATTTCTTATCTTTCTGTTTCTTTTATTAGAAGGAAAAATGTCACACATCGATAACTACATTTTCACACAATTCAGTCATTACAAATTCTATTGTGAGAAAAGTTCTTCCTAATTAATTTTGTCTTTCAAAACAGTACACTTAAAACAATTTTGTTCAGTGAAGCTAACCGACAGTTCTCCACAATGTAATCATACCAAATTTTAAAAACAAATTTAACACTTGGAAATATATCCTGTATTAAATTTTTCAGTATACACAAATATTTTCCTGCTGTAGGGAAGATATAGTATGAGATGTGGTGTGCGGTTGTGAAAGAATGTTTTCGTACGTGTAGACTATTTTTTAAAATTTAAATATCACTGAAGCTGATCAAATAACTGCAAATGTGCCTTATTTTAATGTGTGCTGGTATCAAAGTAAAACACTTTACAATATTAAACAGCCTATGGATTTATACTCAATGGCAAAATGTGTGGCTTACAACTTCTATTCAAATTGTAAAGAAACTGAAATATAAATATATCTTACTGCAGTCAAAATTATTCATAATATGTAAGTATCCTGTTGCTCCACTTATTTCTGTACATTTTAAAAACTGTAGCTGAATTCAATTTTTTATATTTATAAACGAGGCATAACAGCTCACACAGTCGTAAAAATGTCCTTATCATTTTTAAATATACTACTATAAAACGTATATGGATTGTAAGATCAGTTGTATAATCCTAAAAGCTTTTAGAGGAGCTAAAAACATGTAATTTTGGACTGATCAAATTTTTAATATAATACACAAATATACATGTTATTAAGCAAATACATTTGAAAAATCAAACTTCCTTCTGAAATAAACGTAATTGAAAGAAAAATGTTTAATTGCAAATGAATGGAAATACATGTTTATCTAAGGGGTATCCCCAAAGTGAGGTAATCCTCAAACTTAAGACTCAAACTCAGAAGCACAACAATCCATGAGGGCCAGGAACTACTGTGCCCATCATAATACGTGACCATTGGACGCTGAGGTGCATGAACAGATGTCCCGATTTGGTGGTCTGTCTGAAGAGAGACCTTCAGTGTTTAAGACCCGAAGCAAGCTTGGTACTCATTTATCGTCCCAATGTAGCGGGGATGAAAGGCAGAGTCGACCTTACGCAGCCCGTTAATAGAACCCCAGACCTGTGGTGTGGAAGCACTATACACTTCCACTCAATCCTATTCGTTGAAAAATAAAATTTAATGTTAGAATCTTATATAAATCCTAATGAATGAGGGAGTCCAAACTTTTTCATGTAAACTGTTTAGACGGAAATGGTTAATTATGAACATTTCACAAGTTGCATAAATTAAAATTAACCGTTATAGTTAACATAAATTTTTAAGGGTACAAAAGGTGTATTTCGGCTGCACGAATTAATTTTAAAAGGAATACGGTTACGAAAAAGTAGTACAAATCTATCTAAAGTAGGGTTGGTTACCTTAGATATTGTCAAACACAACAATGTATTGGAAGCTAATTCCACAATTCGTTGTTATAAAAATGTATGGAAAATTACAAGATTTATTTTTGCATTTGTAATTTATATATATATATAATTTTTCCTGGGAGCTTTAAAAGCTAGAGCGGCATCCATCAAAACCGCGGTTCTCTCTCTGTTTTTCCAGATCGCCCCTGACTAAGCCGGCTCTGCCATAGTAAGTGAAAATGCCGGATTTTGTTTGTCAAGATCATTTTATAGCAGACTGCATTTTTCATGTATTTTAGATGGTCGTTTTATATTTTCTACATCAATATCTTAATGTCTGAATTTAAATTTACATAAAATTCTCTTGACATTCGCATCAATGACCATGATAATTTTTATTAGTATAAGAATGTGTCATCAAACGATTACATGACTAATATTATATAACACATTTAACCATTTAATTGATATCAAGTATAACATAACGCACACAAATTTTCTAAACTTTAAAATAAATATTTCGAAAACTACTTCAGATATACTCAAAATTTTTTATTCCTACGCTTTAGCTTCTCAGTTTTGCTTCTCTATGTAAGAATTTATTGTAATTGTATATTCATCAATTTTTTTAGTATATTTTTTGCTCTTAGCATGCGGTTTTCAACCGAATTGTATGAAATCTGCGAAATATATTAAATGAATGATTGAATATTAACGTCGCACTTTTCAGCTACACGAGGGCTTTTGGCGACGGACCACGTAGTTTTGAACCATGGTCAAGTGACGTGGACGACACCTGAGCTGGCACCCCCTCTCCTAACTACCCCACCACACTAACGGGAGGACGGTTCAGCTCTCGACAGATTTAACGTGCATCGCTGCCCTACACGGCGGGTCTTTAGTGGTACTGGGCTCGAACTCGTGACAAAGCAAGCCACGTTCCGATTCCTATACCACTCGGCTACCGCGGCCGAAATATATTAAAAGATACCAAAGAAGCTATATAATAAAATTTGAAATTTTTATTATACTCAAACAATTGCTAAAACTTATGGTAAATAATTTTTAACTGCGCGATGCATTTTTTTTTCGAAATTTCAAATGGAATTTCTAACATAAAATTTCTAGCTTTATAAGGTCGAGATTTCAAAACATATCCAGATTTTAATTACTTATTCAGTTAGCCTTTAAAAAGATAAATGTTGAGGTATTTTGTATAAATAGATATTTTTGAACAATATATAATTCGAATGTTTTTCAATAGCTCGAATTTAAAATTGATTTTATGTTTATTTATATGCATAAATGTCTACTGTAAATGTTTCCGTATATTTTTGATTACCATTTATTCAAACATTCAAATTATAAAAAAATGTGTGAAAATCTTCATTCATGTTGTCTTTGATGTAAACTGAAGTTCAAGCACTTAAAATTCAAATATAATTCGGTGTATTTTAACAATATATAACCAGGCACTGTACTTAAAATTTCCCTGAACACTTAGGCTTTGAAATCTAAAAAAAAAACTAATAAATCTTAATTAGTTTTTTTTTTCGTTATTATTTTTATCAAAGTGTAAGAAAATGTTTCAAATGATTTGATGAAGTTTAAATTTATTCATTTTTAGTGGTTGGAAAATTGAAAAAGTTCCAAATTTTAAAGAGTGTGATGTTTTATTAATTTTTTTTCGGTATCTTATAATAAAATAATCATGTTTCAAAAACTGAAAGCTTTGAATAAGAAAAATGAAGCGAAAGAGAATATACTTAAAAAAAGATAATTTGTCTAACTATATAAAATAGCAGATTGCCCTGACACGCCCCAACTTGTTACAGTTTGAAATTAATATGAAACCAAAAGGGAATTGTAACATATTTTACTTATGGGTTGGGACTTTTGGAAACTTTTAAAATACAAGCTAGCAAAGAAACACTTCTGGGGTTGTAAAGAAATTTCTCCCGATTTTTTACGATTGGGGAGGTCAAAACACGGGGTTCCCTGCGAGCCATAAAACTCCTGCTGTGTTGCTTCCTCCGTCCCTCATTTTCTTTCAAGATGTTAAACCTTAAAAGGGGGAAAGGATTTCAGAAAAGTGCGGCTAATTCGCTTTTGAAAACGTTATTGAAGGCAGAAAAATCCGTGCAGTCCATTTTCGAAGCCTCTCTAGTAGGGCGGAAAAATCCGTTCTGTCCAGTTGGTGGGTTAAATCAAGGAAATACAACTTGTACAGGAAAGATTTAAACAGTTTAATTAAATAAATAGCAGCAAAAGAATACATGATTTGCCGTTCAAAATATAGCAATAGCATAATGTGGAATGATGCTCCAATTATGAATCAGGGACATTATTATATCAGAATGACCAAATTAAAATAATGTTCAAAATGACTGCCTTCCGCAGAAATGCTGTACCAAACCCAAACCTGCGACAAAAACTCCACCTGTAGCTTCTGCAACCTCTTGTCCTCCGTAGCCGATTATTCGAGTGTCAAATGTCTGCGCCAAAAATGTACATGGTTGCGCAGATTTGTGTTCGGGGGCAGATTTGTGTTCTGGTACCACATGCGCGACAAATCCCGTAAGGAAACTTTATCTTCTAAAAAATCGGTTAACGGTCCAGGTAAAATTTCCGTGTGTGAATCTGATGTTAAAGGTCCATCGAAATACAGTGCGCCAATTAAGGTGCTCTTCCATATTCCGCACCATACATTCACCGACCAACGCACTTGGTGGCGATTCGGTCGAATTAGATGTAGGTTTTTGAGGGACCAATAATGCTTATTCTGTGTATTAACTTTGTCTTGGCTCGAGAACTGGCATTCATCTAACCACAAAACTTCACTAAAAAAGTCTGGATTTTCATCCAGTGTGTTTAACATGAAATCGCAAAATCAAAACGACGCTCCTGGTCTCCGGGCATTAGTCCTGTGCCAGGACTGGACGATAAGGATATGCACCGTACTTATGCAATACGTTCCACACCGTTGATTTTGAGTAGGAACAAGCCTTGCTAATATACCGGACACTACTTTCAGGATGAGCCAGGACATATCCTAGAACATTCTCAGCGGGTATCCGCTGAAGGTGTGGCACGAGATAAGGGTATAAGACTATGACAACTCCCTGTTTTATACAAGCATTGAACAACACTGGCAATTGTACAATAAGATGGATATCTTCGACTGGGAAATTTAATGGCATAAAAGTCTTGTCACCTCTCTCTCTTATTGCGACTACACTGGCCATACAACAGGACCATTTCGCAGTATTCTTCATTTGCATACACCTCGTTCTCCCGTACTAGAACGTATGTTAAAATACAACTGCATGCAATTGCAAACGACTACATAACAGATTTTTAATGTTTGCCTTGATTAGCACCACAGCGAATCAGTCGGAAGCCGTAGCAAATAAACCTATTTTTTGGAACTACTTTTTAAATATATTCTTACTTTAAAATATTTTATTTTGTCTATGTTTTACATGTACACATAATAAATTTTATTTTTTAAGTACTCAATTATTGTAATATTAAATTTAAACTTAAAAACGATTTACATAAGAGTGACGTGTAAAAGCGAATGTTTTCTGGCAAAGTTCCAATTAATTTCCCTTTGGAGACGGCCCCTTACTAACTTATTGAAAATGGCCCAAAAAAAGCATTAAATGTATGATTTTCAAAGTACCATTACTCGGCCGGTTTTTATCGTTAAAAAATGACACTTTTTGTATTTACTTAGTTTTTGTATACTGCATCTTTTCCTAAATATAAGTTTAATTTTTGTAACTTTTTCTAAATGGATTTTTGGTTCGAAAAGCACGTAAGAGCATTTTTTACCTTTTTAAAACATTTTTCAAATTGGGAGTGCATGTCTATACTGAACGGTTCGGGAATTACCTATTGGGTCACTTTAACTCTGGACACCCTGTATATTAAATTCACAAATCAAATTTTAAAAAAATATATAAGTTATAAAAATATAAACTAAATTTTTGAATAGATAAAAAAGCATTATTTTTCAAAAGATCGATAGGTATTTATTTCTTCTTAACAGAGTGATTAGTTTTAGCATATGAGACAAAAATTTAAAGAAAAAAAAAGATGAAACATTATTTTATAATAATAACTTTTACCCTTGCTTGATGGTTTTGTAATGCCTCCTTTAATCTGAATGGATTAGCATGCTCTCTTTGCTATTAAAAAATAAAATTTGATCAGTATATATACACAATTTTTATAATTAAAATAAAAACATAGATTAAAATAATGCAAAAATATAAATAGACACAAATGTCTAAAATAGCATCTGAACCACTTCAAGAAGGAGATCGTAGCTTTCTTTAAATTAGCTTTAAAAATTTATAGGAACTAAAAGCATATTTATATGCAACAAAATATGAAATTTTTAACTTTACTTGCTCTAATTACAATGTCAAATTTTTTAAGAAAATGGAAAATGGTACGAGTCTTCTTTCGTCTGTAAACAGAGGTTCTTTTTGAAATAATTATATTAACAAAAATTCTGACGAAAGCGAAAATATTATATAGCCCGCAGATTCTACAAATAAACACCTGTACAAAAATATTAGAAATATCTGATGCCAGAATACCATGATTAATGGTAATTTGTTAATCACAACCATATTATTTTGAAAAGTAGGAAACGATTCAGCATTCTTAAATATATTACTATCAGGGATTGGGATCCCAATGTTGTTACTTTTGGACTACTTTTATTTTTCTCATTTGGCCCATTCTTGTGCAGAGTTTTTGGAATTTTTTGATTTGCTTCTAAGTTGGATACATTAGAGCAATTGTGGGCAACTTGTATTGGCCAGCATGTCCCATTGTGAGAGTAGAAGATACCAAAAGGTAGCACCTTTTAAAAATGATTTCATTCATTATAAAAAAAATAATAAGTATAAGTTAAATAAAATACTGACAGTTTTTTACTCAATTTATTTACTGTGCTAATTTCATATTATCTAAACTACAAATGAGACAAATGTACTTGCCACACTTTTATCCCACTTTTTTTAAAATCAGGAGTGTGATTGCTTGCTGAAAACCTCAGGACATTCTGGAAGTTTATATCAGGCCACCTTGCATCTATATTTACTCATACTGATCTTCATGCAAGAAAACATTGCTTCCTAGCAAGTTTCTTCATATATGCAATTTTTTTCAGCAGATTTGTAAAAAGTTAACTAATGTCATATCATAAAACATTTCCTTTACTGAGATCTTATTATAAGTTAATAAGTTCAAGCTGTAGAACTTTAAGAAATGTATGAATAACAGAAGCTATGGAATAAAAGAGAAAATTTTGAATATAGACTTGTGACGAATCTGAACGGAACCTTTCCAGTAATATTCTTAGGCGTTTTTGGGGATTGTAACTTCGCGTATATTTCCAATCAACTCTTAAAGGAGAAAACGGGATATTCAAAGTAGATACGGTATTTAAGGAGAGCGTTGTAAGTTAGCGAGGATGAAGTCAATTGAAGCAGCAGCAGTAATGACCCTTTTTATAGGATTCAACTGGACTACGATAGTGAAGCATTGCTGTTAATACTCAACGAAGGAACCTTAGGAAGTTCATATACCTAAAGAGATCATAAGTACTACCAGGTGATGTATTCTAGTTTAGTACCGCTTACCAAAAGCGTTAGTTTAATAAAATTAGTTTCAGCTAATAAAAGCTACTAATTCAAGTTGCGTGTATTTCTCAGACCTCCTATTCCGGTAAACCTTGTTAATATTGCGCGTGGTTATTAATTTCATATTTCGGAATTTAATTTAATACTAAAGGTAAATCAATTTTGTTTAAGGTAGACATATAGATACTATTTGTTATTAGAGTTTTTATATTTGAATCAAGTGAATAAATATAAGTTATTATTATACAAATGGCGTCTTGTCATTCTTTGCTTCAAACTAATCTTAGTGTCCAGGGTGGAAACCAGGAGGGGGGTCCCCACAGACTCATTGTTTTAAAAACCTTAGGTCATGCTCCAAATTCAACACATGATCTCTTTACAGAAACAGTTTTAGGTATTTTGCTTTCCTAATAAAGGAATAGACGAATTATGTTTTCGTAATAGTGATACAAGACGAATCTGGGAACCTTATCTGATGTGGAGAACTAAAAAACCCCCTTTGTGGATCACTAGCTATCCACCACTGAGAAAAGTCTATGAGAGGGGTAACCGTATCATTGCTGGTTGAAGTGCAATTGTCTTTTCAAAATTGTCCTTTTTGAGGCACATTTGAAATACTAAAGTGACATCGAAAGAAAAAACGATTTCCCATGACCCATAACACGAAACAAAACACAATAACTTGGAAAGACGTATTGTAAAAAATAGAGCATAATATCAGTTATGCCTCAACATAAGAACCACTAGTATTGTAATATTTGTCATAATATGGGGAAAGATTTTGCATTCCAGTGTCAGAAATCCAGAACCTAGGAATGGAGCCAGCAAGTCATAATTTTGTGCAATTCCTTGTGGTAAAGGAATGCCCTAACAGGTATTCCTTCAGGTGAAAGAAAAGATGGAGGTTGATGTGACCAAGGTCGGAACAATAAGGAGGGTCTGAAGCAAACTTTTTGTGGTTTTTGCCGCATACAGGCCAGTGTTGTGCAGAAACAGGACACCAGCACACGGATCTTTTTAATGAATCATCACAACTTTACTATTGTGAGGCACCCTTCCGTGGGTGCCCCTGTTCTCCATTATCTACACGACCTGTTTCTGTACGGAATAATGAAGAATCACGAAAATCGTTCATCTTAATATCTGTTTATTAAGATCTTAACTTAATCACAATACACAAAAATAATTATAATCTAAGTAAATAGATCTGGAATGAGAAAACACAATTCGTATTACCAAATAATCGCGTAACTGACCACTATATCTAAGTTTACAGCTTAATTCTAATCTCACTAATACACGCACTTTTTTAAATTTTAATCAAAGCTGCTTTCCGCTATATCCTAAGTAAACACCTACCTTATTTGACCTAACTGACGTGTCTTTCAATCTTTCTCTAATTCTTGTGGTCACGGGGGTTCCACCTTTAACTTAATTATACAGGTACCGGTAGGTAAAATCTTGGCCACCCCCCACGAACGCTAAACTTCTAATATATACAAGATTCCTAATTTGCCTACACACGTTCTTCTTCTCGAGTTGGTTAGAGAAAATTGCCATTTCAGCCCCCAAAAAAACCCAAGAGGACTGTTAAAAGAAAACTCGTTGAACGCGCACCGTCATACTCTTGTTTTACAGTAATGTCCATCGTTTATTTAATTACCTATCGTCAAGAAATCGGAGTAAAACTTCTTTTCTGTACAAGAAAACCGTACTTCTTAATATCCATTCAGATGCAGTCTGCTTGATTTTGGCTCTACAAGGAGATCACCCTTGACGTCAGTGTATCGTTTGTTGCCTGGTTGAGGAACTAATCACATTCACTGTTGGAATCGCTGCAGAAGTATCAAAGTTGCTCCCACGCATTTCGCTGTTTGTTTAAGAGTGAGATATTTCAGCACCACGTTAGCGCACATTTTTCAGAATGATAGTGTTTTGTGATGACTTTGATTGTCATGGTCTTTTGTCCTACCTTCAGAAAATTTGTCGCACCAGAGACGAATTATCTACACATGTGATCCATATATTAAAAACTATTAAAGATGGATTCTTTAAATCGACGCTACCATCTTTGCATTCAAAATTTTTATTAGGAACCTGAGAAGAAATAAGAACCGAAATATTTAAGCATTACAATGAAGTAATTCAAGGCATCGGGTAGTTCCATTTTTTTGCAGTGCCATCTTTTGCAGCTTTAGGAATCTTTTTTTTTTCTGTATTCCTCGTTCTTAATAAAAGAACAAGCCGAACTGCTAAAAAACTATAATAAACTCTGCAACTTTGGTTCACAGAACAACACTTCTACTCATCGAAATAAACTAGAGAAACGACAAAGACAAAAGAAAAAAAGCTCTTTCAGTCGAGTTGTGAGTCCCCAGAATTTACTTTCCCAGAACTTTACAATTATGTTTCAGTCCATCATAGGGAGTTTCAATTGTTTGTTTTCCTGTCAAAAAGAATTATTTTGACAGATTCTACTCTATGGGGAACGT
>BMAU01011451.1:0-101677 GCA_019973935.1 Trichonephila clavipes
TGTCATTCTCAAACGATTAAGTATACATTGCCTTTTATCTTAACCATCCTGAATAATTTTTTTAAACTTTAAAAAACGTCTCTGACTGCCTCTTGCTTTTTGGGCACTCCGAGCAGAAAAGGAGAAATGAAAATCGCACACAAAAAGAATCATGTACCACCCGTAGTAAAGGATATGCATAATGCAATTTGGGGAATTTATTAAAGAAATAATTTATTATAGTAAAATCAAACGTAACTGTTTGATAAAATATAAATTTATTTTAATCTAAATGACGTTTCTATGATCAAAAAGGATTTACTTTAAAACAAGAACAGTTAACAGGCAAATATATTGTAGATTTATATATATTTATAAAATTTTCCCTTAAATAAATTTCAAAATGAAAAAACTTTAAAAACCTGATACTTAAATTTTTTTTTAAAAGAGTCGGCGGGCCACATGCGGCCCGCGTGTTGGACACCCCTTCCTTAGACGAAAGGAATCCCTGTTCGAGCCAGTCGTTAAGGGCTTTTTATCCCTGTCCTTTGCGACTTGTAGAAGCAGGCACCTCTGCATACCTTCTTCCTAGAGAAGAAAGTTATTTTTTCTATTTGATTTTCTGAACGATGCTGAGAAGTTGTTCTTCCAGCCAATTACTGCAATTGTCATGCATCTACAGTGCTGTCGTTGGAACGTTTTTCCGTTGCAGGCAATCTCTCGTTGAGAGAGCGGTCTAGTTGACGCGTGCGCCGTTGCCATTTTGAATCACTAGTGATTTATTGAGAATGTCTTAGACATTCTATGGATTGAATGCATAATATACCATAATCGTTAGACTGTGCTGCCATCTAGTGTTCAATTCCTGAGTCACTGGCGACAAACTGTTGGCGATAGAAGACCCATGGTCACCTTGAATGCTGCTTGCGTGCCGTATTATTTGAACTCGCCTCCTTCGGGCCTGAAATGCACGTCTAAGACCAGTGATTTCCAAAGTGGTTCATATAGCCCTACAGGGGTATATGATGACCTACAAGGGGTGCACGCCAGTGGAAAAATAATTTGGGGTTTCATGTGGTGTAGGCCGCAGTAGCCTAGTGGTCAAGGTATCGGATGGTGGCTGGCTTGTCACGAGTTCGAGCCCAGACCCGTTGTGTAGGGGAGCGAAGCACGTTAAATCTGTCGAGTGCTCAAACGTCCTCCTGTTGGTGTGGTAGTTAGGAGAAGGGAATGACAGCCGTCACTTGACCGTGGTTCGTCGCCAAAAGTCCTCGTGTAGCTGAACAGTGCGACGTTAATATTTACTCACTCCATGAGTGTAAATGGGAGGGGGGTCTATATGATACTATAATAGCTCTCATTAAACCAGATCGTGACTTTAATCTTCGAAAAAATTTTGATCTATTGGAAACCAGATTTCACCAGTTTAACTGATTTATTTACTAAATTTAGTGAAGTTAATTTGTGGTTACAAGGTGACAGCATACATTTTATTAAGACAAGGACCATTTCAGTATTTCTTTCCAGAATTAAGCTAAAAAAGTATAATATTGAGTGTTGCAAATTTTCTCAATTTGTCACTGACAACCTGTCAAGGCATTTTAACATATGTTCAACATTTAAATGCCTTTTACTCAGATTTAGAAACTAGGTTTAAGACTACTTTTTCAACAGTAATAACACAGTAGACAATGCATTCATACAGTCACTTTGGAAAAAAATGTCATATTAGAAACTGATCAGAAAAGGGCATAATGAAGATCTTAAAATAAAGTTTAGAAATGGATGACAGCAATTTTGACTTTAAAAAGACATACCTGTTATTTGTCACAAATATCGTGAGAAAATTTTTAATTTCTTTTCCTAATGAGAGGGAATTTTGGTGAGTTTGCCAATCTCAAAAACTGGACGTTGATTAACAAAGGAGATTTAGGATTAAACTTGACTAGATTGATACATTAAATGTTTAAATTTTGTTATTGTGAAGCACCAGATTCGTCTCTCCTTAAATGCATGTTTGCTTGTGTTCAGTGATTTTATGTATTGATTTAATTCATTAACACATGCGCTTCTTCAGTTTCAAACTCTATACTTCCCTACAGTTCTTTTAAAGTAAGTAGTAGTAACAGCTGTCAAAAAGAATTTAAAGTTGATAAATTTGCAAAAATTCAATATTAGGTCTCAGCAGGAGTCTACTCAAAACCAAAAAAATACGGCAAGGGGTCTATGAGACAAAATTTTGGGAACCTCTGCCTTAGACGAAAGGAATCCCTGTTTGGGCCAATTGTTAAGGGCTTTTTGATGTGTAACATCTTTCCTCTCGGTTGATGGATATTTGTTGGGAGTGATTTCGTGAAAAGGGACAAATGTGTGTAACAGGATGTGATGTAAGAGCGCGCTACTTGATTTGACCAATGAGAGTGCGTGGCTGTGTCTTTTCGCTACCCTCGCATGGGGTCCAATTCTAGTAGCCATCAAGCACTCGAATCTAAATCCGTTAGTCAAGATATTGGGGGACATAAGAGCGACAGAATGCTTATTTGAAAATGGACAAACAGTGGTTTTGGTGGTCGTGTACATTTCTTCGAATCAAGCGGTTAAAAAAAATTAAAGATTTCCTGTATTTTGTACTTTTACCATATAACGAAGATGGTTCTGCTATTTTAAAAAAAATTATCACTCACTTTCCCTGATTTTGAGTGGTGATTTTAACTTTAACTTCAGTTTGCCAAAAGCTGAGCTGCTCATAGCTTTTATGAAGGATGAACTCAAGCTCGAAATGAACACAAATTAGAATGTTTCGACAGCTAACAGTGGTACTGTTATTGATGCAGTTTTTCAACGGTTTTTAAATACTTTGAAATCACAAGTATATGTGTCATATTTTAGTTATCGTTCTTCCCCAAATTGAACAAGAATAATTATTTTTGATAAAATATTGCATTTTACTCCTTTTGTTAAATAAATACAATTTTCGTTAAAGAAATAATTATTCCATAGAAAACTATTTCCAATCATAGCCGATTCATATTTTTTCAGGAAAAAAGTTAATATTGCATATTTACCACAATAATATATCAGATGTTACACATCATATGCGACTACTGTAAGACTCGTTTCTTTTTTTTATTCCTGTCCTTTGTTGTTTGCGTCTTGCAGAAGGAGGTGCTGCTGTAACACTTTGCAATTTAGTTTGTTGCTAACTTGTACAAGATATCACACTTTGTTCCAGCATCTGTGTAGTCCACGAACATGTTATAAGGAGCAATTTTTACATGGAAGAGTTTGATTGTAATGAAATATGATTGGGAGAAAATGAAATTTATTTACTTCTGCACATTATATTTAAGGTAATAAATGCTTATTAACAATCCAGTATTTTTCTTCATGAAATGCTGCTTATATGCCAATTTAAAAAACAAACAAACTGAGCAATTTATTATAATACTTAATTTTAGAATAACACTTTATTTAAAAAAAATACTTTAATTTTTTGAAGGATGAATAGCCACTTAACACATTGTAATTGGAAAAGAAAAATATATTATGAATCCTTTGCACAAAATAATACAGTATTAGAGAGGTCTCCACACAGTTTTTCCCAAATATCTATGGGTGTAATTGTTAGATTTGAACGAAATTTGGAGAATATTTATTATTTAGATTAGTAGCAAATATTCTCTCTATTTACTAAGTCATTTAAGTCAGTGCTAGCTATTTAATTCAATGCTTTTATTTTTGATTGTATTCAAGTGTAATATTTTCTGGAATTAGACAAAACACTGTCCAACAGAAAATTGGAAAAAAGAAAAAAAAATTTCAGTCTTATAGAATAATATTAATGAATCATAAAAACCAAATAATTAAACACTTGGTATTTACGTGTTACCGCCAACAAACGCCAATGTTCAAGATAACTCGCCAAGTTGGCAACCCCAATTTTGCATGTGTTGTATGCACTGAACTGGCAATCATGTGCTTCATTTCATATAATGTCGCCAATAGACTGCAATAATAAGTAAGTAACCAAACACTTTTATTCAACTCTTTATGAAGGAGAAAAAAAATGCTAAGAGCATTTAAATTATGTGACACTAATGACAATCTTCAACTGAGGAAAAACCTCGATACATACAAACAGAAAAATCATTTTATTTAATGACTTTAATATTTTTCATGATGAACTTAGCTGACAGCAAAAGGAAAGACTGTAAATGAACAATGTTATTTGATCAAATAATATAAAATGGATTTAATACTAAACAAACATGGGAAACACATTCATATAAGCACCTAATAAAAAGAAACGAAATATATCATGGAGTTAATACATTAATTAATAAAAAACAACCACACAATTTATTTTTAAATACTCTTCTGTACCATTTCATTAACCAAAAACGTTCATTATCTAATTTGCAATACAAAACAGTTTTTCTATCATGTTAGAAGAATGTACTGGCCAAAATATCATTAATATTGTCAATAGACATTTTTTTTTAACTTTTCCGCATAATTTTGAAGCAAACATTATAGACCCATGAAAATCAAAATATCATTATTTTGACAGTATTCTTATAAAATGCATTTATTAACCATTTAATTTGGAAGATTATTTTATTTTATTAGTGCAATGACATGCTTAATTACTAGGATAATTAACAGAAAATAAATTTTTTAAAATGAAATAAATTTTTTAATAATGAACATTGTGAGAAACATATATTAAGATCATTGCATATCCAGGAAAATAGAATACAGGAGATCATTTAATTCAAGGATGTAGCACACATTTCTTAAAACAAATCAGCTAATGTTCATATTTTTGTAAGCTAACAATCATGTTATTTTACCCTTAAATTATATTAGTTTAAAACTAAGAGATCCATTCATTCTTTTTGGTAATATATTCACTACCACAATTTGATAATAAGTAGCAAAATGGATAAAAAATAGCAGAAACATTAAATTTCAAAGATTAACAAGAAGAGAACTTAAAAAAAATTAAACTAGAAAAATAAATAAAAATAACAAAGTAATTGTATATGTATCAAAAAAAATATTGATATAAAAACATAGATAACAATCTGGATAAGATGCATAAAAAAGAATACAACTTTTTTTTATGTAGAATTTCTATAAATAAGTAATAAGCACAAAGTATTTAATTTATCTTATGTACATTAAAATAACATTGTAATTTTCTAATTTTAGACTGTTAATGGAAACTGCAACAAAAAATAAGATTATCATATTAAATTTTAAATGATTTTAAAGACTTTAAAGAATAATGGAAAGAAAACTATAAAAGATCACTAAATAAATATTTTATGGGATAATGAAGCTTTAAATCCCATTATGAAGTACTTAAATTAATAAAGTATAACATATTTATCTACAACACAAACATAATACAGGTTAAATACCAATAGAAAATACTGCAGTTTTTTCCTGACCTTTTTTTAGTACAAATTTAAAAAAAATGTAAATACACATTTTTTTCCCCTTTAGGTGGGAAGTTTTGCTTGACCTATTAAAACATCATGAATTTTCACATCTTTCTGCTGTTTGGATATTGATGCATCAAATAAAATTTTCTTTTCTTCCAAAGGTTCTCTTTTATTAATATGAGCATCTGAAATTCTTGAATTTTCTTGAACATGATGCTCGGGCAATTCTTGCTTAACTAGCCCTGGTAATTTATTGTCTATTATATTTTTTTCAGGTATAACTGCATGTTGATTTTCAATAAGAGTTTGAGTGTTCTTTTCTAAATTTGCAGAAGTTATATTATAAACAACTTCTACTGGAATTGTTTTTCTGACTTGTACTGCTTCTTGCACATTTTCCTTCACGACATTTTCTTCATTACTGACAATTTTTATAGGGATATTCCTTCTGAGAGGTTCTTCTGAAATATTCTTAGCAGCTACATTAGGTTTTCGTTCATTTTTTTGAGGCAGAATATTCTGATTGACAGTATCCTCATTAATAACTGGAGGGTCAATTTTTGGAAGCTCAGCAATTTTATTTTTCTTCTCATTGTTACTATTTATTTCCTGATGTTTCTGCAGTGGTTGAACCACTTCTTTTGTTTCCTGGACTTGTAATTTATTTTTTTGATGTTGGTCTGCATCTATTTTCCTTTGTTCCTCATGACTTTCTTTATGGAGTTTCAACTCTTCCAACACTTTCTTTTGTTGTTCCAATATTAATTTCTGCTCTTTGTGTTGTTGTTCTAGTTTCTGAAGTAACTTTTCTTGCTTATCAATGTTCTTATCCTTTTTGGTAACTTCAACAGCATTAGGTGTAGGTGGATTCATCTCTTTTTGTATTTCTTTATCTTCTTTCTGAAGAGCTTGCGGATCTAAGTCAGCATTCTGTTCAGCCTGAAAATATTTTTTAAATATGAAACATCTTTAAAATTATTCAAAGAAAAACACTGCATAAAAAATACAAATTAACTGAAGAATGAAATTTTTCTTAAAATCTTCAGTCATTCCGAAAAAAAAATGATTTCACAGTAAAGAATAGAAAAGGTTTATTATATTTATCATTTGTATATGATAAATGCACCTATTAGTACAAATACACCAAATCTTATATTACTTTTAAAAAATAAAATAGATTTCATAATTACAATACAATACACATGATAAATTCAAAATTTAACCATGCTTTTTATCTTTCAACTTACAGGTAAATTATCATTAAATTTCTTACAGGAAAATTACTATCTGGTTTTAACATCAAAATAAATACACATCCTTAATTTAACGTTTTTGGATAAATGATAACCAAGGGAAGAAAAAGGAATGATAATTTTTTATATTTGAGGAGTTACATTTATCCTCAAGTGATACAAAATGCAATGCATCCCTAAATATAAATTAAATAAACATTTATGTAATAAACAGTTCTATGAACATTATGTTGCAAATTTGTTTACATACACAAATCAAATTCCAACAATACAGAACTCAAATATAATATAAAATACTTAAAGCTAAGAAAGTAAAAGTTTGAAATTATATACAAGTATAATAATAAAAATGAATTTAAATATTCTTTACCTTCACTTCAGGTTCTTGTGGAACTGGTGGTTCTAAGCGTTTTTGGTCTAAAAAAAAACATATATATCGGACAGAATTTAATCATAATATAATAAGTACCATAAAATCTGGCATATAATGCACACTTTAAACACAGAAAGTAAGATTGAAATTTACGGGTGCACAATTATATGCCGGGTACAAAAATGATAACTTTAAAAATAAATAAAAAAAAAAGATTAGCATAGAAAAAAATTAAGACTTCTACATATACCTAAATACTGTTTATTTAAAAGAAATGACATCTCTTATGAACTTAAAAGAATGTAATTCTAGAAGTATACTATTTTTTTCTAAAGTTTGGAATAATACCTCGAATAAATGACTGCAAAATATAAGAGCATTGCATAAGTACATTTCAGGTTCCTTCATAAAAAGGGGTGCATGTTATACAACGAATATACATAAACATTACAAATTGCAGCTTAAAAGTATAGGTGTGTGTTATATGTCGGTGCACATTATACGCTGGACTTTACAGTGATTAAATTGTATAATTTAGTTTAAAACATTTTTTTTAAAACAGACAAACTGAACACTCAACAGTTTAAAAGAATTATATGAGAAAAAGATTAATTTATGAATATCATGCAGTTTAATAAATATGCATAAAAACAGAATTAATCCAATTGGTTTTTTAAAAGTGTGCCAGATACTTTAAAGATGTTATTTGCTTTACATGCTTCCAATCTGGATTATGAAAGTTAAAATAACTCTAAATATATAACAAAAAATATTGCAAACAAGCCTATTTACCATCAAGAGGTTTATCCTCAATTCCTTTCTTTTCCTTTTCTTTATCCATAAGAATTTCTTCTTTTAAAGCAGCAATAACTGAAACAATTTGTTTTTTTGGTTTAAATTATTTTTAGTACCAAGATTCGTATTAGTACTTTAGGTCACAAAATCTTCATCAGACATGTATTACATAGACCAAAACAAATTTATTTTATACAAATTTATCATTCTCACATTAATGTAAAAATTTGTGGTCATTAATAAAATATTTCAAAGTTTTTAAGTTGCATAAATTACATATCTTTCAATGTCATTAAATTTAAAAGCAAACATATGATAAGATAGCTAACATTTTAAAATATTCTTTTACCCTTTAAAAACAAAAACAAAAAATTAGCCTACATTTTTATCAATATATTTTCAAGGTTAGAGAAAATTCCTACCTGGTGAATGAATTTCAGGAGCTAGGGAACTCATAATGATATGGCTTTCAGGAGTAATTTTCACAATATTCTTTATTTGATCAGGAACTGGATTAGGTGTGTTACTAGGTTCTTGTAAAGTTGAATACGTACAAGCAATAAGAATAAAAGTTCCTATTCCCATTAAAATCTAATGAGAAGAAATAAGCAAATAACACATAATTTAGGAGACATTCATTTTAGAGATCAGAAATCATTTTAACAAATAAAATTCAAATATTAAGTTAAAAAATCATAAGAATCAAAGTTGAAGATAGATTTATGATTTGTTTGTATCACTTTAAAAAGCAATTTTTCTTTGAATCAAAATTTGCAGTTATTCCAAAACAATTGATGAAATTATAAACTTTTGTAAACTTATCATTCAAAATCCTGATGAATTAACTCTTAAATTGTTAATCAATTTAATACTAGAATGTCAGTTGGTGTTGATTAGACACTGGAGCCTATTTTCCTTCTTTCCACATTTTTGCAGGGAATTTGAAAATTTTTTGTGACTTTTAATCATTTTCCATAGTGATTACAGACAATTTTTTTTGTAGTTCTGGGTTAATTAGGAGAGATTTTAAGACGAAATATACTTGGAAAGTCAGCTGGTGTTGTTTCAACACAAACACAGTTTATCATTATAAATAGCTGTCGTTCAGCAAAAGATAATTCCCTAAGCAGATACCATCTCTAAAACAAACTTCTGGAAGTCATATTGCACATTTATTTGACCTCGAATGCAGTGTTATTGAGTTCACAGTTGAAATGAGTTATACTAAAATTGTTATTACATAGCATTTGCTTATCTGCTCATAAAAAAAATTTATTCAATTTTCGAACCTTGTGCAGAGCAGACACTATAAAACGATGACTCATAGTAAAGGTCTAAGCCCCGATGAAATTGCTAATTTGTTGTGAGAGCTTTCTGAGAATGAATCAGATGGTGATTAGCTGTCTATCTCTAATATAGATTCCGATGAAGACATACGATAGAGTGAAAGTGACTGTGGAGAATCTAAAAAAAGTGCACATGTAATTGATAATATTCCAGTAAATCCTGATATATATATTTCTAGGGTTGACACAAAATGGTTACTGCATAATAGTAATTTTCCTGGCAGATTTGCGACTCAAAATGTTTTGCGACAAAGCAGTCGTCCAACAAGTTTCGCAACACATAATGTCAAAGTCATCTTTTTAAATATAAAGTGATATAATATATGAAATAATAAATTACATGAAATAACATTAAAAAGTCTTAAAACTAAACCCTACTGAACAGAAGTAATGCAATTATCCAGTTATTACAATTATTTTATATCGCGGTGCCAAAACGACATGGTGGATGTTTAAGGGTAATCAAAATCGTGGACATTCTAGTGTTTAAATGTTTTCACACACATAAATAAATATATACCCATATCTCACATAGCATACTCAACAATGTTATATATGTGTATAATCTTTTCTACATTGTTTTGTTAAAACTTATGCTTCATAAAGCATGAATTTTCAATTCTACATTAAGATCTAGTTTCTTTATTATTAAATTAATTTTACGTAACACTTCATTTTAATGGTTGACAGTTGGATTTCTTTCTAGCTTGTCTTTGATATAACCATGCACTTTTAATCCCTAGTCTAAGAATCTAATTTACTACAGTGGATCTGAGTGGGATTTTGGCTTATACTGATAAGCCAAAATAATAGATCTACTGTAGTAAATTAGTACTCTTAGACTAGGGATTAAAAGTGCATGGTTATATCAAAGACTAGTTAGAAAGAAATCCAACCGTCAACCATTAAAATGAAGTATTACCTAAAATTAATTCTTTCTATTTTTTGTCAAATGTTTTACTTTTAGTTAAGTTTAGAAAATATAACTATGTATATACATATGTATATGTAATGGAGTTAAGTTTTAGTTTTTAAAGAAATTTTATTTTAAAATACTTACCTGAGCCATTCGTTTTTCTGTTGTGTTTTTACTTGTATCATGGATAAACATCAGAGCTGGAAAAATGAGGCATATCAAAGTTCCAATAGTCGAGCCAATTATTCCCAGAACAAATTCAATATTTGGCAACATTATGGCAACACCAATAGTAACAATAACCAAGCTTATAGTTAGTATACGGAATCTTACTTCCGGTATCACAGTAACAGCTAGATCATGGTGACCAAATCCCTAAAATGCATGCAAGTTTGAAGTTAAACACAATGTATATAGAACAGTATTGAGTTTTAAGCATACTAATATATTAAACATAAAAACAAAATCACTTCACAAGAAATTAAAAAGCAATTGATACTAATTAAAATTTTAAACTTATTATTTGATCAGATATATATTTTCAAATAAATTACATACATGCATTTATTAACTCACAAATCAATAACATTCAGCAAATGATGAAAATTAGATTTTTAATTAAAAAAAATGGATTTTCTAAAAAATTAACAAAAAATATATATATGAAGTATTTCTGAGTGAAATACTTTAAAAAACATTAACACTTTCATTTTAAGATGTAAAAGAGAGAGAGAGAGAGAGAATATACAATAAAGGCTTATGTATTAATGCAAGTATATTTAATCATTTTAAAACTACTTTAAATTAGGCAAGAGGCATTATATAGCCTTAGAGACTAAATATGCTATTAGATACGAATATGATAATATCCAATTAAAAAATAGAACAAATCATGTAATTTTATAATTTGTACTAAATAAATACCTTTGTCTAATTTTTTCAATCCCAGAAAAGTATTTAAAGTTAAGGTCAAATCAGATTATGTCAAAGATAGTTAAAAAACATCCATTGATAGTTGAATAATGACATTTGATTCATTTTTGCAATGCTCTTTTACAATTTTTCTTTATACAAAACATTATTACTAATGTATTATTCTACAAAAACTACAAGTAACTTCTCTTTTTAAGATGTCAAAATCAAAATACTAAGTAATAATGAACACAGTGAAACAAAATGTAAACAAAAAAATCATAATTGATTTTAATCAAATTCCTTTTTACTTTTAAAATAAAGTATAGATTTTTTACCTGTTTGAATAACAAGGAATGTAAACTTGTCCGACAAGGAAACAAACACAAGGGAAAACTAACTGCTACTGTAAGGATGAATCCAAGTTTGATTATTTCTGTAATTACAGAGGGTGTCAGGAAGATTAAAATATTTCCCGTAATTTTTTTATCATAAAATGCAATATAACCAAGTATTCCAACCTGCAAAAGTTATAAATAAAATTAAAATACATCATAATTCTATCACAGTTGCATCAATTTGTATAAACCAATGAAACTGTACAATTATAAGAACAGATTATGCAGCAAAAATATAATATTTTTGCTATGTTCCTTTTTCATTATATAAAGAAAAGATAGCATTTATTCTTTGTTAATCTAATATCAATTACATATTTTTTAACTAAGTCAGCACAAGGATTCTTTGAGTATACAGCACCTAGCAGACCAGTAAATAAAAGAAATTGCCCAAATAGTCGAGACAGTCACAAAAAAGCCTAAGAAAAAGATGTTCACTAAAGCACAGCAAGAAAAAAGTTGTCCACCAGTCACTAGAGCAGAAGTTATAACACACAATCAGGGGAGTTAAAGCTCAAATCTAGAGAGGTGAGCCTGTAAATAATCATGCTCAGTCATAAATTTGTTCAGCTACACCAGTTATCTTCAAACTGTGTTCCACAGAACCCTGGGGTTCCACGAGTCACAATAAAAAGAAATCGATAAATGTGTATGCCAAATGGATTCACATTCTCAATGAAGTTTGTAAAAATACAAGAATTTAAAGCTCATCCCTGTCATTAAGAAACTGAATATTTTATTTTGTACATAATAACTTTATGTTGCAATACTTTTTAAACTTTTACAATAATGTAATAAAAGAATATTAAAACATTTAATCTTTACATATATCTTTCTAAATAGATTGGGAATTTTTTATTGTTTACTATCTCAAGTTAAACAAGATAGTTTTATACTCATTAGTACAATGTCTTTGCAAAACTAAATAGTTTTCTAATAGAAAATACACCTTTTTAAATTTGTGGGAAAAAAAACAACCTACAATAAAAGAGAGGGAGCAACTTATCAACACATTCAATGTTGATCTAAATTTTAGCAAGAACAGCTCCTAAATTCTATGTTGCAAATTCATCCAAAATACACAGTATTTCTCACACAGCTATAAGCATTTAAATGCCATCAGAACAATGTATATAAGTGAAAAATATTTCTCAACGTGAGTGATTACAAAAACAAACTGAGCTCATATGTAAAGCGACTTCAGACAATTTCAACAGACTTATAATTTAACAGTTTGTGTAAGTAAATGCAAGCACATATCCCTGTTACTAAACATAATGCATGGGTAGGCGACACTTGGATCACAGATTAATATTATTAATGAGTAAATTATTTTAAAAGTAGATTAAAAATTTTTAACAATAAATGCAATATTTTTTTAATTGCCTTCCCATAAAGTACATATAGCACATTGAACTACTTTAAAGAAGGTTTACTATTATACTGTCCTACTATAAAAGGTACTTTAAGATATGTCCTTCTAAGTGTATGCGTGGAATATGGTTCTACAAAACTACTTTAGAGATCTAGGGGTTTCCGGAATACACCTTCTAGTTCTAGGGGTTCTGTGAGTTGAAAAAGTTTGAAGACCACAGAGTTACACTAATAGTCCTTGGCATACAGACACAAATCCATCTATTTAATAGAGAAGACCAATTTTTCCCACACAGTCACAATATCTCAGTAATGACAAGGTCTACCATTATGTTCCCCAATAATATTAAATGGATTATTCCTCTTGGGAACTTTAGCTTCCAACAGGAATATGTATGTCAGGCCAATCAAAACCACAACTCTTTAGCAAATGCATCTGGCTGTCCATTGCCAAGAACAACATAATGATGGGGAATTTACTGCAAGATGATTTCCTTTTCGACTCCCTTATTGAGTCAAGAAGGGAAACCATCTTGCAACTACATATATATATATATATTCCATCCATTAATTCTCATTTTAATTAATAATGATTATTTAAGTATATACATTACAAATTTTTCTAATAAATATTGTATTTTTAATAAAAATTTTATAAGCAGAATTATTGAAACACCATTCACGTTTTATAAATCGAGCAAAGCATTAAATATGTCATAAAAAAGTACATTGAATATTTTAAAGAAAGACAGTAAAAGTATTTAAAGTAAATAAAATTTGTTACTCAAAATAATATTTCTCAAACAGTTGCTAAGATTCTTTATAAATATTTTACAACTTTTTACATTTCTCCTTTTCAACAGGATCTAATCAATTCTTAATGTTTTTATTTACATTTAAAGGGAAGAATAACCAATACATCTTATATGGCATATTGTTAATTTAATAATAATTTTCACAACTATATAATTGAAATTAGAAAATACTAATTCTCAGAAAAAGAAGATATTAGCACATTTTTGCATTCTAAAAATGTTTTATTTTAAAGTATAAATGAATATAAATAATAAAAAATATTCTAAAGACTATAAAGCAGTACTGTATTTAATCTAAGTCAACATATTCTAATACTTTGAATGGATAAAAGCAATGATTTATTCTGAATTACATATTTATCCTTCAAAAATAAAATGTATAAATTAAAATGATTTATAAGCATAAAAATTTGTACGTTTTATGTAACTGAATTTTCCATTAAAAATATAATATATATATCACAACATTTATTCTGATGTATATGTGTCTAAAATATAAGCCTATACTAATTGCTTAGTAATTGAAAGTAAAAAAAAACTTGTTCAAAATTTTTTTAAAGAAATCAGCTACTAGGAAATACAAAAAAGACCCTACCATAATATATACAGTTGAACATAAATGAACTGCTCCCCCAACTACAGTCTGCATTCTTTTAAGGGAAGGATCATTCATTGTATCAAAGAATTCAAACAATTGCCTGTTCAAAAGTGAAAAGAAATATAAAAGCATAAAAAAAATGGATATTGTTACACTTTTATGCAAGTAATAAGTTTTCACAATAATTAAACTTAATGCAATCTAGTTAAAAATTTTACCACAGCAGTCCATTTCCATGTATAGTGTATTTATATAATACTTTATTCCAATCAAAAAGTTAATTTTGGGCCTCTTTAAAGATAAAAATGAGTTTTACATCCTAACGACAGATGTCTTTAAATCTGAGATAGTTAAAACAAATGAATTAATTCAAAAACTATGATGAAAAACAAAAATTCTCAGAAGCAAAGAAAATAATTTTGCATTGAAAATATCAACAAAAAAGTGTATTTGCATGAATATCTAAATACATTCTATGGACAAAAAAAATTGTATTATAACATTTAGTTACAGTTAAACCTCTATATTACGAATTTTTCTATAAAATAAACTTTTTTTCTGGAGCCAAGACAATTTCAAGATTTTATTCATAAAATAAGTCTCCCAATAGCGAAGTGCATTTTCTATTTAACGAACTTTTTCTCTTGTGATTCAATTTTTTTCTCCCTATTTTTAAAATATTTCTGGACATTTCAAGTTTTCTCTTTTTTAGCACGTTTTAGTAGTTAAGTTATAAAATAAGGTATTTTTAAAATTACTTGTGTACTTTAAATTAGAAAATATCCTTAAAATTCATTAATTTTGATATAAAATTATTTTCTTAATGTTGAAAATAGAGTATTCCTCTACATTCTTTTTTCCTGTTTTTCCTGCAGTTTCTCTTTTTTTTGATGGGTAAAATATATATATAATAAATAGATATTAATTTACAAAAAGTTGTGAATAATTACTTTTTCAATATATAGTGTTTATGAATTTAAAATTTGTTTTATGTGGTTTATAAAGTATATTGAAAGGCGAACATCTACAGAACGAATTTTCCATATAACAAACTTTTTTTCGGGATTTAGCAACTTCATTAAATAGAGGTCCAACTGTATATACAAGTAAAGCTTCTCCAAACCAAATTTACTTTTGTTTTTTAAACAAATTAATATATATTCAAGGTATACTTACGTTTGGCACGAAAGGGCCATAGAAAATATTGGAAGGCATGGGAGTAGTCCTTCAGATTTCCACCAATTGACTTCATACCACCAATCATTAGCAGCAAGATTAGGTACAGCTTCAGCAAAAATCTACAAGAAAATATTTAGATACAATGACAAATGCAACAGACTATTTAAATTAAATAAGATTTTTTGATGAAGAATTCAAAATAATAATGATAAAGAGAAAAATGTTGATGCAAAATATTCAATACTCAAAATCAAGTCTTAAAATTTCTTTTTTAACTATTAATCTAGTTCTCTTTATCTTCACAAAGAGACAAAACAATGATTTATTAAAGGGAAATTTCCATTGGATAATATAAATAGATGAATTCAACAAAATAAGATAACAGTAGACTTTTTCCAAGATTTTGCATTTTCAGTCTCAAACAAAGAAGCATGTGAAATGAAGATGAAAGTTAATAAAGCAATAAAGAAGCTGAGTGTTTTTTAAAGAAAAAATACCTCCAACGTTTTTGAAACTGCATATATTTATTTTATTTAAATATAACAGTTCTAAATAAATGACCTTTTATTAATTTAAACGATTCACAACCTCCCCTCCTCCAATAGTTAAAGAAATAGCAATTTTTTAACAATAGACAATACCTTTGTAAAGAGAGAATACTTACCTTCAAAATTAAGCATAAATAGAAAGCTATTGAAAGAGCACTGAGGCTTGTTAAACTATCAATTTTTCGTAGCATTCCAAGTGGTAGAGCAACACAAAGCCCGACAAGCATCAAGACATTTGTTCTAAGATTTGGAGAATTCTAAAAAAAAATTACTTTTAATTTGGACAAAAGTAGATAAAATGACAAAATAAACAATAAATATAATGAAGAAATACATGAAACAGCATAAACTTATTTAAAGTACAAATAAGTGTTTTGTATAAAAATTATAATTTAAAATTAATTGAGAAACCTAAACTTTCTGATAAATATTATAAATATAAAAAAATTTCAATATCTATCTATTATTAAACCGTTATTGTCAATAAAAAGCAAACAAAATAATTGTCTTTTTTTCAATGAACCATCAATTGAACAATGTTAACAAGACAAATAAGATTTTCTTACAAAAAAAAAAGTTTGCATAAGGATGTTCTTTTATTTATTTTTTTATTAACACTTTTCCCTTAAGTTTCAAACAAAGAACTATATTTTCAGAGTTTATTAAAAAAATATTTGTTTATAATAATTTTTTGCTTATAACATTTTTTGTTTCAAATTTTAAGCATTTATACAAAGAACTAACACACAAAAAAACTTAATCAGATGAAAAAATTTTAAACCTTAAAAACAAAATATTACAAGTATAGTTAAAGGATATAAAATAAATTTAATAGTATTTAGGAATAATATTTTTTGACTTTATGCAATCTTTAATGTTTTATAAAAATCTTTTTTGGATTAAAAAACCCAGCCACTATAGCCACTTGAATTCCCAAAGAAATTATTTCATTACTTAAATTCTATGGAGTTCATCTTGAATTGCATGAAATTACCGCATATTATCTGTCAGATATTATAATAAAGTTATTTTTCACAATCATACATTTTAAAACTAAAGACATGCATACTTTTTTTTATCCAAATACATAAAGTAAAAAAAAAAGTTGGTATATATTTAATATATGATCTATCTTAGTGTTTAATATTTTTTACAAAATGTCAAAATAATTAAATGAACTATGCTCAATTACATAGTGTATGGATTTCCTAAACTGCTCTCTTTTAATATTTCCATTACAGTATAAAATATTTCATAACAATGTCTTTTCACCCTTTTTTCACATGTTGTTAAACTTCTTTACTGTTAAATTTGAAAGGAAAGGGATGGGGCACTGTTGTTCAGTTGCTTTTTTAACAAGAAATTCCTATCATATTTAGATAGGACTTTCCTCTCATATATACATAATTTATAATAAACTTTAAACTTAGGTTTTATCTCTTAGTTTTAGGTTAGTTCAGGTTTTTTGACTTTTTATGATAACAGAAAAATACTTTTAAATATTTTAGTTTCCATATTCAAAGCAAAGCATTTTTTTATTATTTTCTTTTAAATTTGAAACAAAACAATTTTCTTCAACTTTTATCAAAAGAATACTGAAATAAATGTAAAATTAATTTTTGATATTAACATTTCATACATCAGAAAATGTATATTATTTGAGATAAAAAAATACTTTAAAAGTACAATTTAAGTAAACAAATAAAAAAAATAATTACATCAATACTTAAAAATTCTGCAGCCAAAGGAGGCCCAAGATCACCAATGACAACAAAAAAGGCAATACAGACTCCAATTAAAAATCCAATAACACTAGAAAACACATTTTTAAATATATATATAAACATATAACATAAATATTCAAAGAATAAATAAAATTTTTAATTTTGTTAAATTTAGGAGCATGATACTTTGATGAGAATTGCTATTACAAAATTGATCAATTATCAAATTTTAAATACACCAGAGCAATTCTTGGCTAAAATGTATTGAGGAACTGGGCGGAAGAAATCTGTTGAATATTCACATAATATTTCACATTGTGAAAGTCTACAAATAAAAGTTCAGAAAATATTTTTCTCTCTAAATGTATCATACGTATTCATATTTTATCAGAGTTGTTGAGCATATAAAATTCAGATTAAAATATAATGATTAATCCGAATGTTGAAAATATAAATGATTCTTTAAAATAGCAGATAATTTAATAATTCAGTTATCAAGACACAGATTTTCTTCTACATTGTTTTTGAACATTAATTGTTATATAAGAACAAAATTTGATTGCTTATTAGAAAAAGGCATGTACAATACTAATTTTCAGTAAAAATAGTGTACATACAACTATTCTTTTTGGAATAATGATCAGTATAATAAAAAAAGTTAACCATTTTTAAGGAAGAGAAGATTTATACCTCATTTCCACAGCTAATTTTCCAGTGGAACCAAAAGTATGGAATGCTAAAACAAATATTAGATATGTGATTAAAAAGCTTTATGCACACAAAAATACTTTTTTTCCCCATAAAACTTCTAAATTATTCATTACTATTTTGACACAATTAGTTTTAAAAAGTACATTCTTTTGTTTTTTTTATACATAAATGCAGTTATTTTATAGTATCAGTAGAAATGGTATATTTATAAATAAAGTGAATATATTTACCCAGGAATTCAAAATTTCTTCTCCGGGCCATTATTGCTGATTTTAGGAGTAGATAACATGCTAATCTCGTAAGAAGTCCACTAATGAAGATGAGAACCACACTCAATAGAATTCCACACTATGAGAAAATAAAGAAAAATTTCAATTTTTATTTAATTGAATTAGCAAATTCCAATACATAAAAAAGTCCCCAAGAAAAACAAAATGAAACATGAAGATTTAAAAAAAAATTCTTCTAGCTTTTTTTAGAGAGTTTAAATAGAATTTTTATTTAAACACTATATTTTTTATTTTCAAATTTTACTCCTAATATATAGAATTAAAACAGATGAGAACATATATAATGTCTAAAAAAATAGTTCTCTCAATTGCTAACTCCTAATTCTTCAATCAAGGATGAAAATACAGTTGAAAAATTCTAATAGTAATATAAAATATAATTGATATAATTTTTAAAACTTAAAGAAAAAAAGATTTCTTTGTAGTACTAAAAAGATAAAGAAAAGCATGTAACAAATTAGGAATCATTTTTGAAAATATTGTTAATTTGGGATTTAAGAAAGAAAAATAAAGCAAAATACAAAACTTTTTAGAATTTACATAAATATATTCAAATATGGTAAAAAAAATGTTAAATAAGGTAACATAGAATTAAGAAAATGATACACATACATTTTAAAATGAAAGAAATTATTAGTATTAAAAGATTAAATTACCTTCCTAAAGCAATATGGCATTGCCAAAATACTAACTCCTATAATGCTGTTTCCGATGTTAATCACACTCATCAAACAATTATAAGTACACACTGTCATCTTTTCCTGGGGAAAAACAATTATTTAATTCAACTCTGATTAATATTAAGAATAACAATAAAATTAAACACTGAAGTTATTTATAAAATAAAAACTGATTCCATGAAAAATTTATGTTTTCATGAAAATGTCCAATAGGGCTAATCCCCCTACCTCTTAAAAAAATTACTGATTAAGAAATCTCCAAGAAATAATTCCAAATCAACTTTTCCCCAATGACAAGGAACAAAAAAGGGTATAAGTTTTGGCACTTGGAATGTTCCAATACAATTTAAGACTGGTGCTCTGAGTAATGTTATTAATGTTGGCATTAAACATTTATTTATTCATAGATATTCCAGACACTTGGCTACTAGGCCATTAGTCTCGATCTAGCTTCCCAATACCTTAGAACAACAGAGTTAAAAGATAATAATGCAGGGCATTCGTCAATATGGTCCTAATACAGGGACACTCCAGAGTCACAAAAAGTACAGGCTGTGCTTTAATTAAATTTTAAAAAGATGGGAATTCAAACAATCGTGCTCAGTCAAAACATGAAATAACACCACGACTACAGTATGAGGAAAATCTGGAATGAGTGGTTTTGAACTAGTGAGACATTCCCAGGCCTTTCCCTTAGCTTCATTTGATAGGAAGGAGGAAAACCTCCTCTTAATTTCTAATTTAATTAGGAGTTTTGAAGAATTAAAAGTCATTTGGTTATTCGTGGTTTGTAGAATAGTTGTTCCTTTCTTTGCCAGGAAATTGGCTCTTTCATTTCTCTTGACACCACAATGAGCAGGAATGCATTAAATATAATTTGGATATCTAAGTTGCATTGGAAATTAGATGAACAGGCAATGGCACTCAACTTATAAAAAAACCTTAATCAGATCAACAGTTTTGAATGGCAGTGAGTGAGTGAGTGAATATTTATGTTGCCCTATTTAGCTAAATGAGGTCTTTTGGTAGTGAACCTTGTAATTTTGAACCATGGTCAAATGATGTGGATGACAACACTTCCTCTCCTAACTTCCCCACACCACACCAATGGAAGGACATTTGAGCCTCGACATATCTAATGTGCATTACCCCCCTGCAAAGTGGGCCTTCAGTGGTATCAGGCTTGAACTCATGACATGCCAGACATGAGTCCATTACCTTGACCACTAGGCTAACGCGGCTACTTGTATGGTAGCGAGTGCTAGTCATTAAATAAACCTGAAAAAGACAAGTTGCTGATTTTTGAGGGAAAAATACTTTAAAAGATCTTGGGTGCAGCTAAGCAAAATCATGTCTATAGAATGCAATATAATTATGAAATTTACAACAGATTTAAAGAACTGGATATTATAAAGTCTAGCTGTATTAGATGGTTTAAGCAATTTTTTAGATACAATGATTCAAATCCAACTAAATTAGTATCATTTTCAAAACCTGGAGGTACACAAAAAAGAGGAAGGCCCTCCACCAGATGGGTTGATTTTGTTGAGAAGGATCTTAGGGATCTGGGAGTCAACCATTGGCAATCTATGATTTCAAAAAGGGTCAGATGTAGAAGGCTTACAGAGACAGGCTTTAGTGCTTCTGAAGAAGAATTTGGGGATTTCAGCCTTTTTGTGGTATGGGCATACTTGAAGTTGTGAAAAGCAGTGAAGGAGGGGCACAAGTTAGGTTTTTGATAAAAAAAAATCAAGTAATAAGTCCATTTGTTAAAGAAACTAATATAGTTATTCTAGTAATAGAATTGCAATATTTTCGTTAGGAGAGAGCATTTAAAGAAGTTACAAAATTAGGATAAAGTATGGGTAAATTCAACCAAAAAATAAGCTTACAATTAGGGGAAGAAAAAAAAAATATTTAAAATTAATATAAAACAGAAAAAAATGTTTTTTTTTTATAAAAATAAACACGATATATCAAAACATAATTGAAAAAAAAAAAGGTGGGATAGGAGAAAAACTGCAGTGGGGTTTCCAATTTTCAATGAAGTTATTTCATCATTTTGTAGATGCATGTTAATAGCTTAGTGGGTACAGGATTGGAAAACATTGGATTAATGTATTTGTAATATAGATTACAATTATATTAGTTAATTTCTATAGAAGCAGTCTATTTCTTTACTAAGAGCAGCAGTCTTTCAAAGGAAAGGCCTTTGTTGAAAAATCTATTCAGGTTTTTCTTTTTATTGTTTTTAGAAATCACCCCTTGCTGCTTATTTGAACCAATGAATATCAATCACTTGATTCTTTTCCTATTTTCAGAATACAGACACATATAGAATTCTTTTCTTCAAATTTAAATAGAAATCCTCTTTCCATTGCATTAAAATCTGCACAAGTAAAATGAATAATTCTTTACATAATTATTTATGCAAATGTTTTTTTTTCTTCTTTCCTGTTCTTTAAATTAGTAACTTGAATTTATTTCACATTAAGCCAATCTTATAATCATTCCAAATATTTTTTGAAACTTAAAATATAAGAATAATCTACTTTTCAACATGCTACAGAATATGTTTTTGAATATTACACCTTTGACTAAAATGGAATAAACAAGTTTTTTGTCAGTACTTTGTTTTATATTATGATAAAAGTACAAGGTTTACATTTAATGCTTTGAAATATTAGAAACAGTTATAGTTCAAATTTTCTATAGAAAATTTTAACTATGTGTTTTTCAAAAAAAAAAAAAAAAATTGTTTTGTTGCATATTTTAAATTTGTGTAAAATATTACAATTACCCCTTTACAAATTGTGAATACAAATGTTTAACATTTTAATGAGTAGTCACATCTATTACAATGTACAGGGTATCCAAACTCAGTTTTGAAAAAAAAAATTGTATTTGTTTGCTTAAATAACTTTAATTTATAAACTAAAAATTTTTTGATACTTAATGTGACCTAATCATTTTGCTTCTGCAAACTAAATGTTTGAACAGTCAGTATTTATCAGTTCAAGTATTCCCCTGCAATTGACCATGTTTCAAACCTTGGGATCTTATGAAACTTATGGCTTTGATAAAAATCCCCCTCCCTCCCTGAAAAAATTAAATTAATTATTTTTTTTCACGACATTCTAATCCTTACTTATAGGAAGTTACTAATATGTCAAACAATCTAAAAAAATGTTCACCGTTACATTTTCATTTGAATAATTATAATTAGGGGGAAAAAAACGGTACAACCCAACATAAGTTTACACATGCAGAAATTTCATACAGTATTACGTCAAGAAAATACTAAATTAATTTCCAAAATCATTGTGTTAATAATGTACGTGTATATTATAAAATAAATTTTAAAAATACTTGTAACCACGAACAAATATTATGAGTGAATTGGGAAAAAATATACATACTTTTCAATGTACATAAGCTCAACTTATAAACTTTTATGTGGCATGTATATACGTAGACATCAAATTAAACAGTTAACTGGAATCAAAATAATTTAATAAAAGTTTCATTGTCCTGTTAAAAAATTTGTTTGCGTAACTAAGGAAAGCAATATTATTTTAAAAAAGAAATTTATAAAGTATTGCGAAATTTCTGCAACACGGAGGAAAAAATTACGCTACAAATAAATCTTGCTACAGGTATTGTTTGTTATGAAATATTTGGACAGGATACCGAAATTAACGCGGAGAGAACGCAACAGGTGTAAATAAACAAATTGCAATGGTCACAGTTAAATATATTTAAGTTGATTGATGAAATGTACAGAAAATTTTGCATATGAAAGTATTTCCAAAGTATTTGATATGTTTGAAGTGAAAAAAGCATAATTTGTCAGTTAAAAACTATTTTAGTGGTTTTATTGTAGGAGTTTGGTATTATTTCTTTATTAACTCGTAGAAATGACCTTCATTCTGCATATCAGATTGGATGAATCAATCAATCAAGTTAAATCACACGGCACACAAATGTTTACAAATGTTTTGGAACTTCTCGAAGCTATAACTCTTTTATTTTCTAAAGATAAAAAGGATATAATTCATTTTTCAAAATGAAAGTCGATGAAGTTAAAAGATGCAGTTTTCAAAATTGGTACAGCGATTTTAAAAAAGTGACAATCAAAAGGTATTTTACAAAAAAGTTCTTCTGTTTTTGCTTTGTAAGCAGCTTGCAATTTATATTAAATAATAATTTATATTAAAATATGTAATCATTAATGTTTCCAAATGAGCGATCACTATACAGGGCATCCAAAACGTATCCGTACTTAACTAATACTTAAAAATAAATAAGGAAGCAGTTTTTTTCCTGTTCCATAAAGAAAATAACTTTTTTTGTGAGATATCATTGTGCATACCATCAGTTTTGCGCAGCATATAAAGTCTTTAGATTTTCAAACATTTTCTATGAAGCATTACTGAATCAACGGTATTTTATTGGAGACTAGTTAACAATGTTATTTTACTTATCCTTAAGAAAAAAATCCCAAATTATTATGGCTCGAGATCTTTGGCCTGATTTTAATTGGTAGTATGTTATAAGTTGTAAATCTTTTGAACCATTCATAAATTGCGAGTCTTGAAAGTGGATTTCAATTGTAGATCGTTCAAAATTTATGCTATACTTGTATTGCAGATTAAAATTTGTTAAACCATGCTACAATTTGTGCTTCTTCTAGCTGTGAAGCCATTTTGAACAGAGAATGTTATAAAACATTAGTGTTGAGCCATCTAGTTTACACTTCATCCAAAAAAGCTGTGGTGTTTTTTTATTGAACATAAATAATCAAAAGTGCATAGTGTTATTTATTTTGCTTCTAGTATATTATCGCAAACGCATCAGCTACATTATATGAAACAAAGCACATAGTTGTAAATTCAGGGCGTACCACAAGGCGCATAATCAAGGTTGCCAAGATGACAAGTTATCTTGAATGTTGGCATTATTGCGATAATATGTAAGTACCTTTATTTTTTAAAAGTGAAAAGATACATTTTGAGATTCTTGAGACATGAAATAATCAAATGATGCCGTTGTATGTATTACTTTTTAAATAATTTTCCCAATAATTGAAACAAATATACTTTTCTAAATAATTGAAATATTTCTACTATAGAATTTGTAGAGTTCTTCCAACATAGATACTGCTTCTTTAAGCAAACATTACATTTTAGACATTTATTGCTAAGAACATCATTTATCAAAATATTAGTAATCACATTTAAAACCTCCTACAATTATTTTTAAAATTATAAAATCTTTAATGCCTGATTTGTAAGTTATTATTCAGATTACTGTTAAAGTGGATTTTCAGGGTTATTTAAATTGTAATCTTGTATTAATATGTTAAGTGTACCTATCTTGTATAATTAAATCTGTATTTCATTTTAATGAAATATGTATTTATATAATTAATAAATGTATATTTCATCTAATGATACTGTAAAAAAAAGGTAGGTACTTAGGTATTATCGCAAAAGTGACCAGCTCTATTAATAACTAGCCATGTTGGCAACCCCAATTTCCTAAGTGTCGTACACACTGAATTGGCAACCATGTGTTTCATTTTATATAATGTTACCACTAGGTTGCGATAATACCTAAGTACCGAAAAGAAAAAAATGCATGCAGAAACTTAAAATCAAAATATAGTACAAAAAAAAATCCAAAAGTAATAGTTGTAAATAAATAAGGATCAATCCATTCAACAGTTTAATTTATTTTAAAAACTTATTTGATTTTAGATCCAAATTTATAAAGAGAAGTCTAAATTTTGGGAAATTTAAATCTTGATTTTCATATTTGTGAGTATATAGCTTTAAAAATTTTTAAATTCATTTTCATGCTTATTCTATCAAGAAAGCTATACTTTCTGCCAGTTTATTATCAACTCTTCTTTCATTCTCTCATGGGATTAAATTAAAACTTATCATGATGTTGGTACCTTTACCCTATTGTACGAAAAGTTATCATTAAGTCAATTATTGTATGTTACTGTATATAATCTGAAAATTTTTGGAACTTTTTGAAGTGAAAATAAGGGATCAGCTTTGTCGCTGTCTGAAGGTTATGGAGGGGAGAGCATTTGAGGAAGAAGCAGACAGGATCATAAAATAGTTAATTTTATTAAACTTTAGCACGTTATGAAATACACTTGTATAACTTAACTCTGGGAGAAATATAAAATCCTAACCTGTAATCGGATAACTAAATTATGGAAAGTACTTATCTGGAGTTGAAGCTCCTTGCATTATCCTGCTTGCAGCCAGATATCTAGTGCAATTCTTCCACTATTCCTGGTGGATACTCCATTGACTATCAATCTTGAGATGCATGGCCACCAATCATGATTTTCTAACACTTGGATTTCAACTGAACGATAAACACTTAACCATTAACTCGCATACTCAATGACAGGCACTTTAGTAGTAGTTACTTTTGCATAAAATTAAGTCATCTCTATGGAAAGCAATTTTTAAACTAAAATCACAGTTTAAAAATATTTTCATCAAGATGATTAGCAAAAGACCCAAATAGATCCTGTTACAAACTATTGTACAAGCTCCACTATATAGGAAAAAATGGTTTATTTAACATTTTTCATTAGTTTTTAATGTTAACTCTTTGGGTATTTTGAATGGCACTTTTATTCTAAAAACATAGTGTAATAAATCCTTCAAGGTCAGGTTCAGAAACCTACAATGACTAGTACAGCTATTGTAGGAGAGGTAACAAATGAAAGCAATATGTTAACTTTAGATAAAGTTACCAGAAATTAAACTATTGTTGGTGTTTTTATTTTACAGCAATTTGATTGGAAAACATTCTACCCATTATACCCACTTGATAACATTTCCCTCCTTATGGTGGGATGTTTGAAAACTTTTTTCAATTCAGGTTATATAAAAGTTTTGAATTTTGTGCAAATATTTGAAGCAAAAATATATTTTTAGGTTATACTCTGTTAGTTCTGTTAATGAACAGCGCCCTCTAGCGGCTTGTAAAGAAAAACGTCAGTGTAAGTGTAACACTCACTCCGAGAGGTTGTGTACGGAGTAGAGAGAAAGATTAAAAATATTACAGCTTATAATTTAGTGTGCCACATTGTAGGATATTTTTGAAAGAATTCGATTCCCACGATAATACGTGCACAGTTAGAGAATAGGGGTCATTATATACACAGTTACAGAGGTTATTCTACAGATTAACATTTTTATTATACACTCAGGAACATTGAAAATAGTGACCCAAGAAGAAAGCTAAGTACAATCGCGAAACTTTGCAAATAAGTAAAGCGTAATGTGATATGCAAATGATCCAAGTTTTGTGCCAATACGCATGCTCATACATGCCGAGGTGGCGCTACAATCAGGAAGAGGGTGCTATATAAGCCAGCGCAAATTCAAAGATTCATGAACGTAACGATTACCTGCCGATTGTAGGAAGACTTTGGTAAGCGAAACATGCCAGGTAAACGTGCTAGAAGACATTTCTCACAGTTAAGCGAGTTTGAGAGAGGCCTGATCATCGGGATCAAAACTGCAGGCTGGTCGACGCGCTGTGTTGCTGGCCAGGTGGATCGTTCGGAGTGTGCCGTTAGAAATTGTTGGGAGCAGTGGACATGAGAAGGTACCCACACGCAGAAAACCGGGTCTGGAGCAACCAGGAAGACCATGAGGAGAGTGGATCGAAGGATCGTGCGGCAAGCACTTGTGGACCCCACAGTGACTTGTTCAACGATACGAGCAGACGTACGCATAGCAATTGTTCCACAAACAATTTCGAGACACCTTGCAGAAGCAAATCTTAAATCCAAGAGCCCTTTCCATGCACTCCATTTAACACTGGAACTGCGTCTACAGTGGTGCCAAGCCAGATCAATGTGGAATGTCACAGATAGGCAAAAGGTTGTGTTTAGTGATGAATCCTGGTTTGTTTTGGGGACAGATGATAACTGTGTACGGGTGTGGAGGTGCCCTTGTGAGCGGTACAATTCCCCCCACACTGTTCTACGTCACAGTGCCCGCACAGCTGGTGTAATGGTCTGGGGGGCCATAGCCTATGATAGCCGGTCCACTTTAATTTGATGCATGGAACCTTAACGGGCCAACGTTACATTGATGATATTCTTCGACCCCATGTAGGACCTTTCCTAAATGGTCTCCCAGGGGCAATTTTCCAGGAAGATAATGCTCGTCTGCATACAGCAAGAGTTGCTCAAGACTTCCTACGTCATTTTCAGACTCTTCCAAGGCCGGCCTGCTCCCCTTATTTGTCCCCTGTAGAGTACGCGTGGGATCAGCTAGAATGGCAGATGCCATCGTGTCACTCTGTACATGATTTAGAGTTGGCTGTTCAAGATTTGTGGGCCCATCTGTCTCAGGACAACATAAGGTGTCTAATCAACTCAATGCCGGACCGTGTGGCGGCATGTATTGCAGTTGGAGGTGGTCCAATGCGCTATTGAAGTTGCCCAGTATTTGTGTTGTTGCACACCCTGTATTCGTTTAATTGTCTTGTTTTTGAGATCAAGTGAATCTCTCATCTGTGTCGTTATGTGTATTAAATTTCATTTAAATCCAATGCTTTCTTCTTGGGTCACTATTTTTAATGTTCCTGAGTTTATATTAATTTTGCATCCTTTTTAAAGATATTTATTAGCATAAAAATAAACAGCACAAAATATGTAACTATTTCTTCAGCTAAAATGAAATAAAAGTAAAATTGTACATGTATTAAGTACTTTTAAATATATATATATATATATATTAAAATAAGAAAAAGACAACATAAAATATAAGTTTTTACCTTCACTATGGTTGTTTAAAAACATAAATTAAAATTTTAACCTAGGGCTTGCATCAATCTACTTTCGTGTCACAAAATCAGGAGTATAATTTGCAACTTCAAATTTGACACAATTTTGAGCATTTAGTTGCGGACTCGAAATATCTTTTATTTGAGGAAAGAGATTTTTTACTCGCATATATATAACCAAAAGCAGAAAGCAGAGTGCACGAAATTTTCTCTTTTCAAGCAAATAAATCTTTTCAGCAATGACATTTAATAATTTACAAAATAGCTGTAAATTTATCTTTAGAGTTATCTTTCAGATTTTTTTGTAATTCCCTAAATGTCCGTAACTCTGAAGATGTTTGTCAAATAAGGTCCATTACAAATTTATCCATTTCTATCCACTCAAAAACTGACAAATTTGTTGGGTAGTACTGAGTGCCACACAGAATTGTACTGTGTGCCTAAGGTGCTGATCCCTGTTTTAAATCATGGGTCCAAATATTGATATCACTAAAAGCTCGTGTAAAGGAAAAGATGGATGTTAAATCTGCCATGACTGAAAATTCTCACATTGATATGTTTAATTTAGGGAGGAGGGTGGCTCAATATTGAGGGGTAGATTTCTTCATATTATCTACCCCAGCAGCCCTTGTATTGCTTTGTAGTATGGCGTTAAAAAACAATCAACAGAAATAGGAATAAAGACTAAAAAAGGTAGTGGACAGAGAGAAGGATATAGATTAATTTCATGTTTGTGAGAATTATACATTTACCTTTTGTAACTCATTCTTGTAGAAAGTATTGTTGAAAAAATACTGTTTGATTTTGAACAGAATAATGCACGAAGTAGAAAATCTTGAAATTTGAAGTATTATTGAGTTTTTTAAGCTTTACAGCACATAAATTTCTTCCAGTGTTGATGGAAAGTGATGTAGAAATTGGAAAAATTATGTGAAATTGGTAACATTAAGTATTTTACTATAAAGTATTTTTTATATTATATTTATTGTATTAAGTTATATATTATTTTTTCTTGATTTGGAAGTAGAAGATGCTGATAAACTTTCAATACTGTATTTTTATTTTACAGTATTATCTTGCCACTACCTGAGGAATTTGTTTCCTATATCTTAAAGGATGGAATAGTTTTACCAAAAAAGTAAGCTTTTTTGAAAAATTTTTGTATTTTCAAGTTCGAAAACAAATATTAAAAGCAAAATTATTTTGAAATATATGCATTTTAAAACATAATTAAAAATGCAATTTGAGTACATCAATCAAATGTAAATGTTATGGAACTGAAATATTTAGTTTCTGTATGTAAGAATGTTAATTATATAAATTAACTGAAGAACTTTTTAAAATAAATTTATAAAAAAAATAACAGAAGTTTTATATATAATGATGAGAAAAATTAAACTAAATTAAATAAAAGAAGATATTATAAAAAAGAATTTCCAAACATCAATTTAAGCATAAAATGATTTATACCAAATTAATTAACTAAATGAACAAAAATACAAAATACAAGTATACCAGTTATATAAAGATTGCTGATTATATTCAAGTTCTATTTCTTAAATAATGATATTGATTTTCTAAAAATGGGCAAAAATATAAAATGTGCCAGTTAAATTCCTGTATTGTGAGCAGCAAGCAAATTAACATTGGCTACTTATTCACTGCATGCATAGCCCCAAATACTTATCAACTGCTATGTCTGTACTACACAGAAGGTTATTCACATTTTTTGGAAATGATTTTGAAATTATTTTCTCATTTGCATTTTGAGATAAAATTTTGGCTGGTTCAGATTAATCATCTGTTAATGTTTTCTTTTGATTGGAACGTAAAACTAAAGATTTAGTTTGAAATAGCTCCTAAAATTGATAGATGGCTCAAAGGTTATGTAACAGCACTTTCCGAGGAGAAATATTCGTATCAACAAATTGTAAAGCCATGTAAAAATCACAGTTATTGCATTTAAAAAAAAGGTAAAAAGAGGAGGGAAGGTTGATAGGAAAAAAACTTCTAGCTAAATGTAAAAAGGGAAACATGACCACGAAACCTCTTCCTAAGACTGTTAGAATGCAGGAAACTATCAAGAAAGTGATGTCCCTGAAAATCCGCTGACTGAAAGATTAATTGTATCAAAACTAGGAATGTCTTCCAACACTGTAAGTAAAATCATTCATAAAGATATAAAATTAAAACAGATGTTTAAACCTAAAGTTCATCTGCTTTTGCTAAAACATGTTAAAAAAGAAAAACTAATTGTAGAAAATAATATGAAAAAAACCTAGATGCTGAAAAATGGAAATTTGTAGTAACACTAGATGAGGCATGGGAATATTTAAGTAACTGTTATAAAAAAAGATTAGTTTTCTATTATTCAACTGACGGGAACTGTGATAATTGCAGGATTTTTGTACAAAAACAAATTAAAAATAAAAAAGGTCTCAAATAAAGCCAAAATTAATTAACACACACTGCTATCAGCAGAATATTTTAGAACCAATTTTTGTTGAAGAAATTCAATGTTATATGGAAAAGACATTGTTAAAGATCAGCTTCATATCCACCCAAAACCTCTAGTCACTCATCTATGTCAACTACTGCTGATTTAGCACAGAAGGAATCAGAAACTGAAATAAAGTGCATCCAAGTTAAAGAAATGTCTTTAAAATCATCTGATGCTTCTCCAATAGATTTTTGTGCTTCTGGTTTATTAAAATGATCCTTAAGAAGAGACATGCATCCAAGAATACTGAATGAACTATGGAAAGCAGTTCAAGAGGGATGGAGTAAAATTGGCATCACAGTACTAAAAAAAAGTTTACGTTTATGGGAAGCTTGAGTTAGAGCTATTGTCAGGAATCATGACTATCAAGTAGAAGTAAATCACATAAAAAAATCTGGCATTTATAGGTAAAAATTAAGTATCAAAATTGTTTCCACGTAAAGTGCGAACAGCTTCTGCAGTATAATATTTCTTACTATATTCAATAAATAAAAAAGTATTAAATTGTAACTTGAATATCAAAATATACTTTTAATTTAGGATGAATGTAATTGTAAAGTATTTGAATGGGTGAAAAAATATTTTGTTATTTGATATGACATTTTTGGTATTTACGAACACTTTTATTAGTTTAACAATATACCAGTTTGTTACATCATTATTCACACACACATTCATAAAATTATAAAAATGTAGTTTTATTAATTTACTAAACAATTGTGATATGGACAATATTTCAAAGTTTTCAAAACATTTAAGTTTTTATAATTGATAATGGAGGGAATATTTTTTTTAAATATCAATAATTTTTTTGTTAGTTAATTGAAGAAAATAAAAATTGTAATAATTATATAATGTACATCTTAAAATTTGATATTGCATTCTTTTTCTAAATTTTTTTTATTTTATATACAGCAGTGGATTTGGATATTCCGTACCCACAAATGACAGTGATACTGAGAGTGATAATGAGACTGAGGTAATTTAAAAAAAATTTATTTTAAGAGCAGAAAGATGTGTTAAAATAATCTAATCTGTATATTTTTTTTATAGCAAACTTGGGAAGATAATGAAGAGGATGAACCAGAGGTATATTTATTATTTTAAGTAATATATCTTTTTTATCTAAAAAACATAAAATTTTTACAATTCTGTAAAACATGTTCTAATAATTTAATATCTCCGAAATTTATTGTATTTCAAATAATAAAAAGGAAATATACAGTCGGGCCTCCATTTTAAGAGCCTCTATTTTGCGAATTTTTCCATTTTATGAACTTTTTCTTATAACCCGGAATATTTTACAATTTTTTTCATAAATTCACCTCCAAATAGCGAAGTAAATTTTCTATTTAATGAACTTTTCTGCTCGTAATTTGATTTTTTTCTCCCTATTTTAAAAATATTTTTGGATGCATCAAGTTATTTTCCCTTTTAAAACATTGTATAGTTATCAATGACCCTGAATTGGTTTTATCATCTGCTCAACTCCCCGAGAACAATAAAGTTGTCCTAATTTTTCAAACAAAAAACTCAAACAAAATTAACAAATTTTATTAGTAATTAAATTTGAGGGTATATATCGTAATGTATGCTTAAAATTACTGGTTAAGAAAATATATATGTTTAAAATTACTTTCAGGCATAAAATTTCAAAATATCATTATAATTCATTAATTTTAATATATTTTTTTTATAGTTGAAAATACAATGTATTTCTGAACACTTTTTTGTCTTGTTTTCCTTGTAGGTTTCTTTTTGTTAGGTAAGATGTACAAAATAAATAGATATTAATTTACAAAAAAAAGTGGTTTATAAAGTGTATTAACAGATGAATTTCTATGTATCGAATTTTCCACATGAAGAACTTTTTTTCAGGATTCACGACTTTGTGTTAAATAGAGGTCCGACTGTAATTGTTTAAAAATATATAAAGGTTTCTTTTATCTTGTACTGAAAAACTTAAAATATCTGTATTTTTATATATTATTTAAAGAAAATAAATTATATTTTTGAGAGTCATTATTTTGAAAAATTCACTTGTTTTGCAGAATGTGTTTTGTTGTATTAATTATCTTACATTTCTTTTTTTGTATTTTTTGAAATGAATATGAATTTTATATTTCATAAATTATCAAATAATCATTAATATATTTCGTAATCATTAGATAAACATGTTCAATAAAGACATATTTCTTGACAAAATATTCATTTGTGTGTTGCATAGTTTCTATTTTATCTACATGATTTCCATACTTACAAAATGACATTAATATTAAATAACTATTTAATTATATACATATGTGTGGTGATTTTTTTTAAATTAAATTTTCAAGGCACCTGAATTTGTGGACTTTGATAACAGTATAAAAGATGCAATTGAGACACTTGGTGGCAAAGTCTTCCCAAAATTAAATTGGAGTAGTCCTCGTGATGCTTCTTGGATAGCATTTAACAATAGTTGCTGCTGCACAACAGTATCTGATATTTACTTACTTTTGAAAAGTTCAAATTTCATTACCCATGATTTAACTCAAAGGTAATAAAAAATACTCTCATTGTCATAACTGGTAGTAAAGTTTGAAAAACTTAATGATTTTAAATTCTTATTTTACATTTATTAACAATTATTAAAAGCTTTTTATAGTTATCTTTATGTGGTGATTATTCATAGAGTTTAGGTACATTTTAAGCAGAGAAATGTAATATTTTGACTCTTTCTCTGCACAAGTAATGATTGTATATATTTTTAAAGGTGTAGTTTATTCTTTTCTTTTTTTTTTATTGTACAAAAAATTAGCTTTCATTTGTTATTATAGCTTTTAGTATATAAATGTGTAAAGTTTTCACAAGTTTATCTTTTTTTAAAAAACAGAATCAATGTTTTTATTTAAATTAAAATGCACTCTGAAATTCTAAATTTATTTTCTTTACGGAACTCTTATATTGATGCGTAGATAATTATTATATTGCTACATTTCGAAATTCAAACTGCTACCATACTTCAGGATTGTATAAAGTTTTGTATTGTTTCTGTTTTTATAGTTTTATGATTGTTTTTTTTTCATCTGAATGTTGTCACTTATTTTATAGCTATATGTTTTGTGAGGATTTTAATGAACTTCAATTGAATAATTCTGAATCTACAGATCAAAAGGAAAAATTTTATCTTGTTTTAAGAAGATGGACGGAAATTGACCCATCAGGAGAATTTAGATGTTTTGTCCAAAATGGTGTATTAATTGGTAATGTTTTTGACATAGTTTTGTTTTTAGCATACTTGATTATATGGAAAATTTATATATTCTTAACTAAAAATATATTGTCATTATTAACACATTTGTAATATATTTCTGTTTTTTAATGAAAAACAAGCAATTAAGAATAACAAAAGATTATTTTATTATATTTTATGCTAAATATAGTTTGTATTTGAATTGATCCCTTGAAAAACATTGAAACAATCCCTTGTATCTTCATAAATCCTCTATGGAGCATTTTTTATGGTTTAAATATTATATTCAAATAAAAATTCTACCCATTTCATGATTATAGTCAGTAAATGACTGCATTGATTTCAGTTTGTTTTAATATTATCTATGTAAGTTAAATTTTTATTGCATTATAAAATATACGGTTGATTATGAATTATATCACATGAATACAATAATATCCACACAATTCAATATGATTTCCTATATTATGGAATATTAGAAATAGTTTAATATATGAATTAGACTTTTAATTATCTTTTTTTTTCTGTAATGGGGCTGTGTATTTGTATTTCTACCTTTGCAGACCTAGTACATTCACCAGGAGTTATCACTTTTTAGTGCGGCACCATTTAGGCAATACCAATTACTTCAAGTAATTTTGACACGTAGTTTTTTCCCCAGAGGGAGGCACCTGAGCTCTGCCAATGCAAAATTTGACAAAGGAATTTAATTTTACCCAGAGCATCCAAGCCAAATGGACACTCAAGGGATTGTTTTCATGCTGTATAATCATACGACATGGCCACTGTCAATTTTCTGCATCAGGAAATTCTACCGACTTGGGCCGAGGTTGAACTCGCAATCTTTGGTACAGAAGGCCAGCGACAAACCAACTACGCTTACCCAGCTGGCTTTTTAATGATTATAAAATAGTATTTTATTTTCTTATAATAAAAATACTTTTTAGTGATATAATAAATTATGCATAAAAAATCATTCAAATAAATAAAATTTTGTGTATAGAAAACATCTGTTTTATCTGAAACATTTTTAAAATTCTATTTATATACTTTTTTGTAAAATTTTTAAAGTTTACAAAAAAATAAATAAAATTATTCTTACTTTTACTAAATTTAAAAGATGAGAGAGAAAAGAATATGATATAGTGGTTTTATGTAAAAAAGCTCAATATTTCAAGATTAATGAAATTCTTAATTTTTTGAAAAAATACAAAGAATTCAGTTTGTTACATACAAAACATATTTTTTAAATTGCAGAAATTAATTTTTTTCCCTTACAGGAGTTAGTCAGAGAGAACATAGCTTGTATTTTGATCATATCGATCATCACAAAGATGCTATAGTTGAAGATATTGTTAATTTTTATCAACATCACATACAGTCTAAATTTCCTTGTGATAACTGTAAGCAAATTTTCTTTATTATTGACTTTTCTATTATAATTAATGAAATGATTTATGTTGATTAATTTTAATTGTTAGTAATGCATACTGATAAATAACTTATCAAATTATCATAAAATGTGTGTGGTGTTTTTTTTTTAATTATTATAATATATCCAAAATACCATTATAAATAATGAATAGTAATAATTAGTTGATTATATCATTTAGAATTGTTTTTCTGTTCAAACTTGTTAAAAATTTAAAAAATTCTTTATTGCTTAAATGTTTGTAATAATAATATGTTAACAAAAATTAAAAATTCTTTATTGCTTAAATGTTTGCCAGAATGTTATACTAATATTACTTTTAATGGTATTTCTTTGTAATAAAGTATTTTTCTTTGTAATGTTTATATTTATATATATATATATATATAATAATTCCCTCTAGCATCCTTTTAATTAACTATTTTAATTATATTTAAACAAGCTTTAATTCTTTGGTTCACAACTAATGCCCTAATCTTAATCGTAATCAACTAGTATCAGAAATCTCTTTCCCGCCCATTTTAACCAATCAGAACTCTTATTACAAAATAGTCATGCGGTCTTCACTGCTGGGTATAAATACCGATGTCTTTGGAAATCCTGCTCTCTTCTGTCTGTAATCATGTAGCCGGCTGCAGCGCATTGTGTGCTTGTTCTTTTTCTGTGTTGTGTCATCCATGCTCTATGTTTATGTGTTTCAAGGTGGTCAATAAATTGGATTAACTTTCAAGACTGCCTCATCAATACTGCAATAATATCATCCACTCACTACGTAATACAATAATCATTTCCAATGGCCACACCCTACATTTTTGTTAATATCGTTACAGTAATATCGTCCACTGGCCATGACAAATTATGCAACACTATAAGTTTTATTATATATATATATATATAATAAAATAATAATAATAATAACAAAGTTTCAAAGATATTACAGTTTTATTTCAAGAAATCTTGCTTTATTTTGTTTGAGCTGATTTTATTTTTCCTGCAAAATATTTATATTTAAAATTGAGATATTTAATTTAAAAAGAAAAAGAATGTTTATCTTTTTCTTGATTCAGAAAAAGGAATTTAACTTATTAAGTATGCCTATTTTAAAAACCCTTTTTTCATTATTATATAACATTATAACTTGTACTTTTTATTTTCAAAGTTGTCTCTTCTTTATTTCATTAGATATATTAGCAATTTTTTTGTAATAAGAAAAATTCATTTTTTATATCATAATGTAGGCAGTTTTGAGTGATGTTTATTTATATATTTGGAGAGCAGTAAACCTTAATTTAATTTTATCAAAATATCGTAAAAAAATTTGTTTGCCATTTTTTTTTATGAAAGTTTCTTTTTCAATTTATGTTAATATCGATTTATAAAAAGCTTTTTTCATTGTTTTGATGATATATAATGATTCCTTGTTCCTGTTTGATGATTTTAATTCTTAAATATGTCTAATAAGAAAAAGAAAATGTTATCTTTTCTTTTATAAAATATGCAAGTAAAATAAAGGAACTAAATTTTTGATTATAAAAAAAGAGTTTTTCACTACCATTTCTGTTACTTTACTTTCAAATGTACATTAATTGTGTTTATTTGAAAATGCATTTGTATCTGTAGTTTTCTTTTTTTTTATTTACTTTGATACAATTGTTTAGATATTACATTAAAATTTTGTTGTAATTTTAATTCACATTTTAGCATATTTTAATTCATATTTTTTTGTTTGCCATTTCAGATATTTTTGATGTTTATCGAAAGAAGAAGGTGTGTGTGAATATTTTTTGAGATTTACAAAATCTTTTCTGTAAATTTGAATGTTTCTAATTTGTAAATTTTTGCTTTTCCTTTTGTGTGCATTGAGTAGAATATTTCTAGAGTAATTAAAATTGACTGAATAATAATTTTTTTGATGTCCATAAATATTAATTCTTTTATATATCTCATTTCAGTTAAAAAAAATTTTTACCTAATAGTTTAAAGTTTTACGATATTGAAAAGTTTTTTTATGTAACTCAATTTTTTACTGCTTATAGTTATCTTTAATAAACTTAATGAAGTTTTTTTTATAAATTAGGAAAAAGTATATCTTATTGATTTCAATCCATTTGGAGTTGTTACTGAATCTTTATTGTTTAGTTGGGATGAATTAAATAGTGGATTAGTCAAACCCAATGACAATAGTGTAAGTTTTGTAATCATTTAATTATTTTTTTATAAATATTGAAATAAAAAATTTATTTAAATAAGCCATATTTTTCTTAAATATGGGATAAAAATCCAACTTATATATTTTTTAAAGGTAAACTGGAAAAAAACACACACTTTAAAAAAAGTTTGGTATTGTGAATTGAAATTTTATTTTTATGTTTTGATCTAATATTGAATTAAAAGATGCAGATTCAAAGACCAATATTTAACTTTCAAGATAATTTATTTTTGTTAGAAATTTAGATGCTCTTTCAGTTTAGATTATCCATTTGAAGTTTATTCCACAACGTATAAAATAAATTGTTTGTTAGAAATATAAAAAATACAGAGTATGGAGTAAATAAGAATAAATTGCAATCTATGAATGTATTAGTTTGCTATAGCATAGCATTGATAGCATTTATTTGAAATGTTGGTGAAATATTTTGGCAATGAAATATTTTAATATATATTACAAAATTTAATCTTACATAAATCCAGTAAAATCCTAAGAGAGCCCACACCTTTGGCGACAAACTGAAAAAAGTACTAAGATGCAACAAGATGGCACTAAGCAAATATAGCAGGACAAGGTAGATGCGTAATGAAAATATATGTAAACAATACAGAAATTAATCAAATATATTTATGATGAAAAATAAAAAAACAGCACTTACTTTTTTACTGCTGATCTTTTTCAAGTGAAGGGTACAGTGTAACAGCAGACCATGAATTCTTTCTTTTACTTCTACAGACATCATGCACATTTAAACCTTTTTTTGGACATCTCCATTCAAATCCATCCCGAACAACACTCTTTCGTTCTTATAATCCTATTTGCTTATTACATTTAGGACATTCATAATTCAAAGCAATCAATCCTTCCTTTATACACCATTCAATCAATTCTTTCTTACCTTTTGCATTGAACAAAGTAAATAAGTCTAAGGTATACTCACAGCCCAGTGCTCAATGACAAAATGATGAAATTTGAAATGCCTGCCCAAAAATGGCAAAATACAAAAATTCCAGAAATAGTTAAGGTTACCATATCTAGTGTATCAAAGTAGGGTACCAAGATGGCACAATTATCATCAACCGAAATAATTTGCACCAAGGGTGTGGGTTCTGCTAGTATTCAACCAACTTTCAAATTTAGAAGACTTATATAAATGAGATAAATGAACTTACCTTTGCTTATAAAATCTAAAAAAAATTGTTTCTGCCTACTTTTAAATTATGTATATACACACTGAGAGAAAAATGCAATTATGCAACAAAATCATTAAAAAAACAAAAAGAAAAATTGTCAATTTAAGTAAAAAAGTCAAATGGAAAAACATGAACAGAGCCAAACAAGTCAAAATGCAATATCAGGATTATGATTGAAATGTAGAGTTAAACTTATTGAGAGCACCAATCTTCCCTTTTTGTTGTTCAACTTGGTAGGCTAATATGAGAAAATGTATTCATCAAACATATAGTTAAAAAAATAAATGACTGAGAAGTAAACATTTCAATCTTTGAAAAATATCAAAATATTATAAAAGTAATGCACAAAAATAAAAATAAAAAAATTCATAGAAATGAAAATTACAACATAAGTACAGATACGTAAAGAAACCTTCAACTAGTTTATATAACTGATTAGTTGAAGATTGCTTAACAATTTTTTTCATCCTGTTTATTTCAATTTTGAATTCTTTTTTGTGTATTTCATATATAGTATTTTGATATATTTTGAATATTTAGATGGTTACATCTAATTAATTTTTTCATTGTTATATATATAAACTATTATTTGTAAAAAAAGCAACATCCATGAAGGAATCATCTGAATGAAATAAAATTTGCAGCAATTGTCAATTATAGGATGTTATGCAAAGTAGTAAAGTTTCAAAGACACCACGCATATGTGATGTGAGTAGCACCCTCTGAACTGATACTGAAAGTGTATAAATAGCTAGATGTTAAAAATTGTGCATAAATATTTGTCAGTGGCGAATGTTTAGTGGGATCTATGTATGCCTCCATGACAAAGTAGGGTGAAATTTCCAGAGTTTGAACAGGGGAGAGTCTTCGGTCTTTGTGAAGGAGGATTTTACTGTCCTGCAATAGCTGCTTGTGGAACAGTTCCACAGTGATGTGAGTTTGGAAGCAGTTAACCAGTGTGCACCAGACAACTCAGAAGAACTTGGAGTGTAAGAGGGAAAGTGACATCTGCATGCAATGATAGGCACCTGGTTTGCATGGCAATGAATGACCATACCGCTTCCTCCAGGCAGTTGGCAGTACATTGGTTTAATGCTACAGGTGTATTAATGTTGGCTTCTTCAATTCATTAATGTCTGCTGCATCATGAATGTATCATGGATGATCTCAGCTGCTACGAATTGAGGGTAATATGAATAGCAACAGGTGCCTCTGTGAAGTGCTAGAGCCCTGAGTCATACCCTTCCTTTAAGGCATCCCTGGAGCTGTCTTTCAACAAGATTAAGCACTCCACATACTGGGAGTGCCCAATACATGCAACTGCTTCTTTGATCTGCTTATTTGCTGGATATGTTGCCTATTGAACATGTGTGGAATTTGATTGGTGGGCATCTTGCTCGTGTTCTACAGCTTCAAAGGGTGAACTTTGGGTGCACATACAAACAGTATGGAATTCTCTTCCACAAGCAGACATCGAACATCTGTTTGACTTCATGCCACATTGTATAGCAGCTCTCATTGCAGTGCATGGTGGCTACACCAAATACTAATTTTGTACACTTAATATTGTTCTGTTGCTTTGAAAATTTATTCATTTATGTGTACCAATACAAGTCTTTTATGTATTATATTTCATTTCATTCTGATGACTCTTTCATAGTGTTGCATTTCTTACAAGCAGCAGTTCATATATCTTTCTTTTTACCTGACTGATGACGTCATTAGTTGGTACTGGGATGCTCGACCTAAAATGGCCAAGAAGCCAAGCTCGGGCATTGGATAAATAATAATAATCTTTCAAACAGTATTAATAAGTGAATAAAGAATGCAACATACTGATTGAAACTATGTAATTAAGAAGGTAACATTCATTTATAGTAAAATGATTACAGAATAAGTAAACAAAAATGACATTTATATATTTAAGAGTAAACAGAAAATTCAAATCAAATTTAAATTAATAGGTAAGAAATTTTATGATTACCTTACAATTCAACAGTTTGATTTATTTAAAAAATGTTTTATTTGAGTTTATGGTAATTTTTTTAAACTTTATTTATCATTTGGATTTTTGTCATTTAAATAAAATGATAAACACCTAGTTTTTTTTTTATTTAAAAGAATTATTTTTGCTTCATTTTCAGCTTCCAGAATTCAGATATGTTGAAAATGATCGTGGTGTTCAACCCAGTTCTTTAAGTCATCATGCAGTACCACGGGATATTATTGATATAAGTACTGGAGAAGATAGTTTTAAGCTTGTTGATTTATTAAAATTAGTAAGTAAATTAGTAATGTTTTATGTGCATTATTTTACAGAAACTTAATGTTACAGATTGCAAAAAATCAATATAGAATTTTCTCTGATTGTTTTTTAGGATAAATAATTTCTTAAAGATCCAAAATCTTTCAAATCCAATCAAAAGTATTTGTTTAAAATTGTATTCTAAGGAGAAAAAATGTGTCAACTGTTCCCAAAATATAGTGTTTGAGAGACATTTTTCCCTAACCTCTAATGCAGCATAAAAAAATGAATAAAGAAATGAATCAAGTTGTTACCAAAAATTATGCTCAAACATGATTATTTTTTGACATAACACCATCAAGACTCAGAGATTTGGTTGAGCTTTTACATACCCTCATCCAAGAATATTGTTGCCAGAATTGGAAGATGGATCTGAATATTATTTTGAAGCTTTGGCTTTCTAGTCAATTCTTCAGTTCAAGGAAGAGTTGAAAATCTGTGTTCAGTCAGGGCCGAATGCTGGATAATCAAGCATCCAACATGTCTTGTTCCAAAATTTCAAATGTTACAGAAGCTGTCAAGTTACTGTAGAACTTTAAGATTAAACATTGCACAAATGAGGACAACTTCAGAAGTCAGCATTTCTCATCTTTTGTTTTAAATAGCTATTTGCTGATGATTAACACATGTATTGATTCTCATTCCTGGCTCTGTAAACTTAACAAGCAACTCATTTTTTGGTCCTGAAAAAACCATAGCAGTAATCTTTTTTTGGTGAGAGATTATTTTAACTGCTTCAGTTTATTTGGTGAGTCTGACTGCATCCATATTTTGAGAGTTGTTCCTGGTTTGACAAAATAAATGCATGTCTCATTTCCAATAGCAATTGATTTCAAGAGATCCTTACCTTCAGCATAGTAACAGATGAGGAATATCAATGCTTATCCCATTCAGTGAGCTTTGCGTTCAGACAGAAGCTCATTGAGTACATTTTTTTAACAATAAGTTTTCTATAGCCCAGTGGCTACGTGGAATTGTTTCATACTACAGGTCCTTGGTTCAAACCCTGGGCTGGGCAAGGTCGACTCAGCCTTTCATCCGTTCAATGGGTCGATAAATGAGTATTGAGCTTGCTTGGGAACCAAACACTAGGTTTTTTTGTGTCAGACTGTCCACTTGACTGGAATATTTGCTCATGCACCTCGGTGCCCAAGGTCATGAAAACTGAGATAGGCACAGTAGGCCTTGGCGCTCATGGGCCTTTGCACCACTGAGTTAAGTTTATTATTCTGTAAGGATTGTGTAAAGGGATGATCTCTACACTTCAAGTAATTGCACACATAAAACTCACTAATGGTAAATCTTAGTTTCTGTCTAACTGCTTGATCAACTTGTTGAGCAAGATCTTGCTTTGTAACCAGACTTGGATCCTTATACACCTTCATCATGAGGATCAATTCACTCATCTTTAAATTTTCTGCACCATTTATACGCAACATGATAACTCAAAAATTTTTCATAGTATATTCAGCTAAGATAAAAATAACAAATATATTCAGCCTGCCTTTAGCGAATTTCTGCTGCACTATTCCCTTTTGCTTGAAGTAAGTGAATAATATTAATCAACTTGTATTTAGTGAAAGCTTCAATTGTACAAAATATGTTTACATTTCAACAGAAACTGGTAAATTGGCAGAAGTGGAACCTGAAACTATGCTTACATAGCAATGGACATTTTACCCCTATTAACTGGCTGTTTAGAGAGGCTTGATTGAAGATTGAAAAAAACCCTGCACCTTTATACACCTGTAAAATGAATTACTTAGTGTTGTAATATGAAAACAGCTATGAGAAAAAACATGGAAAAGCATTCCATCAATAAAGCATTTTGAATATTTGCTTGACAATTTTATTAATATAGGATATAGACCTAAAGATGCATTTGGATAAAATTGATTTTTAAGTACAAAAAAAAAAGCATGTGGCATCTTTCCTTTTTTATTTGATGTTAATTTTTTCTCTGTAAATGAAACAATATTCCTTAGCTTGAATTATTTTTCTCTCTTTAAATTGGATTTAAGTAATGGCTTTATAATTTTAAATATTTCAATACGAGTAAAGAAATTTCATAATGCACCTTCTGTATACTGAAAAAATTCGAAAAATCAAGGAAATCTTCAATAAAGTAGTCAGTTCTTTGGATCTAATAATTGCAAAGTCATATTGATTCTATGTTAAACAATAATTTTGTTGCATTTGAAATGTCATATCTAAGTTTTATAAATCTAAAACATTAGTGAGTACGCAATGACATAATTAAAAAATGTTTAAGGCTGCATTTGGAAAAAGACATGTGTACATTAAAGTATATAGAATATGTATCTCTTTAGTAATCCATATGAATTTAGTTTTTTAATTTCTAATTCATTAAAATATTTTGTATTATGAGATTTTTGAGGCCTTGATATGCATTTGTTTTTAATTACGCAACATATCCTGCCATACTTCAATAATATTTATTTCTTTTATTGTTAGTTTTTCTAGTTTTATTTCTTTTATTGTTTTTCAGAGAGAAATATATTTATTAAAAATATATTGTTAGTTAAAAAAATAAGTTATTAAGATTAACAATTTCATCCCCCCTGCATTGGGTGAAATGTTTCTTGTATACAGCATTTACCTTTTACTACTATTTTGCTATCTGATCCTGTAATTAACTAGTTAAGAGAATTTCTATTTTAATCAAAATTCAAACTATAAGAGTAGATATTGTTTATAATTTGTTTAATAAACTAATCTTTGACAATTATAATATTTAATTCACTTTTTTTTGTACTGTATGTTTTCAAATATATATATATACAAGTATAGAGGTTAATTTGGTAATTTATATTATTTTTCTATACATATTCTCTTAAGAATATATTTTTTGCTTTTAGAAAATTGAAGAGCAGAACAAAGCACACAATGATGATGACAGTGATGAAGAGTGGAAAGTATGATTATTACAGTACAATTTGTGTAAATATATATTTTGTAACAAATAAAACTGCCCTTTTTATTTGTGTATTTTGTAGGCTTTTGATGAAAGAATTTCAATTTTCTCATCAACAACATGAAGAAAAATCACTGATTCAAAACAATATGGTAAACATTTTATTTAATTTCTAGGTCTAATTACATTTTGGAATGCCATGAAAGCTATTTACAGCATTATCTGAAAACATTTTCATATAATTCAAAAATCAACTTTATTAACATTTGGAGTGTTTAATGAAATTTGTGAATATAAAATTATTCTCATAACATTTTTTATTTTTAAATTCATGTGAATAGTAATCAATTTTTCCAACATTTGAATAACTATTAATGTTTATATATGTACTCTATGTATATAATACTAACTATTGTTAAATTATTTAACATGCATTTATATAATGTTAATTCTACATCTATAAAACAAATATATAAGCAAAATAAAATACAGTTTTTTAGCACTTTCTTCTTGTGGGGGAAAAATATCTGAATACTTTTTTTAGAATGTCTCTGAATTACAATTTTATTTACATACCTATAATTATCTAAGCATAACTAATGGTTCACACAAATATCCTTAATTACATTTTATACAATCAACTGACATCAAATACATGTATACTCCATTCATGCAATTTGATGGAATAAATATTTACCCTAAATGATTATGTTCAACAGTGACAAATAGATGAGAAATACGTATGAATATTTCAAAATGCAATGAAATAAAATTCATAACATGCAAAGTCAGTTTTGAAAAAAAAAATTGGTGTGATATGTATACTAAATATAATTCACTAAATATTGCAATATGTAGCTTGATGCTTAATAGTTCTAGAAGTATTTTCTCAGAGCATTCATTAACAATCAATAATAGTTAATGACACATTACTAATCCTACCTAAGCAATACATGTAACATCACATGATTGGACTACAATAGAGCCCAAACATTTCTGCTTTCACAGTAATGTAGTAGAATTTGTCATGAGTGCAAGTAGTAGATCAATATGCAATGTATTAATTCTTTAAAACAGTTATTTTTAATATTCCTTTTATAAGACATAATTATACATTTTTATGTATATATTTAATTTATAATTGTAACTATGTAGATAATGTAAATTACTAATTATTTACATAAAATTAACTTATATATATATATTTAAAAAATTTTTAAAAAATCTTTTTTTTATGTTAATAGGTTAAAATTAATTATCTCTTTTCCTTTGTAGTTAAATTTTCTTCAAAAATATATTTAATAAAACAAAAATTATAGCCTTAAGTTCTATTTTTTCTGTTCTAAATATATATGAGAAAATATAAAAAGAAAAAATGCACTAAATTAAATAAAACATTTATGCACATTGATAAATTATGGTGAATTTTATTGCTTTTTAATGCTTATTAGAGACATTCTATATAAAATATATTTCAGTAATACTCACTGAATTATCATAAATGTATTAAAAATATTTTAACAATATAAATTTCATGATATGTTTAAAATAATGTTTTTGAAAGTTTGGTTACAAAAAATATAACAATTCATTTAAATAATATAAAAATTATTTTTTGAGATTAATTCATTGATTGAATTTCTACATTGTGCTATAGATTCAAGATATGTATTGTAATTATCCTAAAATTTATAGCTTTTGACTTAATTATATAATTTATTCTTACTTGATATAATTAAACAATATCTTGAACAACAATAAATTTACTATACATTATAATTAGCACCTAGAGAAATACTTTAAAAGAAATCTATTTATTTTATGTCTTTCAATATAGATTATTTTGAATAATTTAAATCAGCTCTTATTAAATTCATTTATGAAACTTAATCTCTTTATTTAAATTTAATCAATACATTCCTTATGAAACTTACTGTATTACATACAACTGAAGATTTCAATACTTACTTTCCATGATAAGTTTAATAGATAAAAATGCTACTAATATATATATATATATAGATTCTGATCCTTTACATTTTTAAATGAAAAAAAATTTTTTTTGCTGTTTTTAATCATTAGATTCAAATTTAACTCTTTATTTGATTTTTGTTATATATTTTTGGTTCAAAACTTAATAATCGAATTTCATTATGCATATATATATATATATATATATATATATATATATATATATATATATATATATATATATATATATAAGTAAGATTATTAGTACATATTTAATCCAATGCTTTATATTTCCTAACTTTCTTAGATGATAAAACAAAAATAATTAACCATTAACAATGTGATTGAAATGAAAATTTATAGTGTAAAACACAATAACAAATTTAGCATGTCATTCATATCACAAATTGTTATTGATAAATACATGTCAATGAATTTCCATTAAAATGAATACCTATATGTATATACAAAGGGAAAAATCAATTTTAGAGAACACAGTACTTATAAAAAATAATATTTTTAATAAACTTTAATTGATTTACAGTACAATTTAACACATTTATTAAATTTTAAAAGGCACAAGACAGGTGCTATCTCTTAAAGCATCCTACAATAATTTTTTTATTGGTAATATTCAAAAAGGAAATCAATTACATAATTATTTGGAAATATTTTCTCATGTTTATTATAGCAATAACTTAAATTATTTAAATTTGAGTTACTTATTTTTATATTTCAATATACATCATAGTATAAATATTCTTAATATTATATGTGCAACAACAATTGAAGTAGCACCCCCAATGGCATATATGTTTTCATAAATGAGCAACAATTATAATTATTAAAATAATTACAATATTAACATTTACAATTAATTTTTAATCCAGTTTTATTCTAATATAAACTAGTATTATAAAAAGCAAATTTCTTCAATAATATAACTTATTTTTTTCCAGATATGCAACATACTTAAATTTTAACCCTTTGACTTATAATGACATTTGGAAACATTATTCATTTCATATACCATTCTACACTCTGACATCTTTAAGATGCCTAAAAACTCATTTCTTCAATCAATTCTTTCTTGTTTTTAACACTCAAGGTTCTCTTCAAAATACCACATTCCCGCAGAAAGGGAACATGTGCATCAAATTTTGGTTTATTTGTATGTTTATTTATAACTTCTCAATTTAAAATATCTTGACATTAAAGGAATTTCTTAATGTAACAAGCTGAATCTGAAAAAAATGATGGAAAATTGAACTATAATAAAAGCAGTTAAATATATTCAAGAATTCTTTTTTTTTTAACTATCTGTGCAGTGAATTTTTCGTATTCATATTATTTCATGATTAAAGAAATACTAAAAGTTACAATTTGTTCCAAAATTGAGTAATTTTCTAAGATTTTGAACTAATACATCATCTACATGATAATTCAAAATAATAGATATCTTAAATTTGTTTATAACAATTAAGTTAATTAAAAATCAAATTAACCATGCGTTGTTTATTGAAATATATGTTACTGCATTTAATGTTTGCTTTCAGATTTATCTACATGTCAAGCAATTTATGCAGCAATGAACTATTAAAAATATTTGGTTTGCTTAATTTTTTAATGTAGTTTATTAAATTATTAGAGTCATGTTCGAAATAATTTTTTGTACACTTCAAAATAGCTTAAATTGTAACAAAAAAGCTTCAACTTACATACATTATTAATATTTTAGTGAAACAGAAGAAAAATTTTACAAATAGTTTTTTCATAAGTTGCTAGTTTTAGTTAATGCAATGATTTAAAACTGTAAAACCACTTTCATAGAAACTGAGAAAAAACTTTGGAATTACAATTTCAGAATAAGTAATTTAAAAAAGTAATATTTCCATACGGGCACAAATGTTTACAAATAAAATAGTCAGAGATTTATAATATATGACTAGCATAAGCATTTTACTAATCTAAACCATTTTAGGAAACATTTTATATGGTACATATATTTACAACATATAAAAAAAACAGAACAATGATAAAAAAATCTTTGGTTGTTTGAATCTTTATAGCATATGGCACAAATAAATAAAAATGTATTTTTGTTTATATAGAGAAGATTTTTTTTAATATACTCACACTAAAAATATGGAATAACATAAATCTGAATTTCAACCATATTCTCATTTATGTGTGTCTGATCTTCAAATTCTGCTCTATAAATAAATATATTTACATCATTTGAAGGAGTGGGATTTTCTCTTTTCTTGTAAAAGTTTGAAATATTTTCTTGGCACTACACTTGTTTTGAAGGGATGTAAAATAACATTGTGACAGTTGAATGTTATTTTTATATAATAAATGTAGATATTTATTTAGTGTACAGATCGATTTTTTTTATCTAAATGACCTACATGCTACCTTTTAAGATATTTATTCTACTTTAGTATTTGATAATTTCAGATATATATATACCAGTCCTTGTGATACATGAAAATTATCGAAGTATTCATATTTAGTCTTTTTTTAGAAAAAAGACCAGTTGTTATGGGATCTGTGAAGTATAGCTTTATGGCATTTCATTTTCATTGGCTTAATATTACAGATATTTGCTATTTTGAAAGAAAATAATTCTCAGTCACAAAAAATACTATTCAAGGCACGATAGTAAGTATTTGCATTTTATATGTAATTCTAAGGTGTGAATTTTGTTTTATAGGAATTTAAGTTCATAGTATAAGTGTTTCATACTCAGGCTATTACATCAATATGGTGCCTTGTGCTTAGAAGTTATTTATTAAAAGTGCATCACTGTTTAGAAAATAAATTAAAATTTTTAATTAATATTACATTTGTAAATGTAAGAAATATCTCTCAAGTGTAAAATATTATAACATATTTTTACACTTTTAATGAAACCTAAGTATTTTAATTTTGCTTTAATATATGGGTTTTTTAACACATACATATTTAAATTAATATAAATTGGACTTCATTTTTGAAAATGTGTATGCACTTATGTACGGTACAACAATGCATACAATAGCCATCTTTTGATGTATTCATTAATAAATGAAATTTTCATTCATTCGTTTATTTTACAAATGAATGCAAAAGATCCATTCATTTATTAATGAACATATCTCAAAAACGTTTTTGACACAAAATTATATTTTAATTATCTAGGAATTATATTGTAAATGTTAATTGTATTTTTGAGTTAATTCACTATCAAATTACTTATAAATATTTTATCAATTATCAACTTTTAAGTCAGGTATCCTTTGTTGTACAATGAAATACATTTATATCTATTTAAGAAAATGTTACAAAGAAATTCGATCTGAAAAATTTTCAGTCTTTTTTTTTTCAGTTCTTCCTTTTTTTTCAATTCTCTTAGAAAATGCTCTGCTTTTTAATGCTTAACTATTATCTTTACTTAAAAAAAATGAAATACATCTGATGGTTCCTTTTTTTAGATTAATGATTTTGATTGCAATTCTACCAACTCATTGAAATTAAAAATATCTAAACATTGTTATCTATATTTGATATGATCACATGAACCAAAAAATATGTGCGATATAAATAAATATTTTTGTTACTCAGTTTTTTAGTGATATGACAAAAATAATTTAAATACAAAATTGCACACTCAGTAAGCAAAACATTGCATGTAGAGATCAATTATATATATATATAAAATAAAATGAAGAAACATCATAAGTTGCAGAACAAATAAAAAAGTGACAAAAACAGATGAATTGGAACAGAGATTGTAATTTTTATTGGAGGCAATATTGGATATACTGTGAGGATATATATCCATTAGTTTATGTTTAACATTTTTGAAGTTAAATTAATAATGCATATGTGTGTCTGTGTGTAAGCTTCTTTATCTAAATTTCTGTTGACAAATATTAAGATATTTTAATTGCAAATCAATCAATTAGCATAATTACAAACTCTGGTATTCATAATTTATTTTAGAATTTAATATAAACTGCTTCATTAGTTTTAAAGTAAATAATTCTCTCTTTAAGCTAACAAAAAGAGATTATCATGCTTAAAAAAATAAAATAGTTTTATACTTATGAATTTTTTTACATTTCATGTACGTACATGAAATGTAAAAAATTTCATAAGTATAATCAAATTAAATAAATATGCTTAAAGAAATATTCAAATATATAATTAAGATTTTAAGCAGAAAAATAAAAAAAAAAAAAATAAAAGGTTACGAGTTCATATTCAAACATCGAAATTTTGGTAAGAAACAAATGAAAGTTGGTTGACAGTTGTTAAACAAGTGGCATGAATCAATTTACTCATATAATCAGCACCATGTATATTGCTAACTTCATGCACACACCAAAGTGATTTTTAAGAAAAAAATATATTTATGGAGTACAATGTAATACATATAAGTCCAGAAGAAATTATTTACAATCTCTATTCAATTCTTTCTGTTTCAGTGCAACTTCATGATTGATAATTTTTTCTTCGTTTTTAAAAATATGGCACCAGTGGCAAGTGGTAACAGAGCACTATGCTTAGCATGAATTAATTAACTAGAGTAGTTCATGGCAGTTTATACAAAACAGCTCCCCCTTCATTCATACAGAATGGAGCCATGTATGGGAATTGCTTTGGATGTGATGTGGAGGATAGAGCAGGAGGTGGGAAGCAAGGCTGAGGAGGTACAGCATTCTGGAAGACGAGATCAGAGAGAGAACAGGTGTATGGCTAGCAGCACACTTAGTAATTTTCATTCTAGTGAGCATTCAATTCAGAAATATGTCTGTAAAGAAACAGTATGGGTGCTTAAAGTATACAATATATATATATAAGAGAGAATGAAAAATATAAAATACATCTGACAAATCACAAAACTGCATCTAATATATATTATAAATGTGAAAGTTTGTGAGTATCTTTGTGGGTCTTTCACGCAAAAACAACTAAACGGATTTTAATGAAACTTTACAGTAATATAGCTTATACATCAGAATAACACATAGGCTAAAATTTATAAAGATATTGTGAGAAGTTTTGAAAATATAACGACAATTGTCAAGAAAGTAGGAAAAAATTCTGCCATTTGCAAAAAAGCCCGTGACAGCATTCATCTATCTTTTTTATCCCTTCTGTTTTGTCTACGCCATACCTCAGTGCGCTTTCGCTTTTAATTTATTCCGTTCATCTGTGTCATCACTATTTTTATTTCATGATAAAACTAGATTTCGAAGGGAGAGGTGGTGGCAAGATTTTAACATAAAATAAATACAACAAAAAGTAATATTAATGTATTACACTTCCTGATATAAATTATTTACACTATTTTAAGCGTTCATTACACAAAATTTGTAACTATGACAGTGGAAGGAAAACTATATGAAATTAAAATAAAATATCAAAATGTTTTTTTCATTTAGTTTTTTTTTCTTTTTGAATGTTTTTTTTCAATACATGTAAATATATATCTGCGCTCCCCCCATACTGTTTTTTATAACTATATATATCTATATATATGTGTGTGTGTGTGTGTTTTAAAAGTATTTCTATTAATTCATTACTAAATTAATTATTTGTTAATTAAAAAAGTACATTGTCTATTTTGGATAAAAATACATTTCAGAGACATTTTTAAGGTAACTAAAGAATCGTTTTCTTTTTATTGCTTCACATTAATAATTTTTTAACTGATGCAATTTTGTTTTTTAAAAGTCATAGATCGAAATTTGAAGCTATATTTTATCTGTGAGGGGAAGAGAAAACAGTAATTTTACACTAAAAATACCGTGTTATGCCGGGCTAGAGGGAGGGGAAAAAACCTGTCTTAAATCGAAAATATGTGGAACAAATATCGAAAAAGGGAAATTTAATGAAATAATTTTAGAAATCACTCACATTGCACGCGTACAAACACACACATAATTGCTGGCGTCATGAGGGAAAGAGAAAACCCGTGCAAAGCCGGGCCATGCAGCTAGTATTACATATTTAAAAGGAAGAATAGTAATACAGCTAAACAAAAATTCAAACAGTAATTTTGGACTTGGGACTGAATAAGAGGGGTAAATTAGTCTGGATACTTCAACCTTCCCCCCTAATATATATATATATATATATATATATATATATATAAAATCCAATATAAAAAAATTTCAATATATAATTATATACATACACATATATATAAATTTATACATATATATATATATCCAACAAAAAAGTATTTTTGCAGATGTTTTTAGTTTAAATTTAAAATGGGTAGCAAGAAATAATTCGTTCTACTAGTATAAATAAAACAGGTTTTAAAATGAAATTAATTAAATTTCCTCCACTATTCCAGTACAAATTCACATATCAAACATTGTAATATGCTTAATAAAAGCAATTTAACCCTTAGATGCATGATTTTTTTTGTTTTGAGTTTTAAAAAATCTTTTATAGGAATGTAGTCATAGGTTACGTAAGAAATAAATTTAAAAAATCAAGGTAATAATATTGAGTATTTATTTAAAAAAAAGTTGTATGCGTATATTTGACAACATGCAGTATTTCCCAAAAATCTAGAATAAGTTCAATTAAATATTCAAAAGAATCAAACATTGATAGCTTATCTGAAAACAGACGAGTAGTATTTTTTCCCCAATTAGATAAATCATTCCTTTATAGGATACTCGAAAATAGAAAATCTCCAAATAACACAGAACTTCCATCACCCACCACATTCAAATGTCAAGAAAAATAAATCTTATGCACAAAAAGTAATTTTTTTTCACACAGGATCTATTGTCTATGGTTATCAACATGCGTTTTGAAATGCACACACTCAGGTTTTTGAATAAAATTAAGTGGAACTGGAATGTAGACAATTTGCAACAATATGCATTTGAGGGTTTAATGATTAGAAAATATATTTTTTCTAATTCTCTCAGAGAAATAAACTAATAAAGAATGTAACTGGAGATTCAAAGAGCAAAGTTTGGCATAAATCGTAATAATTATTAACATATGTTACTAGAATAGTTAAAAGGAATTTTGTATGAAAGAAATTAATACAATTTTTAATGGGAAAATTTATATTTTTTTTGATTTTTTTAAATATTTCTTTATTTCAAAGTAGTTTGAATACACAATTATTCCATTATCAATTCGTATTCATGAATTAATATTTCTACTTTATATACTTAAATCCCATTTAAGTTACAGCTAAATTTAAAATGCTTATTACGATAGCATTTAAGATTTAGTTGGTCCTGTGGTTTTCAGTATGTAGGAGCAATATGTATATCTATGCTTACAATTATTTTTGAGCAAATCACTTTTGCTCATCAACTTTATAATTCATTACCATCAGCAATATGACAGTTTCTTTATATTTTTCATGTATCATTTTTATGTGTTATTCAACCAGGTAAAGGAATATAGTATTTTTATATAATAGATGTTAAACTTACACAGACACAGTCTTGTTTTTAGTAGTTATGATACAGACCGTAGACCATCTTCTTCAGCATCCTGCAAAAATGAAAATTACATGCACGTTTTAAAATATTTTTAATTAGAAAGTTCTTAGCTAGAAAAAAATGCTATTATACAACTATCATTCAATGTAAACCAAGGTTGTTTTAAATAACAGAGGGGCTAGAAGCATACAGAAGAGACTAAAATCAAACTTAGCACACTAAAATATTTTAATGTGCAAAGTTTGATTTTAGTCTCAATGCTAAGTATCAATGCTTATCCCATTCAGTGAGCTTTGTTGTTCAGACATAAGCTCATTGAGTACATTTTTTTAACAATAAGTTTTCTATAGCCCAGTAGCTAAGTGGAAGCGTTTCATACTACAGGTCCTTGGTTCAAACCCTGGGATTGGCAAGGTTGACTCAGCCTTTCATCCCTTCAATGGGTCGATAAATGAGTATCAAGTTTGCTTGGGAACCAAACACTAGGTTTTTTGTGTCAGACTGTCCACCTGACTGGAATATTTGCTCATGCACCTCGGTGCTCAAGGTCATAAAAACTGAGGTAGGCCTTGGCCCTCACGGGCCTTTGCACCACTGAATTAAGTTTATTATTCTATAAGGATTGTGTAAAGGGATGATCTCTACACTTCAAGTAATTGCACACATAAAACTCACTAATGGTAAATCTTAGTTTCTGTCTAACTGCTTGATCAACTTGTTGAGCAAGATCTTGCTTTGTAACCAGACTTGGATCCTTATACACCTTCATCATGAGGATCAATTCACTCATCTTTAAATTTTCTGCACCATTTATACGCAACATGATAACTCAAAAATTTTTCATAGTATATTCAGCTAAGATAAAAATAACAAATATATTCAGCCTGCCTTTAGCGAATTTCTGCTGCACTATTCCCTTTTGCTTGAAGTAAGTGAATAATATTAATCAACTTGTATTTAGTGAAAGCTTCAATTGTACAAAATATGTTTACATTTCAACAGAAACTGGTAAATTGGCAGAAGTGGAACCTGAAACTATGCTTACATAGCAATGGACATTTTACCCCTATTAACTGGCTGTTTAGAGGCTTGATTGAAGATTGAAAAAACCCCCGCACCTTTATACACCTGTAAAATGAATTACTTAGTGTTGTAATATGAAAACAGCTATGAGAAAAAACATTCCATCAATAAGGCATTTTGAATATTTGCTTGACAATTTTATTAATATAGGATATAGACCTAAAGATGCATTTGGATAAAATTGATTTCTAAGTACAAAAAAAAAGCATGTGGCATCTTTCCTTCTTTATTTGATGTTAATTTTTTCTCTGTAAATGAAACAATATTCCTTAGCTTGAATTATTTTTCTTTCTTTAAATTGAATTTAAGTAATGGCTTTATAATTTTAAATATTTTGACCCCCGAGGAATCGAACCCCGTCGACCGGAAGATGAGAGGGAGAGATGCTTTGAACTTACACAGGAGCGGTGGCCAACGAATCCTCCTCTCACAAAATATTGGACTCTAACAATCTTTAATTAAGTTTAATAACTTTAATGTATTATTCAGTAAATAATATTCAATAGTTGTGTGACGTAAATAAATTGCATATTTAAATTAACCAAGAATACACTACCGTTATTCTTTCAAACGTTACAACCTTCTGTATACTGAAAAAATTCGAAAAATCAAGGAAATCTTAGATAAAGTAGTCAGTTCTTTGGATCTAATAATTGCAAAGTCATATTGATTCTATGTTAAAGAATAATTTTGTTGCATTTGAAATGTCATATCTAAGTTTTATATATCTAAAACATTAATGAGCACACGATGACAATTAAAAAATGTTTAAGGCTGCATTTGGAAAAAGACGTGTACATTAAAATATATAATATATGTATCTCTTTAGCAATCCATATGATTTTAGTTTTTTAATTTCTAATTCGTTAAAATATTTTGTATTATGAGATTTTTGAGGTCTTGATATGCATTTGTTTTTAATTACGCAACATATCCTTCCATACTTCAATAATATTTATTTCTTTTATTGTTAGTTAAATAACTAAATTATTAAGATTAACAATTTCACCCCCCTTCCTCCGCATTTGGTGAAATGTTTCTTGTATACAGCATTTACCTTTTACTACTATTTTGCTATCTGATCCTGTAATTAACTAGTTAAGATAATTTCTATTTTAATCAAAATTCAAACTATAAGAGTAGATATTTTTTATAATTTGTTTAATAAACTAATCTTTGACAATTATAATATTTAATTCACTTTTTTTGATACTGTATGTTTTCAAATATATATATACAAGTATAGAGGTTAATGTGGTAATTTATATTATTTCTCTATACATATTCTCTTAAGAATATATTTTTACTTTTAGAAAATTGAAGAGCGGAACAAAGCACACAATGATGATGACTGTGCGCTACTGCATATGCAACATAGGGGTTGCCAACTTGGCGAGTTACCTTGAACGTTGAAAATTGTTGCGATAGTACGTAAGTACTGTTTTTACTATAAAGCCAAAGAAAAAGAAACAATTTTGAATTTTTTAAAACCAGTTATAGACACGGGGCTTTTAACACTGAAAATGCTCGCAAATCTCACATACAATAAATGTTTTAGACATTTACTTCAATTATTTCAGAGGAATAAAGTTAGTATTATAAAAAAAACACTGACTGAAAGAATAAATAGTACTTTAAAATCAAACAATCATATAATTTCTGATATATTACACAGTTTATATTCTATTCTGAAAAGATTATTACCTTAATAAACATTATCATACGATTAACAAACAGAGAACAGATATCACAATAACTTTTTGAGGACTACAACTTCTCTTAATAAATTAATATTAATGTATGAAAAAAAATCTAAAAATTAGTTAAACAATTTATTTTTTCATGAAGTGTGGTAAAACAAGTAAAGTTTAACATCCAATAACACACAATTATAATTGTTTTCAATAAAAAAAAATAACACACAATACTAGCCTGAGTTGATTCTTTTTCATTAATGGCACTTGTACTGATGAGCTCGTCTAGGTCTGAATCTTCTAGGTCCATTAAAAGTTTAACTCTGTTTTCGTTCTAAAAACGAATAAAAAATATTTTCATAAACAAATGTATTATTATTATTATTATTTGCTATTGTAATAACAGAAATGTTTTAAAGATACCAAGGTAGCTATTGTTTTAATCATATATTTAAAGGTATCACCTAATTATTTTTTGAAATATTTTATCGAAATTATACATGTTTAATATATATATATTTCTAAAGACTTAATCTCATTTAAGTACACAAAATCATATTTTAAAATAATTCTTATATTGTTTTTCGTTTGTGTTTAAAAGTATAAATTATTTTTCTAACTTTAAATATTTATGAATTTATTTATCATAGATTTTCAGAATGAAGACCACCAGAATGAAAGTTTATTTTATGAAGTATTTTGGAAATGTAATATATGTATTACCTTTAAAAATTCAGGTAATTCAGATTAAAAATAATACATCTTAGATGAATTACCTTTGATATATTTAATATTTAAAAAAAAATTTCAATAATGTTTGGCATTTATACACTGCTGGCCACACAAAATGCAACATCTCGAAGGATACATGCAAACCACATGAAATTTACATCATGTGTTGGCAGAGATGAAATATGCAAACCATTAGCATTATAGCACAGACGCACATCACGGGTGACCGTAGAGCCACACGCAAGCGCTGTATAAGGGGAGAACAGATTGGTGATTTGAAGCACGGCATTTTTTTTCCGTGCCTTTTTTTTGTTTTTTGCGTAAGCTGTTTACCTATGCTTTGTGGAAGACATCGAGCATCTGTTGACCAAGTTTCTGAATTCGACCGAGGAAGACTAGTAGCCTACAGGGATTGCGGATTATCCTTCAGAGAGAAATCAGTTAACGTGCTGGACGAAACCAAGCAACTGTGTGATGCGGATCTGTCATCGCTAGATGCAGGAAGAAACGACGGACCAACGAGGCCGATCACACCCCCTTGTTGCACCACTGCCCGTGATGCTAGGCGGATTGTGCGCATGGCAATGATGGACCACGCAGCCACATCACGAACCATAGCGCAACAGATTCAGTCTGTTTTGCATCATTCGGTGTCTGCTCGTACCATTCGACGTCGTTTGCAGCAGAGTGGAATGCCCGCAAGGCGTCCATTGCTTCGTTTACCCTTGACTGGAAACCAATGGTGAGATGAATGGAAGACATGGACAACGGAATGGAACGACATTGTGTTTACTGGCGAATCCCACTTCTGCCTGCTTCAACACGATGGTAGGATTCGAGTTTGGAGACACCGTGGTGAGAGGCCGCTGAACTGTTGCGTTATGCATCGCCACACTAGTCCTGCATCCGGTACCATGGTTTGGGGGTGGTATTGGATTTCACTGCCGCATCCCTCTAGTACGCATTGCCGGTACACTGAACAGCCAGCCCATGGTCCTCCCATACATTCAGCGCTTGCCATCAGCCAAATTCCAATAGGATACTGCACAACCATGCGTGGCACGCAATGTTCAAAAGTTCTTTTTTACTCATCAGATTGAATTGCTTCCATGGCCTGCTTGTTCTCCCGATCTATGGCGATTCGAAAACGTGTGGTCCATGCTTGCACAACGACTGACCCAGGATACACCACCCGCTGCTACACCAGATCAACATTGGCAACATGTGGAAGCCGTAAGGACTGTTGTGTCCCAAGGATGCATCCAAAGCCTCTTTGATTCTATGCCGAGGCGTGTGGTTGCGGTTATAGCCAACAGTGGCAGCTACACTAAGTACTGATTTTGTCATCCTCCACACGTCACAAGAGGCTGTAATTTTAATCGTTTGATCTTTGTACAACAACTATCTGTCAAATAAATTTCGCTGTGATATGTCTGGTCCTTCTTCGTGTTGCATTTTGTGTGGCTAACAGTGTATATTATATAAAATGCAAAATTAAATCGCGGCAATATTTAGCATCCGACGAGAGCATGAATTGAATAAATTCAAGCGTAAAAAGTTTGGTAACAGGAGCCGCCATTAGATGGTGCCACCAATGAAATTGCTTTCACACCTGGGGAATTGCCATGTTTGCAAAGGTTTAACTGCCAAAATGCATCCCATTAGAAAAACATATTTTACAAAAAAATGGTAATAGTTACATGCAAAAATATATAACTTAAAAATAACTATGCAATAAAATAAATATTTACAACTCATAATTAAAATAAAAATAAATGTGAATGCTTATCTTGCTTCATACCTCAATTTTGATTTTTTCAACTAATTTCTTTTTTTCTTGTTTTAATTCATCAACCTGTTCTGCAATTTTAGCATTCTTAATGCCAGACATTTCGAGGAATGCTAAATGAGAATCCTTTTCACTTATTGCTGCTGACAAAGCTTCTTGCCTATAACAAATTTCACGTTTTTGTACAGAAACAAATATAATAAAAAGAATAAGAATGTGAGATAATGTTATCCAAATTTATTTAGAAGTATTTAACAAAATTATAGGAATATTTTAATGAGCATAAAAATAATACTATAAAATTAATTTAGTATCAAATATTTTATCTGATAGCATAAAAAAAAGAATAGTTTGAAGTTAAGGTTTTCCAATATGATTATGAAAATGAATTTCAACTACATAAGAGTTATTAAAAAAATCGTATGAATTAAAAAAAATACCTGCATTTATATATATTTGAAATTTTTTTTGTCTATATATATATAGGTAGAACTACGTTCTTTTTAAGTTACAGTCTAAAAAGCTTGGCCTCCCACCAAGGATTAGAATAAACTTGTAGATTATCTGCTATTTTGGGAAAAATATATGAGAAAAAAAACTATAATGAGGTATGTATTAAATGTTTCATTCAACTAGAATCTGGAAGCCTTGAGGTCTCTCTAATAATTAATACCGTAGAATATGAAAGATCTGTAGAGAGGGAATAAGTGGCATTTTGAACCCATGCACGCACACACACTATGTATTGAAAATGCAACATCAGGGGATAGCCAGAAAATTGTGCAAATTTCAGAATAAGTGCATAACACTGAGTAATGAAGTGTGCAGTTTTACGGTAGACATTGAGTAGGATATAAGGGAAAGAAGGGAACCAAGGTAATCATTCTGGAAAACGTTTTTTTCCCTCAGAGAACACATGTAATTGCAAAGAATGTCGGTTTGCTGCCTTTGGAGGTAGTTCCAGCAGACAGAGGATTTTAGAAGGGGCACAGTGACCGGAATGTAAAGGGCAGGTTGGTCCGAACGTCAAATCTTTCTAATACCCCTTTAGAGAATCCATGGTGCACCGTCGCCGTAAAGATGATTGGAACGAGTAAATGTAGTGAATTCGAGGTGTGACAATGCTGCCAGAACGACGTCAGCACACACGGATCAACGCATCCCCAGAAATGTAATAGTGCCGGGCTAGAGCGACGTTGGAAGGACTGTGGAGCATGTTCTTACGTCTCACAGAGGCATACATAGAACCCAGACAGAACTCTTACATAAAGAGGGTTGGTTATATCCTAAGAACACGTAAAAGAAAGCACCGAGGAGTAATTTCTATGTTAAAAATTAAAAATCTGCTGGTTTATGGGGGAGATTGAGTCCCCAAACTCCAGTCTTGCGTACACCACTGGAAGTTATATTTCTGTCTGTTCAAATATTTATTTCCCTGTCGACCACTTCCCCAGATTTTTCACCAATGAAACATGTATGGGGCGAAATTAAACGCCAGTTGTATGCCTTGCCACTACTATGTTCAGAAGATGAACTATGACAATTAGCTAAAAAGGTATAGAAAACCATCCCATTCGTACTCCAACTGACTCTGTACCTAGACTTGTTGCTTTATGTATCATCATATACGATAATTCTATACCTTTTGAGATAACATTAATCTCGCTCTATGTTCAACAGGAGTATTGTTGCAAAGAAATCACACTCATTGCTTGTTACTTTTTCTCTTTGTGGGCAGTTTCTTTGCTTTCTGGCTACACCTACTACTTGGAATTGCATTTTTAATGTCACATAGCACGCGCATGCACACACACGTTAAACAGTGGCATACACATACTACTTTCATGGGAGGAATTACATTTTATAAAAGACTTAGACGCAAGCACCAAACTTTCTGCTAAAATTGAAAATTTGTTGGTATATAGGAGAGGTTTGAGCCGCTAACACTACTCTTGTTCAAAATTATGACTTTTCATTTAATGTTAACATGATTTTGCTTTTCTGTCAGTAGATGACACTGTATTTTTGCACAGTTAATGTGCATGTCTTTTTTAAGCAAAACTTTTTATAGTTCCTGTCACCGAATATGCTAGTGGTCGTTTTACGTACGTACGCATGTGTGACGTCTCACGCGTCTTTACTTTAACAAGTTCTTTGGGTTCTTTGGGCCAGAATTAATGGCAACTCTTTTCCAACCAAATCCAAGAAGTGAAGTGTGAATGAAAAGATGCAAATGAACAAATGTTTAAATATCGGTACTTAGAGTAAGCGTGATGGCAATGTAAGGTAATGTTTGACAATTGAAGTTAGTTTGTGGCAGTTGATGGTTATTACAGTTCGTGGTTCAAGTCTGATTGAGTTCTGCGTGACGTGAATTCAAATTATTAGTGATCGAATAGAAGGCATCAGCCAAGTTGCATACCATTGCATACAAAGACAAGATTGATCGTTGCTCCAAGCTGTAATAAGGTAGGATTGATTATTTAATATTAGAATCGGAGATTAGGCGGTTCGCTTATTGATAGTGGTCTGAATTAGATTAAGTCTTATTATAAATATATACATATTGTGTGTTGCGGATTTTTGCCATCGTAGATTCTCTCGTATTAATTATTATAATTTAATTTGTTAAAGATTTAAGTTGAATATCTTAATAATGTCATATTAAGATAATGTTTGATCCTACTCCTTTCGCTAATCCTACACCTCTAGCTCACGCTGATACTTCGAGAGATGTACTTCCAAAAGGAGGAACATCACACACGTTCATATCCTGATATCCAACTTAAACATAAAATTAAGAAAAAAAGTTCTACTCAAGGTTTATAATATTAATCTAATTTAGTAAAAGCAGCAGAACACGTAATTTAGCTATTTTTTCACATAAAAACAATTTCAATTGCAAAATCTACCCATAAAAATTTTTATAGACAAAAATATAATAGTTTTATTTACTTGATAAAATAATGAAGAAACAGATGACTTTATTTACCTAATTGTAGATTACTTTTTAAAATATTTATTTAATAATACACTCTATAACAAAAAAAAAAAGAAAAAACGACGCACCAAGAATGAGTCGTCCGATAGAGACAAAAATTGGTGGATAGAAAGATTACGTACAGAATAAAGAATGATTAAAATTTCAGAAAAGTGGAATGATATTTTTCAGAGTTACGTAGTTACAAAGTAACGAGCTCAATAAGGAGTTGACCCACCTCTAGCGTGGAAGCAAGCTGCCACACGACGTGACATAGAGTGGTAAAGCACTCTGATGGTCTCCTGCGATATTTCTTGCCAAATTTGCTCCAATGGCGGGTCAGATCATCAACATTTCTTAGTTGATGCAGTCACCCTCCCATCATATCCCAGACATGCTCGGTAGGAGAGGGATCTGGCTGACCAAGGAAGTGTTTGATAAGCTGTAAGACAGTTCATAGCAACACGTGTGGTATGTGGTTTGGCATTATCTCGCTGAAAAATAAGGCCAGGGTACTGCAAAAGGAACGGTAGCAAAACAGTTCTCAGAATGTCGTCGATGTACCGATGTGCTGTAAGTGCGCCTCTAATGACGCCCAAAGGGGTCCGGCTTCAAAAGAAATGGCACCCTAGACCATAACTCCTTGTGGAGGGCCTGTATGGAGTACAATAGTGAAAGCAGGATCGGCACGCTGCCCTGGCTGTTTCCAGACATGTCTTCGATCATTGTCAGGCCACAGATGGAAGTGGGTTTCGTCACTAAACACTATACGTTCCCAGTCAGCATGATTTCAACCTGATCGATCCAAGTACCACTGTAATCTTGCTCAATAGTGTGCAGGCGTGAATGGCAGATGGCGTAGCGGTCAGTACGAGCGTAAATTTCGTTCTATCAGCCGTCTGTGAATGGTCACGGTGGACTCTCGAGTGCGGGTCACTCGTCTGATGGTTGATAACGATGAATCAAGCGTTGTGACAGTTGATCTGACAGTCAATATGTCCTCCTGATCTGCTGTGGCCCTAGGTCGACCGCTACCATCATGACGCTGAAATCTGCCATTTCCCACCCATTATTGCCAGCATCTTCTAATGGTCGCATCGCTTCGGCCCATATGACGAGCGATTCTCCGATTTGCCCAACCTACCTCTTTCAGTCCAATGATACGACCTCTTTCAAACTTTGACAGCAGCTCGTAATGAGCCCGAATCCTGTGGTGAGGCATTTTTTTCAGTTGTTCAAAGGTATCCTAAATCACAATGCAACAGAAATTTTCACCATCAGATTGAGAATCGCTTCTTATAGACACCTGCTGAGTCCGCAGTTCCGTTCCGCTGTATCTCCCGCTATTCATTTGTTGGACACCAAATTTTAATCATTTGCATGTTTGGTTGAAATGTCTTTGCATACAAAATTTCATTACATTCGAGCAACTCCTTCTTGGTGCATCGTTTTCTTTGTTATAGAGTGTAAATATATATAAGTAATATAGTATTAAAATTTAATTCACTTTAATAATAATTTACTCCAATTTACATGAATTATAATCTAAATAAAAAGCATAATACGAATATATTTCATTACCATATTTGAATATATTAACAAAGCAATAACTTCAAATATGCATATATATTAAAGAAAATACCTCACATATGTTTAAAGAAAGTTTTAAAGGAAAAAGTTCAATAACATACAAACACAAAAAAAAAAATGAGAATATTTAATAAATTTTAGTACTTCATTTCAAATAATTGTTCTAGATGAAGTTTCCTTTCTGTGAAAAGTTTCTTGAGTCTTCCCTCCGTTTCTTTCAGTTTTACTTTCAAAGGTGGACAGTTTGTGCAACAGGCATTATGCCCTTTTTGGAGTCCTCTTAGCTCGGATTGTAAATCTCGAATCTGTAGCAAGGGAAAGGAAATAAAAAACAAATACATTTTACATGAAAATGCAATTATCAAATTCGAAATGTTCGAATATGTAACTATGCTTCAATTTGAAATATACAATGAAGAGCCAAAACATTATGAACACCTACTCAACAATTCGTTGCTCAACTTGTGACGTCTCACACGTCTTTTCTTTAACATGTCCTTTGGGTTCTTTGGGGCAGAATTAATGGCAACTCTTTTCCAACTAAATCCAAGAAGTGAAGTGTGAATGAAAGATGTAAATAAACAAACTTTTAAATATCGGATCTTAGAGTAAGCGGGATAGCAATGTAAGGTAATGTTTGACAATTGAAGTTAGTTTGTGGCAGTTGATGGTTATTACAGTTCGTGGTTCAAGTCTGAATGAATTTTGCGTGACGTGAATACAAGTTATTAGTGATCGAATATATGAAACGGCCAAGTTACACACCAGTGCATACAAAGACAAGATTAAACATAGAACAAGATTGATAGTTGCTCCAAGCTGTAATGAGGTAGGATTGATTATTTAATATTAGAATCGTAGATTAGGCGGTTCACTTATTGATAGTGGTCTGAATTAGATTAAGTCTTATTATAAATATACATATGTATATATATTGTGTGTTGCGTATTTTGTCATCGTAGATTCTCTCATATTAATTATTATAATTTAATTTGTTAAAGGTTTAAGTTGAATATCTTAATAAAGTCACATTAAGATAATGTTTGATCCTAGTCCTTTCGTTAATCCTACGCCTCTAGCTCACGCTGATACTTCGAGGGATGTTCTTCCAAGGGGAGGAACATCACAAATTTTTTGTCTGCAGAACAGCTTGGCATTTATACCACAAGTTTTTGGTAGATGATTGGCGACAGGTTGTACAAACTGACTAAGCAGAGGATCACGTTAAGTCGAGATATTCCGACTTGAAGATGTTTGATCTCTGAGCTGCCTTTCTATGAAAACCCAAATGGGTCCTTTTACATTAAGATCAGCCCAGTTAGGTGGTCAGAATATTAATTGGAATTCATCTTTACGTTTTTTTAGCCCTTCTACGACAATTTTAGTCTCTTGGCACGGGACGCTGTTTTCAGTAGTCGCAGTCCTATATTCAACAGTGTTCACTGAACTGCACGTTTCCGAAACACTTGTACTTGGACTAGTGGCGCACACAAGGGGAGGGTCCTGGGGGTCCGGAACCCCCCCAAAGCACTTGATATATTTTCCGATTGATTATTATTCTAAGTATACAGTACGTAAAATTTAATTAAGTATTAATTTTATTAATGAATGCTAATTATTTATTCAATAATTAGTTTTTTACTGTGTTTTGTTCTCAAAAATCGACAAAATCAAAAGGAGCAGGATACAAGAATGGGGAACTTTCGACCTCGGACCCCCTGAGAAATTCCTGTATGCGCTACTGACTTGGACCAAAAGCATAGCTACCACCGCATCAACCATATCAATGATACGGGGCCCCCAAGCTAAAGGGGCTCCAACATGTGTAAGCAAAATAATCCTAAAATGTTAAGGAGCCACCGAAAGGGCCCCCAAGGAATTTCGATGCAGGGCCCAGTCAGGACTAGCTACGCCAGTGACTTGGACCTACATTATATTGGGCTATCAGCTGAGGCATTGCTTTATGCCGATTTTGCTTTGTCAAGCGGGGCAATTTCTGACGTCGTTTGTCTATGATGACGAATGGACGTCTAACAGCTAGGTGTTTATACTTCTGGTTTCACCGTAATTCATCCAAATGGCATAAATACTAAAAACAGCAGAGCATGAACAAACTAACAGTCCTGCTGTTTCGGAGATACTCGTTCCGAAACTTTGGGACATTACAATCTGCCCTCTTTCAAATTCTTCAAAGCGTACCTTCTCCAGCAGCAGTTAAATACCATTCTTTCTCAATCACGTGGACTCGTCATCCAGACGAGTTCATTGGAAAATTTGGTGGTGTTCATTATGTTTTGGCTCGTCGGTGTATATATATGTTTAACTACAATTTTTTTCTGTTTTTTCGCCCTCCAATTTTTTGTGCCTCCAAATCTTCTGCACCCTGGATACGTGCCTAGTGAGCCAAAGTGGAAAAGCGACTTTGGGTGGTGTGTTACTTCCATTGTTTTACAGGTGGGGTGGGCATTAAGTCGATTGAGATCCACCGGTGGACCGCCAAGACATTTTGGGGTGACCACCTTCACTAAGACCTAATAATCATCCCATCATACGAAGGTCTAGAAATACCATATTTATTTGAATTTAAGCCGCCATCGATTCTACGCCACGCCCCAAATTCTGAACAAGATTTTGCGAAAGTTAAAAAATATTCTAAAATGATTTATCGATATCCAATTTTACGAAATGAAAATAAATTCAAAAGGAAAACTCTAAAACTAATAAGGAGTGAATAATTAATTACTTTATCAGTATAAAAAGTACGTCCATGAAGCTGTAATTGCTCTAAATACACCACCAAAATCCCCCTCCCCCTTCGAATCTAAGCCGCACCGATTTTCAGTAGCATCAACATTTTGAAAAAAAAGTGCGACTTAGATTTGAGTAAATACGGTATTTTAAAAAGTACGGAGGAAAAAATCGTATCCTAAGAGAAAATTTTGCTGAATAGGAAATGCCCCTCGCTATTTGGAGGTAGTTTTACGAAGAAAATCGTAAAATGTTCTTGGTTCCAGGAAAAAGTTCGCTAAACAGAGAAATTCGGAAAATAGAGGTTCATAAAATGGAGATCCCACTGTATTGTATACTTTCTCTCTCTTTTAGCTCACTACACCTACGCCCCTGGGTGGACCGCAACATCTTGAAAAGTCTGCCCCCCCCCCCTGCTTTACAGAATCTGGAAAGTGTATACTTTGTGAATCACCCTGTGTTGTAACTCTAGTTCAGCGGCGTTGCAGTCGCTTGTTTTCAAGTGTATATTGTATTCCTGTTTGTCTTGAAAATAAACGTTTGTCCCTCAACCGAGTGGTAACATTTTTCCTAGCGTCGCCTTAACTTCTGACAGGTAAGAGCTAATTTATTATATTTTTTGTGAATTAAATCGAAATGAATTTTTGAAATACAATAACGAATTAATTACGAATATGAACATTATTTTGAACTTGAATTTGAACATTGTATTTATGTGTCAGTGAATATGGAAGTAATCATGTTTAATTTACTCTTTTTTAGGTTTTTAGATTATTTGAAAAACAAAACACACACACACAGCGAATTCATCAGACACGTTACCTTATTATTGGCAGCTTCAATGACGGACTGCTTTTGAGCCACGGCTACCTCTCTCTGAGCTGTAATAAGAACACTCTCTCGCAATGCCTCTTCTAGTTCTTCTATCCTCTCTTGCTGCTGTAGCACTTGCTCCTGATGAGAAACGATTGGGTGGGGAGGGGACATAACAAACGAAAGGGAGAAAAACAACAACAAAAGATAATGAAACGAAATAAAGAACAAAACTTAAAAAACAAACAAACTAAATTAAAAATAATAAGAACTTTCTATTCCAAAATAAAAATCAGACCGAGAAACATATTTGATATTATCTAAAAAAAATTAAAGCAATAGCAAAATATGAATGATACATATTATCATCAACTTGAGGCTGATATGAAGTAAAATGAATTTGTTTTATGAAAATATATAAACATTAAAAGAAGCTAGAGAAGAAACCAGCAGGCCCAGATGGCTTTATAAAAAAAATTATAATAAGGAGGGAAAGAGAGAGGGAGAGAAAAAAGATAATAAAAAGACATTATATAAGGTACAGCTTATAAAAAGTGGAACATATTAGACAGATATTACAGAAATTTATTTATATAATACATACGTAGTACGATCCAAAAAATTCGGGTATTGTGACCATTACTGACGACAAAAGCGAGTATTTAAGGTTAAACCACTTAAAATGGATTCTCCCGATCCTCTACCTGGCCAGGTTGGTTTAGAGCGTGTCATGTGACCAAACTGCACGCACAGCTGTTATCTTCTGAAGCTAGTTAGCTTTGCTCCGCGATGTAACGCTTACGCTTGAAATCTTTGGGAAATGGAACGCGAAACGTTCCTCCATCCCATATTTCGCGATGTAAGAATGGCTTTTCTTGAACAGTATTGAACATTAAATTCTGTCAGCGCGTAGGTAAAACACCAATGAAGACTTTGGAAATGCTAAGTAAGGTGTATGGCGAATCTGCCATGGCGACATCCAAGGCTTACGAATGGCATCGGCGTTTTAAAGAGGGCCGAGAATCCACCCCAGTCAATGAACGCATTGTACGACCTTCGAATTCACGAAACACGAAAAACGTTACGTTGGTGTCTGAATGTGTTCGAAAGATCGCTTCCAAACACTTGCACAAATCTCTGAGGCTACACACTTCTTGAAGAAGTCGTTTGAGGGAATCCATTTGTCGTAAACGGCGTCAGTTCTGGCAGAGTGACAATCGGTTATTTTCTGAATGACAACGCACCAGCACACCGATCCCAATTGGTAAAAGAGTTCCTCGCTAAAACTCGCACTAACGTGCTTCCACATCCCCCTATTTACCAGATTTAGCCCTGTGTGACTTTTGCCTGTACCCATCAAAGAAAAAACATTTACAGGGACGCCGTTTTGTGTCATTAGATGAAGTGAAAGCAGCATCGCAGGAAACCTTACGGGAGGTTGGAAAAAATGGCTTCCAGCTGTGATTCCAGAAATTATACAAACGCTGGCAGAAGTGTATTGCCGCTCAAGGGAACCACTTTGAAGGTGGATGTGCTTCGGTGCTGTGAACCATTCAGTGTAAGGTTTTTACACCTAATCCCCGAACTTTTGGAACATACTTCGTACACATAAAAATAATTCTTTTCTCAAAAATAAATAGCACAAAAAGTTTTCAATGTGAAAATGAAAAATATTATTAATTTATTTCACTACGATTGGCTATTATTTAATAACACATCTTAGATGTGATAAATACGATAATTATTGCCCTCAATATACAAACGTATTTATAATAAACCGATCAAGTTTATATAGAATTGAAATCCTTTATAATTATACTTAAAAATGGAGCAATGTTTTATTTAGAAAATATTTCTGTCGTCATTAATTGTTTATATGCTTCAAGAATGCTATAGCTTTGATTAAAAATAAATGAAAACAATGTTGATGGCGGAATTTTATAATTTAACATTTACAAAAACAATAAACACACTTTTATTAAAATATTAAGGTTTGCTATCTTACTGTTAAAATCAAATGAACATATGATTGTGATGGTCATCTAGATTGTCTTCTATCAGTTAATGTCAGTAAGTGTTCATAATTCTAAGTCCTGAATACACGAATTACACATAGGAAGGATTACCGATTCATATGAGAATATAACTATTGGAAAATTGATATTTTCTTCATTCTAATGCTTTTAAAATTATGAACGATAAATAATTTTTGGAATGGTTTTAAGAAAAGGCTTAATTATTTTAAATCCCGGTCAAGTGACGAGGACAACATCCGACCCCTGGCACCCCACTGTTTAAACACCTACATTACGTCAATGTGAGGTCTTTTGAGCTTACTGCATCATCATTTTAAATCCATAATTCGACTAAAAAAAAAACCTGTCCGCCCTGCGTTCCTGACAATGACAAATTAGCTACCAGGCCACCACCAGGTCAAAAATGAGAAGTACCGCTCTTTTTTCGATTTCGTGACATGATTGTGCGTGAAATGTTAGTACTAAAAATAATTTATGTGATCGTGTGTTGATTAAAAAAAACTTGTAATAAATGGATAATTACCTTGATTCGAATTTTTGTGTGACAGTACTTCGCAATCTGATACACACACCTCAATTTTTTGTGTGTGACAATACATCGAAGTCTGATGTATTTTAACTTTTAACAAAACGATAGATACGTTCGAATAAACCAAGGGTAGCCAACCCAAATGATCTCGCGGGCCATTTCGGAAAACGTGATAAAATAGAAACAGTTACGGGATTTATTTGTTAAAAAAACACTAAAAACAAAAATATTGTACAAAATAGTCGTATTTGTAAAGTTATACACGAAATTATTGAATTGCAGGGCGCAAAAATTATTCAAGGCGGGCCACATGCAGCCCCCGGGCCGCGGGTTGGTCATCCATGGAATAAACCATGAAAAAAAGATAAATTTTAATAAAGTAAAAAAAGGGAAGCGTTCATATTTTGTTGAGAGCAGAAGTTAAATTATTTTTATTGAAAGAAAGAAGTATTTTGGAGCATTATAGATACTAAATTTTTTCCCAGTAAAATTTTCGGAGAATTGATATTGAGAAAAATTTTACCTGCGCTTTAGCTGCTTCTTTGGTAGCTTCGGACTCTCTTCTCCTAGCTTCTTCCAACATCTGGGCATTTTTGTTTCTCTCAGCTTGTTGGCCCCTTTTTGCACCTTGTACTTTAGTATCTTTATCTTTAACAGCCCTAGACAACAACAACAAAAAAGAGTTATATTAAGTCATTTTCATAAGAATAATTTATAATTTTTGTTTAATTGAATAGTGAATAAAAAAAATATACAGTCGAACCTCTATATTGCGAATTTTTCTATACAGCGAACTTTTTCTTGGAACCTCGGAACATTTCACGATTTTCTTCGTAAAATAATCTCTCTATAGCGAAGTGCATTTTCTATAGAACAAACTTTTTCTTTAGTGATTTAATTTTTGTTCTCCCCTTTTAAGAAGTATTTCCAAAAAAATTTAAAGTTATTCTCTCTTTAACACATTTTATGGTGGTCATAAATCTTGAACTGGTTTTGTTAGATCTTAACTCGCAGAGAGCAATAGAGTTCTGGACGTTTCATCCAAGAAGTGCAACCTTTAACACCCATTGCCCAGTTCACTAGAAACATCTTTGATATCCTCTTTCACCCTCAGTGGAGGTGTCCCTGTATTTTAATTATAAAATAATGTATGTTAAATATTACTTGTATGCTTTAAATTATAAAATATCGTTAAAATTCATTAATTTTAGTATAAAATTATTTTCTTAATATTGAAAATACAGTGAATTCTTCGACATTCTTTTTTCTTGTTTTCTTTGCAGTTTATCTTTCTTTTTTCTTTTTCGATGGGTAAGATATGTAAAATAAACATATATATTAATTAAAAAAGGTGTGAATAATTACTTTTTAATTATATAGTGTTTATGAATTTAAAATTTGTTTTATGTGGTTTATAAAGTATATTAAAAGATGTACCTCTATATAACGAATTTTCCATATAACGAACTTTTTTTCGGGATTTCGCGACTTCGTTATATAGAGGTCCGACTGTATTTAAATCTCTATAATTATATTTCCCTATTAGAAATAAGTATAAAGGTACTCTTGTAAGATATATATCTATATATACTGGGTGTCCCATAAGTCCGTAAATACTTTAAAAATTTATAAAAATTTAAAGAATGGAAGCATTCGAATACGGTTTGCGGAAAAGTCATTCTCGTGAAGGGGGAGGTTTTTTTTTGGTTGAGAAAATATATTAGTTACATTGCCCTACGGTAGATGGCACTGTACCCAAGCAAATCTCCGAAAATATGCAAATCAGAGTCCTATAAAATGCCGGAAATTATTGTGGGTCATTTCTTTGCCCTTTGTGTTGCCCTTTTTCCTTTTTGCCCTTTCCTTGTGCAAGATTCAGCTGGAAGGCATGTTCAGTCAATGGAAAACGTTACCTAGAAATGCTACGAGATAAGCAATATCGTGCTTGTAGGAACATAATGTCATTGATAATTACAAGACGGTGCACCTCCTCATATTACGACCGAAGTGAAGCAATTCCTGAAAAAAAAACGTTTACTGACGTCAAATGTGTAAAGTGACGTACTCAGCCATCACTTTACACATGAATGGCCACCTTGCTCACCGGATTTAACACCCGTTGATTTCTGGCTCTGGGAATATGTTAAAATCCGAGTTAATCGCAATAGCCCATCTTCTTTCGTGGATTTGAAGGATGCTATTCGCCTTGAATTTTCCTGCATCCAATCGGAAATGCTGCATGCAGGTGTTATCACTTGCTTGCAAACTATAATTTGTGGTGATGGAGGACGCATAGAACAAGTACACTAGTGTTATGGAATGACTGCAAACACGTGTTCCTTCAAATAAATTGTTTTCATAGATACCTGGTACTTATTTCTTTACAGCACCATCTATGAGTATAGTAAGAATATGTAACTAATTTGTTTATCAACCCCAAAAAATCCCTCTTCACGAGAATGACTTTTTCGCAAACCGTATTCGAATAAATCAATTCTTTAAATTTTTATGCATTTTTAAAGTATTTGCGAACTTATGAGGCACTCGGTATATCATAACGTGGCGAGTGTAGGGAATTGTAATTAACTATATATTGATTTATGATCATTTGGTCCAAAGTAGGAGTGAGTGTAGAAGATTTTGGATGAATGAGGAATCATATTGTTGCAAGTTATTCCACTTTTGTTCACATTCTGACACAAAACAGGAAATGGACGACACAAAAAAGAATAAAGACAAAAGATGGGCTGCACTAGTTACACATTTTTAAGACAAGACAAAGAGATATAAAGAGGAATAGTTTTCATAGTCCTGGTTATTTATATGAGGTGGCAACAGGAAGTCTGGCAATCCTCGTCATTTCCGTAGACGGAGGCTATGATTGGCGTAAGATCTCGTCCGATAGATTCTGATGCAAAAAATGCAAGCTGTTAATTTTCCAAGATATACGATTACGATTAAATCTCGCCAGGTGGGCAGCAATAATTATTAACGCGCGAGTCCTAAAAGCCAGGACCACTACAAAACAAAAGTTATTTAGATAAATTAAAGGAAATCTCTCTCCATCCCCCTCACCCTCCACACAAAATTTGTCGGTAAAAAAAATCCTGGCACCGATATAAGTTGATATTTGTCCAGGCACTGACTTGTTGAGCGATGGATGTCCCTGCGGAATTTCTTTCCGTAGAAACTTATATTGGCGATATATATTGAAGAAATCCAAAGGCAGGGAGACTCTTGCTCATAAAATCTAGACACGCTATATTAAGAACAGATCCGGCTAGCCAGGAAAGTGCTGGAGAAGCACCCGATAAGCAGTAGAAAAGCATGGCATGTGCGGTTAGGCATTATTCAGTTAAAATGTAAATCCAGGAGTCCGTGAAAGGAAGAGCGTCAGTACGGACTGTAGAATATTGTCGATGAACTCCAGTGGTGTAAATGTTACATGGATGACAGCCAAAGGGATCCTATAATCAATTGAAATGGCACATTATACCGAAAGTTCAGGTTGTCGGGCTATATATAAAGGGCAGTAGTTGTATGAGTATCCAATCGCTATTCTGGATGTTTACAGACATGTCTCTGTTGATTATCAGGGCTCAACTGGAAGTGGTACATATAGCTGAAAACAATTCTACTGCCAACCATAAGATTCCTATTCAAATGAGTGCTTCTCGGTTGACCGCTACCTTCTTGAAGTTCTGTATTGTCATGGTTCACCCATTCTCGTTAATATCGTAGAAAATAGCACTGCTCAGATCATTTGTTAAGAGATCCTGCGATTTGATTACCCTTCCTCTTTTATTCCAACTGCCCGTTCAGAAATGGTAATATCTGTTTATGCTGTTCGGGAATCGCTCTTCAAGACATTGATACAATCCACGCGGGTCGATGGAATAATATCCCCATACAGTTAAGTTTAAGAATTGGAATGTTTTTTGCTTTATACATCATTAGGATGCTCAAATTTGCAATGTGCTGGTACTCTAGCTAGTTAGTTATTGGTAATTTTGTCCATTCGAATAAGTTTTTTTTATGTTTTAGTGGGCATTAAACTAGAAAATGAAATTCACTTCATTCATCTGCATAAGGAAATTCAGGGAAAATGAAGTGAGCTCTTTGAATCAATGCGATTGAAAAAAAATCATTTACAAATGCAAAAATAACATTATGATCAAGTATTATAATTTCTAGCACATACATACATATCAGCGGCGTAACGTACACCCCCGCAGCCCCTGCATCGCGGGGGTCCAGGGTTCTAAGGGGCCCAAAGCCTGACTGACGCAAGTGCCTACCCTTTGTAAAACCTGACTTTTTGTAGGGGGACCCAAATGTTCTCCGTTACGCCACTGATACGTATAGAGAGAGTAATTGATCAAAAACACATTAATATCGACGTATCGATTTGCTTATAATATGAAATACGTAGTACCGTGCCATTATACAATATAAATATGAAATGGATTCACTAGACTTACTCTTGTAGTTCTCTAATCTGTTCATTCAAAGAAAACTTTTCTTTTTCTACTACTGTCATTACATCTAATAGGCGATCTAATTCGGCTTGTAAACGTTGTGCATCTTCTTTCGACTTCGTACATTCTTGTTCAGTTTTTTCTTTCTCTTTAGACAATTCTTCACATAATTTTTCTAAAGCTGCCAATCGTTTCTGACTCTCGCCCTTTGCGTCTGGCGACTGAAAAGAATTTGTCTTTTAAGTTTTTGAGAATAGAGGCAAACATGTTTATTTATAAAATGTTAATTACTAATAAAATAAAGAATTCGGGATGAAAAAAATACGAATTATATAAATTATATTTTTTTACAATCAATATAAAGTATTTTTTTTTTTCTTGAAGAATAGATCTGTTTACAAATTATCTGCTTGATTGAATACCTATCTTCTTTGTGATGACTTTTTTAAATGCGACTTTTTACTTTTAAATGTTTAAAGGACTCTGATAGAGAGATATGAGAATTTTAGAATAGTAGTAGGGAAAGTGCTGATTCTCTCGAAATTCATTACAGCCATAAATAAATAAATAATTAATAAGTATTATAAAAAAATTTTTTTAAGTCAATTCCTACTTAGATCAACACAGAAAATTTTTATTTTAGCTACTTTTTGTTAAATAGTTACAATTAATATAAACGTGTATATACATACAAGTATACGTGTATGTATACGTGTATATACATTACTTAAGTGGTAAATAATTTTTTATTATTAATTATCATTAAAGTATTGTATTGCCATCCAAAACAATCGTGTATATAAAATTTCAATTCAACTGAATGCTTTAAAACGTGAGAAAAAAACCTTTTCAGATTTTGACATAAGTCGCCAAAATGGTCGTTAAGTCGCCAATGTGGCTGTATTTGTAATTCTTTAAATAATTAATTTTAATCAATTAATTTTGTTAATGATAATCAAATTATTGTATCGTCATCCAAAATAATCATGTATATTAAATTTCAGCTCAATTGAGCGCTTTCGAATGTATTTTATTAACGATTGAAAATTCCACGAAGGCAAAAAAAAAAAACTATAGAGAGTGTGAGCTAATAGTAGGAGTTAAAAAAATCAGAAATATAATTGCAACGCGAGTTTTTTTTTAAAAATACGTCAAAGCGTTGAAATTTCCATTCGCCATAAGTCAGAAATTGAAAACGCAAGAGCAACATTTCAGTTGTCAATCTCAATTTGAAATTGATGCCATTATTGCAAGATGAAATTCTAGTATTTAGTTAAAGTAAAAACCTTCGTTTCTTTTGGTTTACTTTAAATAGATTAACAGTATTCCCAGTAAAAAAAGCATTTATATATATATAATGCAGTAGGAATTCTTCCTTTAGAGTTCATTAACAATTCTGAACATATTTTTTCTCCAAAAAAACTAAAAATCTTATTAAATATTTACTTCAGAAATGTTTAAAATTATAATTTTCCTCAATTGTCCCAAAACATTTCTTCGTAGGAATTTTGAACTCATACAAGTTAATTACTACTTCAAAATTATGAATATAAAAATTTTTCAAGAGAAGTGATAAACAAAAGGTATTCTAAAAAAGAAATCGTAAAATTTCAGCTGTTGGTATAGCTGTTTAAAAATTGAAAATGGAGTTAAAAATTTTACACCATACTCGCTTTATGAATGAGATATTTATAAATTTGTTTTTGAAGCACTTATTTTTTTAGTCTTAAGTACTTTTGGTGTGAAGAAAGCTTCTTTAAATATGTTAATCGGTATTTAACTTATCTCTTTAAATCAATTAAAATAACACATTCCATAAAGTAAAATACTTTTAATAGTAATTAGCTAACTTTTTAAAAAGGAAAGTAATACACTTGAGTAATTTATAATGAATTCGGCAACATCAATAAAATCCAGTTTCCATAATAAGCAGGAATGTGAGAAGGACTGTACATTTTTATAATTTCTAAATAAATCAATTTAAAAATACCATTTTATCAAAAAATAAAATGTTTTTTTTAACTATCTTTTACAAGAATCATTTAGAGTGTAAAAGTTATTTGAATATTGATTTTATAGTTACTAAAAATATAACATTACACAAAATATTAAGTCACCATATATTATTATATAATATTATAATTACACCAAGAACTGTAATGAAATAATAATAAGATATATAAAGCTAGTAGCCTACCAATCACACCCATACAAATATACACAAAACTGTCAATGAAAGTAAAGTATATATACCTGCTGCACTTGTGATTCTAATTGTTTTATTTTATCCCTACATTTCTTAAGCATCTTTTCCATATCCTCAATTCTTTTCTGTTTTTCATCCACTTGTTTACGAAGAGCTTCCGAATCACCAGCTTGTTTCTGGTCGCCTTGTAGCTGCAAAAGTACGAGATGAATTTTAAAAACCATCCAACAAAGCCATCCAAATGTGATTTTGCTAAACAAATTCGCTTTATACACAAAACAAAGAGCATAAAAAGCAAATAATATAAATAAAACGAAACAAAATATCAAATGATTCTAACACAGAAATAATAAATAAATAAAAACCTAAAAAGGAGGGACAAAAAGGCAACACTAAATGTCTAACCTTGGCAAATAAATCATAAGGCTATCGGTTTTGGCAAAACTAAAATAAAATGGTGTACCTAAACAAAACAAACAGAACAGGCCATGCCATCGAACAAGCTTTCAGAAGCGAACAGCGTTGAACTCAAACAGAACGAAGAGCTTGAAAAAGACTGACCTCTCTTCGTTCGATCTCTTGAACAAGCATTTCCAATTGAGACTGAAATCTTTCTCTTTCCATACCAAACGCTTGAATCTCACTTTTGTCTTTTTCCATTTGCGCTTTCATTTTCTCCGATTCCTGAACAAGTTTCTGATTATCTGCATTAAGCTTTTCGATTACCTTCTGCAACTTAGCAACTTCTTTTTCGGCGCCCGCATTCTTGTGAGTTTTCTGCTGATCAGCTTTCAGTTGTTTGTTTTGTTCCCTAACCTTTTGTAATTCTATTTGACATTCTTCAAGTTCTTTTTGGAATACAGCAATGGTGTCTCCTGATTTTGCCAGTTCTGCGCGTAGTTCTTGCTTTTCACTGTCACCGGACTGCATACGCTTTTCTACTTTACTCAGTTCCGCTTCCAAACTCTTCTTTGCGTTAGCCAATTCCGTGTTTGCTTTGTCTTTTTCCTTTTTAAGTTTCTCGATCTCTTTCTGATCTTCACTCATTTGTTTTGACAAATTGTTGAGCGTCTCAGCATATTGGTTCACCTCCGTGCTCAATTTCTCGTTTTCTACCAAAAGATTTTCTATTTTTTCAACTAATTTCTGTGTCTCACTTTCAATATTCTTCTGAGACTTTGACTGTTCCGCTTTCAATTTTTTATTAGTTTCTTTTAATTTCGCGCATTCATTCTGATTTGAATCCAGTTGCTTTTGAAGACTGGAAATCGTATCATGGGAATCTTTTAATTCCCTGCGAACTTCTTTCAAGTCTTCTTGGGCTTTATATAACTGATCTTCAACCTTCTGGAATTCACTCTCAACAGTTTTTTGAGAATGTAAATGCTCAGAACGCAGTTTCCTATTGTCTTCTCTCAGCTTTTTCAGTTCTTCCAAATACTTTTCGACTTCCTCTTGGAGATTGGAAACAGCCTCGTACGACTTAGCCAATTCATTCTTTATTTCGCTGTTTTCTGAAGTCTTATTGTCTATGGTGTCTTTTAAGGTCTTAATTTCATTCTCCATATTTCTTTGCGTAGAATGATGCGATTGTTTCAAATTCCTGTTTTCTTCCTTGGCAAAGTCTAATTCGACAGCAACATTCTCCAGCTTTTTCTGTAAAGTGGACAGTTTTTCATGATACTCGCTTAGTTCAGATTTTATTTTTTGATTTTCCGATTTTTCGGTCTGCAATTCTGATTCTAACCTTTGAACTTCACTTTCTAGAGACTTCTTGTTTTTAGAATCTGATTTCAGTTTCTTATTTTGGTCTTTGAGTTTTTGATAATCAGCTTGAAGTGTCTCGAATTGCTTTTTCATATCAGATATCTCATCGTAAGACTTTCGAAGTTCCATCTGAAGTTCTTTATTTTCAAGAGCTGAATTTTGCAGTTCTTCTTCTAATCTTTGAAGCTCAGAAGAAACAGTTTTTTGAGTATTGGTCTGTTGTTCCTCCAGTGTTTTGTTCCTTTCTTTAAGCTTCTGTAGCTCTAAGCTAGTCTCTTGTAGTGACCTTTCTGATTCTGACAACTTTTCTTTCGTGTCAGTTAACTCCTTTTGCACATCACGATACATCTTTCCAGTTTCAGATACAGTTTTCTTCGAATTTTCGAGCTCTTTTTGAGTATCGGAAAGCATTTTCTGATTTTTATTTAATAAAGCTTGAGTTTCATTAAGTTTGCCTTGAGTTTCTACATAAAGACTCTGGGTCTGTTCGACAACTTGTTTGTATTCTACTACTTGATTTTGTAATTCTTCCTTACTCTTTAGCAGCTTTTCACATTTTTGTTGGATATCATGCAAGTCCTTTTCAAGTGTTTTGCATTTATCCATTTCTAATTTGTATTTATTTTCAATTTCTTTCAGCCTTTTATTTTCGTTAGTCATATCATCCACTTTTCTACGAGTGTCAGATAATTTTTCTTGATAATTCAAAATCTCCGAACGTAGAGTTTCATTCTCCGCCATAATATCATCTAACATCTCCCCTTTGCTAAATTCGCTCTGCAGTCTAGATTCTGCTTTTTCTAGTTCACTCTTCATTTTCTTAGTTTGTTCCTGTGCTTTTCCTAGTTCATATTTACCGTCGCTTACCTCTTTTTCCAAATGACTAATTTTTTCACTCAAACTTTTCACTTTTTCTTCCAATATTTCCTTTTCTGAAATAGCTTCTTCTAATTTCTTCTTAAGATTACTTAATTCATTTTCTAGTTTTTCAGAATTCATTCGTATTTTTCTAATTTCATCATCTTTGTTCCCTACCTTCGAACCGAATGCTTTAATTTCATTTTGAAGATTAGACACAAGTTCACGCGATCGCGTCAGTTCTTTTCGCAGTTCTCTACTTTCGTCTTTAGCGTCTTCCAACATTCCTTGGAATTTTGTTTTCTCTTCGTCAACCCTAGAAAATTTCTCGAGATCTTCTTGCAGTTTTTTATTTAATAGATCAGATTTGCTCTTTTTATCTAAAAGATCTTCATATTTTCTTTGGGTAGACGAAAGATTATCTTGAGTCTTCGATAATTCTGATTTCAAAGACTCGTTATCTTGTGTTACTTTTCTCAACTGCATATTTACTTTACTGTACTCATCCACCTTGCGTTCTGTTTTGTCAAGATCTTTTTTGTACCTTTCATTCTTTTCTTCCAGTGATTTCACTTCTATATTTAAATCATCTCTCTGTTTCTGAACATTGGAGATGGTTTCGTAAGTCTTAACGAGCTCCATTCTGAGTTCTTTGTTTTCCGCTCCAGAGTTCTGAAGTTGTTCCGAAAATTTATTGATTTCGGTGTCCAATTTTTCTTTCAATGATTCCACTTCACTCCTCAGTTTTCGATTTTTCTCTTCATAAGTCATAGAATCATTTTGAGAATCTTCCAGCTGCAATTTCAAGCTGGAGACTTTTTCGTACAAAGTAGATATCTCCATTTTCAATCCCTTGTTTTCCGCAGTTAAATTCTGAAGTTGGTCTTCCATCTTTTTAATTTCCTTATCCTTGTCTTGAGACTTCTCTAATTTCAATCTTAAGAGACGATTATTTTCTTCGGATTTTTTAAGTTCAGAATTGGCTTCGTCTAACTGTTTCTGGATGGCAGTCACTTTCTCGTATAGTTTTTTCGTCTCTGCTCTAATATCGGCATTCTCTGCATTTGCCTGATATAATTTATCTTCTATTTTAACTAATCGCGTTTGAGCTTTCTGAGTTTTTTCTAATTCACTTTTGAGTTTTTTAATTTCATCTTCTGCTTTAGCTAGGTCTGTTTGGTACTTATCTAACTGCTTTTGAATATTTGAAACTGTTTCATAGGATTTTGCTAATTCCATTCTGAGTTCTTTCTTTTCAGAATGAGCATTTAGTAATTCTTCTTCAACTTTGATTAATTCACTTTCCACCGTTCTTTGGGACTTAGCTTGATCAGCTTTCAGTTTTATATTCTGATCTTCTACAGTTTTTAATTCTCTTTCAAGGTCATCTAATCTTCTTTGCAGATTCGATACTGTTTCATAGGTCTCAGCTAATTCCATTCGCAGTTCTCTGTTCTCGGCATTAGCGCTGAAGAGTTGCTCTTCAATCTTTTCGAGCTCACTCTCAGCCTTTTGAGTCTTTATTTGCTCGCTTCTTAACACTTTATTCTCTTCCATCAATATTTTGATGTCTTTCTGCAAGTCATCCATTTGCTTTTGCAGAGTTGCAGAATCTTCGTACGACTTTGCCAATTCTACTCTCAAATCCCTTATTTCAGAATTAGCATTCAGGAGCTCTTCCTCTGTTTTGAGAAGTTCTGTCTCAAACGTTCTTTGCGAATTCGCTTCAGATTTCAACTTCCTGTTGAGGTCTTCCGCTCTCTTTAGATCACTCTGAGAGTCTTCCAACTGCCTCTGAATGTTAGTTATTGTTTCCAAGGACTTTGAGAGTTCCCGGCGCAAATCTTTATTCTCCGCTAATGCTTCTTCCAGCTGTTGTTCCACTCTCTGCAACTCTCTTTTTAATCTGGTCAGCTCCATGTGAGAGTAATCCAACTCCACCCTGGACTTTTGCTGATATTCTTCGGTTTTCCCTCTCACTGAACGATGGTGGTCTAGTTCTCCCATTGTCTCCTGCAATTTCGTCTCAAGTCTGTCCTTGTCATCAGCGTTTCTTCGTGCTTCTGCTTGAGATCTTTCAAGCTTGTCACGGATTCTGTCAAGTTCCCTTTGCAATTTCTCTAATTCACCCTTGTTTGAAGACTGGTCTTTGAGATGCCTAGACAAAGATTGTTCAGAATCTTCCAACTCCTGCTTCAGTTTTGTGACTTCGATTTGGAGTTTGCTATTCTCTGCAACAGTCTTGTGTAATTCAGCTTCAGACTTGTGAAGCAATGCTCGAACCCGCTCGGTTTCAGCTTTAGCTCTTTGAAGATCACTATCTGAAGCTTGATGGGTAGACTGTAGGCTATCTAACTGGGTGCGCAACTGGTTAAGAGCGGAAAGGTGAGTTTTAGCTTCGTTTTCAAATGTGTCCCTTTCTTCTTTTGCTTTTTTAAAGTCTCCTTGAATTCTTTCATATCTGTCTTTAACTTTTTCCAATTCAAATTTGACTTTTTCGACTTCTTGTTTCTGTCTATCTTCTGATGTAGCATGCCTTTCGGCTTTTAATTCGGCAACTTCTAAATCGTGCTTCATTCGTTCGATTTCCATATGGTGCTGGTGTTTCAAATCTTGGAATTTCTTCAGTTCGTCTTTCGAAAGCTCACATTTGTTTTTAAGCTTATCTATTTCACAATTTAATTTTGTTATTTCTTCTAAATGATGCTCCTTTTCTCTTTCTACCATGTGTTTTTCGTTAGAAATCTTTTCTGTCTCTGTTTGGAGTCTTAAACACTCCAGTGATGATTTTTCCTTTTCTCTCATGCATTTTTCCAACTCGTGACATGTCTTTTCATGCTTTTCTTTAAACTTTTCCAGTTCCTCTCGCAAAGTTTCAATTTCCAACATAGCTTTCTCTTGAGTTGTGTGATGTTTCAGCATTTGGCTTTGGTACCGTTCTATTTCGGATTTTAAGTTCATATTTTCTGTTTGCAGTCTATCTTTTTCGGCGTGAACTCTGTTCAACTCCGATTGGAGTCGTTCTACTTGTTCTTTGAACTTTTCAATTTCACTCTGGGATTTCGATAATTGCTCTTGAGATTTCTCATGACTAGTTTGTGTTTTCCCGACCTGTGCCTGTACTCTGTTCAGCTCATTTCTAAGACTATCCGATTCAGAATGCATTTTATCTAATTGTGTTTGCGCTTTCCGTAAAGAATCTTGCGATTTCTCATACTGCTCTCTCATTACATTCAATTCCATCTGACAGCGATCGTAATCAACCCGCAATTTTTCCTCGGATTCTTTAGATATAGTAAGCTGCGCTGATGTTCTCGAATGCATTTCTCGCAGTTTTTCTAATTCATCAACAGCTGACTTATATTCCTCTTTGGTTTTGCCAGATGAAAGCTGCAATTTCTCTAAATCTAAATTAGTCTTTTCCATGTCTGTCTGAACTTGATCTAATTTAGCTTGCAGTTTATAAATTTCTGAATGTGATTTTTCTGATTTTTCTACTAGTTTTTCGTATTCTCTCTTCGCTGAATCACGTTCTTCTTGTGCCTTTTGCAGCTGAGACTGCAACCTTTCGGCATTATCTCTCAAAGACTTCGCTTCCTTTTGAGACGAATCGTAATCATTATAGTACTTTTCTAACTGATTTTGAGTTTTTTCTAGCCGGTCTTTTATGACATCAAATTCAGCCTGTGAATTTTCTTTCTCTTTCAAGGCCTTCGTCAGCTGAGTTTGTAATAAGTCGGTTTTCTCCCGTTGTTTATCCATCTCTGTATTCATCGAATCCTTTTCCTTTTGCAATCGTTGGAAGGAAGCTAGCGTTTTTTCATACTTCTCCTGCGATTTCTCAGCTTCCATCTCAATAATCTCCTTCTCCTTTTGGAACTTCAAAGTACTCATTTGGGCTTGACTTAGCTGCGTTTGCATGTTCTCCAGTTCGGATTGCGCCCTTTCACGTTCCAGCTGCATACGACGTGCTTCGGCTGTTGCTTTGTCTAGTTTTTCCTGAATCCGATCCGTTTCCAGCTGGGCTTTATCAAGAGCGGCTTGTGTCTTTTCATGTTGGCCTTGACTCTTAGTGAGCAGGCTTTGTATGCGATCCAGTTCAGTGCGCAACTTTTCCGCTTCTGCCAATGCGGCGTCCCGTTCACTCTGGGATCGTGCCACTGTTGACTGTACTCGGTCGTACTCCTCCTGTATGCTCTCTTTGTCGGCTTGGGCATTCTCTAGTTTAGCTTTCAGACGATATATCTCTCCCTGGGAGCGTTCGATTTTCTCCTGAAGTTGCTCGACTTCCCCCCTTGCTCGATCCTGTTCGGCCTGATGCATTCGGTACTCCGCTTGAACTCTGCGAAGTTCAGTTTGGGCCTTTTCCAACCGATCTTGCAGGCGCTCGTACTCCTCCGACTGATACATGGAGGACTTGCCGAACGTATTCTGGGACCTATCAAGATCGGATTTCAAACGCTCAGACTGCTCTCGCATTCTCTCATTTTCCAGGGCAAGTCTAGCAAACTCACTGCGACTTCGGTCACCTTCGCTTTGAAGCTTAGACATCTCAGACTGTAATTTTTCGAGCTCGGCCCTCGCCTGGCCCAACTCGGATTGCGAATTCTCGAGTTTCACCTCGATCCTGTCTTTTTCCGCGGCTGCTTTTTCCAGTCTCACCTGTAGTTTCTCCATGTCGTTCTCCAGGGCGTGCATCTTCATCTTGTACTCGGCAATCTCCCGCTCGTGCAGTTCCCTCTCTTCGTTCTTCTCCTGCTCCGCCCTGTCTCGCTGCTCCCTCAGTTGAGATATCTGCTTGTCTTTGTCTCCTATCGCTTCTTCTAAACTTGAAAGTGCACCTTCAGAAGAGGAGTGATGGGCTTGCATTGCTGTCAGGCGCGCTCGAGCCATGTCCACCTGGTTGTCTTTTTCTTTCAAAAGGTCCTCTAGATTTTCAATCTGCGGAATGGAAAAGAAACAGTAAAGAAAATTTATTATTCCCCTTTTTAAAAGAATTCCTATTAAGTTGATCATAAAAATATTACATTTCAAAAGAGTCAGTGAACAATTAATGTGATAAAGGAAAAAATCTAAGTATCGGTAGTCTGTATTTTCACACACATAATTACTTTTTGCTATAAATATGCACAACGATATGACTTTAGCGTCAACAAGTAAAATATACCATACATTTTTATATCATTCAGTATAGGCAATATATTTAATTATACTATTAACTATTAAAGAAATAAAGTTTAAATTATATGAGTATCATCTTAATCCTTTATCTACCGCATTATGATTTACTGCAGTTTTTTTCACGCAATATTTTTTTGGGGGCCATTACATTGAAAATTAAGAGATATACATAAGCAAAATACTCAATTTTAGGAAATTTAATCCGTTGGAACGAATTAATTATTTAATTAAAAATATTCAATTGTAAAATTAATTATATACATTGTTCACTTAAAATAAATAGTCAAATCGTTTTCTAAGGTCTTAATTAATATACAATAAAAATAAGACACTTAAATTTTGACATTAACTATTTTTTTGGGAGAAAAATAATAATCTACGCAATCCGCTGAAAACGCCGTCAGCTGAAAACGTAATTTCTGCTATAAAACTATTCGCCTTCCCCGCTACAATACTCATTATAGAACCCATCGTGCCATATATATAGGAAAAGTGAATTTCACAGAATATTGCTGCAAAGTATTGTCAGAATATTCGTAAAAATCGTTATTCTATGTAATTTTAAAGTGAATGGTACTAATAAGTACCGTCGGTAGATAAAGGGTTAAGGGGAATAACTGATTTCCTAAATAATTTCATTTTACTAATATATTTATGTTATGCATGTATGTGTATAAACAAAGCCAATTCTGCCCATTAGCTCAAAACGTGCATTCATGAAGGTACACGAACATGGGCCACCTTTATCAAAACCCTGGTAAGTCTTTTCCCAGAAAATTCCTGAAACTTGCTTCAAAGAAAAACGGGCAAATCAAAAATAAATTGGTCAGCAAAACATATAGTCATACGCCTTATAACCTCGGGCACTCTTTCTAAAATTAATTATGTTATTAGCTTCAATAAAAGCGAAAATTTAAGGCTTGGGGGAAAAACACAGCACTTTTCCTTTACATTAGCGGTACGCCAGACGCGGACACGCTAAAATGTACGGTTTGTCCGTCATGGGCTTAATTCATGATGTCACATGATGAAGACAAACACGTGTTTTCCATTGAATTCAAAACAAATATTAAACTAATTGTAGTTGTTGTTCTACTTTTTTTTGTAAAACTCAGATAAAATTTCAAATATTCGGGTAAAGATGTTTAAATGTTAGGAAAAAAAATTTCTTCAAAAAAATTTTTTTAAATTAAAAATCATATTTTATGATTATACTTTTAAATAAAATGCATTTTGTATACATATGTACTTTTTAAGAGAAAGTTTCTGCAAAGAGCAAAACTTGGCAACACCGGAGCGCGTGAACTGATTAGCTGGAAACACAAGATAGTTTTTATCGTGTGACTATGACGTCACATGAGTTTTTGAATTGATTGGCTAAAATCACGTGGTTTTCACTGTCACGTGATTATGACGTCACATGAATTGAGCCCATTACCTAGATGCCATTTTAGGGTGCAATGGACTGGGCGAGTTAGATCTGTTAGATGGCAATTCAACTCTCGAGATTAATTGAGGCAAGATTGCTTCTTACGAAGTCCGTCTATTATGAGCCTTGTTAAACCTACTGAGGAACTCATTCCCGAACTATGTATTTGACCTGCACGCTTGGGTATGATAGGCCAGTTTCCCACAAGACAGCTTTGTGTTAGTTAACTTACTTTTCGTCACCACTCCTTTAGTATGAAGAGGAAAGATAATTCCTTTTACACAAAGGAAACTGAGAAAAAACCACCCCGCCGGATTCATCGGTACGATGAATGAGTTCGAAGGAGCAATAAAAATTATTTCCAAAGTACGAGTAGCCAGTGTGAAGAGTGAAGCTTCCACACAATATCCTTTCAGTTGAGTCAACTAATGCTAAGGAGAACGTGGTTTACTAGTGCTTGAGGGAATGCCAGTTGACCACATGTGAAGGGAACACGGCGATTTCTTTTCGAAAACTGTTTGCTGTTGGCTTTATAGACGGCGCCAAGCTTGTATTACTGTTGGGCGTCATAAGTTAGAAAGTTCATAACTATTGCTAAATTTATGTTATGTTAAATTTATGTTGTTGTTAATTAAATTTAATAATTGTATTTATATTTAAAAAAACTGTTTTTACATCAAGTCATTCACCGCAAGTTTTCAAAATGTATTTGAACTCGAATGGATGAATAAAAACATAAGTATTTGAAGCCAAGAAAAAATTCGTTAGAAAAACCTATTGGTGCCATCTGTTGCAACTAGTTCTAACTTCGTCAAAAATAACGTAGAATAAATTTAACATTAAAACAAATAAAATTTAATTAATGAGTTAATATTTATAAAAACTGTATTAACATCAAGTGCCATCCACTACAAGTTTAAAAAATGTATTTGAACTTAAATGGATGAATAAAAGCATTTTATAGACGATTGAAAATTTGAACAATATATGTAAATAAATATATACAGAGAGAGAGAGAGTGTGTAAACTAACAGTAGGAATTGAAAAAAGGGTTTTGTAACTTTATCTCATTGCATGCATAATATTTAGAATATATCTATAGTTAAATTAATTGTAGAATAAATCTTTACAGGAGCATTAACACATGTTTGTACTACTGAATTCGAAAAGTGGTCACCCTTCACTTTATTAGTGGTCACTTTATTAGTGGCTAAAGTAATAACCCTTTAGTAGCTAATAATAGATTCAGTTCAATGATTATTTGTTAAGTAGTACGTACCTTCCTCTGAAGAACATTAATTTTCCTGTCTTTGATTTCCATGTGATCCCTGAGTTCTTGCACTTCTTGCGTCAGGCGATTTCTTTCTTGACTGGAAGTCATGGTCTGTTGAGTCTTCTTTTCGATCAACTTGTTTTCTCTTCCAGTCGGATTCTCAATTCCTCTACCTACAAAGAGGACATGTTGACATTTAGGTATATATATATACACTCTGTCGCAAAAAATATATGCACCCAGAAGAAATCAAGCTACAATCACGAAACTCGGCAAGAATGTAGTCTGGTAAGAGATATGCAAATGATTAAAATTTCGAAGCCAATGAGACAAGGCTAAGTGTGCTACGCGCATATTAGTTGCGCAACTGGGAGAGTTTAAAAGCATGAGTACGAGCGCCGTACGGCTATCCAAACGAATCTGATGACTTTGATAGACGATATTGAGACTTAGGATGCCTCTAAGACGTAACCGGCGGCAGTACGAGCAGCTGACGGACTTTGATAGGGGCCGCATAAGTAGGCCTCAGAGAAGCAGGTTGGTCGAATAGACGTATCGGCCGCCACCTCGGTCGGAGCGATATGGTAGTTGCTCGGTGTTGGCAACAGTGGATCACAGAAGGTAGAGGGTACCGTCGCAGAGGGTCAGGACGTCCCAGGAACACAAATGATCGCGAGGATCGTGCAATCAGAAGAGTGGCCACTTCGGCACCAACAACGTCGCTAGCATCGATTCAACGCCACTTACCTCCTTCCAGACATCCAGTGCCATCAAGAGAAACCATAAGGAGACGACTGACCGAAGTTGGCTTGAGGAGCCGACGTCCGCTAAGACGCTTATCACTGACCCCACATCATAGGCAGTGTCGACTGGATTTTTGCCGACCTCGGCAACTTGGAGTGTGACAGACTGGAGACGTGTCATCTTCAGTGATGAATCCCGATTCAGTCTCAGTGATGATGACCACCGCACACGTGTCTGGAGGCGCACCGGCCAGCGGTCCGATCCGGCATTTATTGTCGAGCGGCAGAGCAATTTCATGGGTGTGACAGAGTGGGGAGCAATTTCTTGGGACACACGATCATCTTTAGTGGTCCTTCAAGGCACTTTGACAGCTCGCAGATACGTGGACGATATTTTAACGCCGATTGTGCTACCCATGCTATCAAGTCGCTCCAGGTGCCATTTATCAACAGGATAATGCTCGTCCACATACTGCGCGACTCTCCCAACAATGTCTTCATGGATATGACGTCCTACCATGCCAGGTCACCAGATCTTTCGCCAATAGAGCATGTCACGCGCTCAACTGCAGCCGTCCCGAGATACAGGAGAATTAACTGCGCAGATGCAAAGACTATGGCAGGATCTTCCACAGGGGGTCATAAGTGACTAATTGAGATCGATGCCACGCCGAATTTCGGCTTGTATAGCTGCCAGAGGTGGCTTTACTACTTTACTGATTTTAACCTTTTGCAAGCTGTAACCGCTTAATAAAAATGATATTTTGTTCTGAATTTTTAATCATTTGTTTATTTTCATATACACTACATGCATACCAAATTTCGTGAATGTAGCTCAATTTCTTCTGGGTGCATATATTTTTTGCGACAGAGTGTATATATATATATATATATATATATATATATATATATATATATATATATATATATATATATATATATATATAATTATTTAAATAATAAACGTCTCGTTAACGAAGAAACATTTCTGATAGTTGATTGAAATGTCAGAAATAGAACATACACATACTCTCTTATTATAAAAGTAATCCTATTAAAAGATTATTTACACTCATGTCCATAAATTAAGGATAATGAAGTTCAGGCAAAGAAAAAGACAGAAGCAAAACAAATTTGACTTATTTGTAAAGTCTATTTATTAAACAAAAGGTAAAGAGCAAAAAAGATGCTATATGTTTGACATAATTAATAAAAATTGCGATTTTTACTACCTGGAGCAAATTTCAAAAAATAACCTATTTACAAAAAACAGTATAACATGGTTAGTAAGATGGTTAATACGGAGTATGTCTCCTGGACGATGCAATACGGTTCTTACAACGCCTAGGCATGCTGAGTATCAAATTATCAATCTGATCTTGGGGAATATTACACCACTCATCAAGCAATGTCCTCCGAAGTTCCGGTAGCTGGGAGGGGGTTGACGGGCTGTAATTCTTCGGCCAAGCATATCCCACTCATGCTCTATTGGATTCAAGTCCAGTGAGTATGCTGGCCAATCCAAACGGGTGATATCCTCCGATTGAAGGCATTCGTCTAAAATGTTTGTGCGGTGAGGACGGGCGTTGTCATCCATAAACAAAAATTCAGCACCCATGGCGCCCCGAAACAAACGTACATGTTGTTCCAGAATGTCATCGCGATAGATGTGGCCTGTCATCGCTACACTCTGAACCTGCAGGACAGTTCTGGAACCAAGAATAATTCCTCTCCAAACGAGCCATCCTGCACCACCGTAACGGTGTTATTCAATGGTTTCCTCTTGGTGGTAATGGGTACCTGGCGCTCTCCATATTAAAGTCCGGCGAGAATCAGACTGCAAACTAAACCTGGACTCGTCGGAAAACATCACACAAAACCACTGTTGTGGTGTCCACAATGCATGCTCTCTATTCCAGGTTAATCGCAGGCGACAGTGAGTTGCGATAAGTGGAACACATCTGACAGGCCTACGAGCATATAGACCAATGTGCCCTAAGCGTCTGTACACGGTCTGCCTTGAAACTGTCGTACCGGTAGCTGAAGAGAGCTGACGAGACAGGCCTGATGCTGTGCTCCGTCTGTTTCTTTTGGCAGTAACTGCCAAATATACCGGTCCTCATTCGGCGTTGTAACTCGGGAGCGACCTGTGCTGTAACATCTACTCAGATTACCATCATCTTGGAATCGTTGTCAAAGCCTGGAGATGACACTCTGGGCGATTCCAAGTTCCTTGGATACTTTCAGCTGGGTACGTCCACATTCCAGTTGTCCAATAATTCTACCACGTAAAAAATCATCCAAATGCTTCCTTTGTGCCATAACTATGCGGTTATTGCTCTGAAAGGCTTTTAAAGCGCTTGTGAACAATTTTACTTCTTTGCCACCATTCCTTATATACCCCTCTCTTACACTCTCGCTTTTGTGACGTACAATCCGCGCCATCTGGTGGTTTATTGTAATTTGCATATTCTTCTTCAAGATGTGTGTGATAATTCTACAGGTGAAATTTTTATTTTAGAGTTCAATTTCTGTGTGATGCTGAATTATCCTTAATTTATGGACATGAGGGTATAAGCATAATTAGGAGCAATGTGCATTCAGTACATATAGTGATTGCTGTATGCTGTATTTTTAAAATTTATATTTTATAACATTTGAGTACAGTACAATGCATAGCAGTTCGAAAAAGGGTCGAACTCATTTTTTCTCCCTCCCTCTCCATTAAAAATACATTTAATAGTCGATAATCTTATAGTGAAAATAATGGTATCTAATTTTCAAAAACTCCTTTTCCTAGACTATTTTAGGCTTTTTTTAAAAAAAAATTTCTTTGCTAAACAAATTAAAATAATATAACAAGCGAATGAATAATATTTATTTTAAGTTTTTAAATATGAATTTCATTTTAGTTTGAAGACATTTTAAGAGTAAAAAAAAGTTATTCAAAAATCAAAATTAGTTCTAAGTGAGAGCTTAATGTTGTAGTAAACTATATTATACATAATATATCCAATAGATATTCCAGTAAACATACTTCATTTTATATTTTCATACTTAAATTATATTTTAGTTCAATATTTCAATATAAGCTGAGGTGAATTCCATTATGATTAAATACTTGTTATTAGAATACAGAGGTTGATCCCAAAATACCCATTTTAGATAAACATGATCTTTTATATAAGTTTTTCCGTTATATATCCTCTCATATAATTTGAACATCAATTCGTGGTTAAGATATGAAATATTCAAACCCCTTAATGTCCATCCAACATTGATATAGCTTAGAATTTGGCATAGTAATAACAAAAAATACAACATAATCTTGAGAGTATATATTAAGATAACGTTTCTTTTTCCTCCAACGGGGGGGGGGCGACTGAGTTCATTGAATAAGAATTTAGAGCTACAGAACCAGCCACCAAAGAAGACTAACCCTCCCCCAGAACTCTCAGCCGCCATCCAGTTAAGATGACATTTACTCTTGATCAAAGATACACGTAAATTTTAAATTACACTCCCAAATCAAGTACACAAGTAAGAATTAAGTATGTAAACTATTATTCAATATTTAACATTAAATTGAAATCTTGTACTTTGAGAAGTAACTAATAAAAATCCAACAAAAAGGAAACATCTGAAATCCACACTTTTTATAATGACAAACTCGTTATTTATTTTTTTTAAAAAAATAAACTTTTTGATATAATTTTAAGACATAACAATTTTTATGGTTTTACTTTCGAACATACAAATATATTATTAAATTCAACTGAAACTTGAGAAGTGTAAATTTTAAAATATTTACTCCACAAACACAAACAGTTAATTAAATTTAAAATCAAAATTTTGATTTAATTTCGTTTAAAGACATACTGAACATATTAAAATAACAATAATTTTCATTTTATGTAATAAAATACTTAACACATGAAATTTGACGCATATTTTCAAGTTTGGTAATGTATCAAAATAATGATACTTCGCAAAATTGTGCACACTATATGTTAAAATAGTTCACTTACATCGGCTTGTAACATATTATAATGTTCTTCTTTGGCACAGAGTGATTCTTTAAGAACAGCTATATGTCTCTGGTAGTCATGATGCTGCTCTTCTAAGGTTTTCATTTTGGCATTCATCGCCATGATTTCTTGATCCCTTCTATTAAGTTCTATTCTAAGTTCTTCCATCTGTAATTAAAAACAAACGCTTTAATTTTTGAATATCATACATATCAAATGAATGTGTTAAGATAGCATAATGATTGTACTATGTGAATTCCACTTTTTTTTTTATAAATCCAAATAGACTTGTGACAAATCTATACGGAACTTTATCACTAACCTTCTGAGTCGTCTTTTTTAGGGAAATTTAATTCCCTACCTATTTCCAATCAGCTCCAAAAAGAGGACAGGATTCCTTGTTATATGTAGATTAGATAAAGTATTTAAGTCAAACGGAATAGTAAAGTTAGAGCAGTAGGAGAGAGAGATTGAAGCAGAAAGTTATAGTGAAGTTAAATTTATTATTGAAGATTTCTTGTTAAATAATTTAATCTCAGAAAAAAGCTGAGCTGAACTGCAGTGTGGTAAATATTAATTAAAGTTTCATTAAAGCTTATTATTACGAGTGAGATTAAAATTAAATGTTCAATAAGAACATTAAATATAAATCTGGGATCTCTTATCGTGGTAATCTCTGCGTGATCGATATTCTAACTGTTAATTAATTGGATCATTAAATATATAAGTTAATTTAAAGGACATTCCCTTTAAAACCTCGTAATACTATTTAGATATATTTGTTAATAAGTCTTTGATTCTATTTGGGAAAGATAACCAAATAAAGAAAGTTATTTATAAAAATGGCTACTGGCTCTTATCTGACTCCTATTTATTCTCGTTCTCAAAGTGAGGTCCAAGGGGATCTTCACAGACTCGAATATTTGTTATTGCTATAGAAGATTAGAATGAAAAATTGAAATTAGTTCCATAGTTTTAATTTTTATATAAATTTAAAAGAATTAATAATATTTATATTCGAACTACAATTTGTACGAATTTATCATAAAATAGCGTAACGGCGAAGGTTGCAATATAAGAAAACTGCGAACATTGCAATATTGAAAAATCCATATTATCTGATGATAAAAATATTTCGTATCTGTTGAATCAATGACGAAAATTATAGTTATTTGCAATGAAAAATAATGTTTTGTGGAATTTTCGAACAGAGAAACAAGTAAAAAGTTACGTATGTTCAACTGCTGATAACTGAATGAAGTTAAAAAGTATATAAATAAGTTATTTCTAAAAGAATTCAATTCACAAATAAAAAATGCACGCAAAACACACACACACACATTAATATAAACTAAAGCTTTAGCTATTGTTCACAATTAAGTGATTTTATCTAGTTAATGAAAAATATATATATATTTCTGAGAAGATTTAAGTTGTTTTAATTTAGAACTCATTCTGAAGATCCCGTTCGGTAATTCAGGAGATTAGATTTCTAATTTCCGTTTCAAGGAATTCAAATGAACTCACGACAGATTCAATTTAAGGCAGATACCACATGAAAGGTAAAGTATTAACACATTAAATCTATATAACTTAAAAAATAAAAGTGCTTTTTGTTGCGAGTTAAAATTCTTCTATCAGCCATAAAATTAAAATGAATAATAATCACAACACAATTTTTGAAATATTTAATAGTAACTGAAATATTTTTTCGGCATTAGTGAGCGGCGTACACAAACTACTTTTATGGGAGGAGGAGGAGGGGGTGATGTTTTAAAAAACACGTGGACAAAAGCACCATAATCTTTATGTTAAAATTAAAAATCTAATTAATTAATCAATTAGATCAACTAATTAATCAAACAATTTGTCTAAAAGGGGTCGAAATCCCACACCCTAGCATTTTTCTATGTCCATTTTAATCCCTTTCTAAACCACTAAACACTGCTGCATGCTAAATGCCATAATGCTAAAAATGTTCAGTTTTCTGTTTAGTATTTTTGATTGTAACAAAGGCATTATACTTTTATCAGCGCGTCGACTCGGTGGCTGTGAGGTAGCGTGCCCACCTCGTAAGCCTAAGGTTGCGGATTCGATCCCAGTTGGAGTCGCAGGGCCGCTTTTCCTCTTAGGCACGCAAGGCAAGTGCCTAGGGCGCAAAAAAGAGAGAAAAATTACAACGAAAGTACCACCTTCTGTCAAGTCACGAGAGAAGTATTTCTGCTTTATAAAAGAGTAAAAACTGAAACGAGATCTACTATGGAAAAAGTAAAGCTTAACTTAAAGCTTTATGATGTTGCTATGCTTTCAAAATGATATTACATTGGAAATTGGTTACAATGGCGTCATTAATGAGTTTGTAAAGAACATAGCTCGAAGAAAACCTTACAGCGATGAGCGATGAAAAAGATGATAATTAACAAGTTGAAAATAGTTCATACAATAATGTGTGCTCTATGCTGTAATTGCAAACAATTTCATTAATTTACTGTACTAATTTACAAAAGTATGGTTGATACCGTAAGGTAAGAAATGCGCAAGATTGGTCAAACCATGCCACTGAGTCTTTTCCAAACGGTTACCAGTCCGGCATAGGGCGGGTCCATAGGTGGTTGATAATGGAAAGACTCTCCACAGAGCAAACACACAAATAAAGGGAAAAGAGTTGAGGGAGAATACCTCCCGATTTAAAGCTGGCAAGGTATAAGAACTGAAGGAGGGGAAAGTGCTCTGAAAATAGTGGGAGAGGGGGACGCAACAATTCCAAGTGCCTAGGGCGCCGGGAAGATTAAAACAGCTATATGGAGTCGATAGATTTTCTGGATTCGAAAATCGTAAGCACGCATGTTGTATGATCATGCGGCAAGTAAGAAATCCCTTGAGTATCAATTTGCCTCTGGTACTCTCGGCAATATGCAGCATACGACGAAAATTTAAATGGAAAGAAATACAAATGTCACAGTTTGGTAGCGCGAATGGTGCCATCAATGAAATGGCTTCAACTCTTGGGGACTTGCCGTGTCTGCAAATGGTTTAGCTGCCAAAATGCAGCTCATTTGTAACAAAAAACGAACTTTTCTCAGAGCAGAAAAAGGCTAATCTTTGGAACGGTTGCTTCTCTAAGCTTCTATGTATGGTAAGGGAGCCTTGGTACGCTTTGAAAGTAAGGGGCAACAGGTCCCAGAACTTAAGATACGCAATGGTGTCTGTTTAGTGCATCATAAATGAACAATTAGAAGTGCCCACGGCAACGTGACTTTAAAAACGGCTCTGATTGTATCTGCATATATCTGCGATACACTCGGATAATTAAAAGTAACCCAGTAATGGATGGCTACGCGAAATTCCCTTTATTTCAGACAACATCGAATGATACAAATTGAGATACGAGTCTGTGCAACACTAAACAGCCTACTTTTCTCTTTTTACAAGAGTTTACAGGTGACACTGCTGGTGCATATGACACACTTGGATATACAGTGCTATATTAATCATTTCATATGTCTTATCTTAATTGCAAATTTTCCACCATGTTTATGGTCTTGTATTTTGGATGGATAGCAATGTATTTACAGTTTAAAATTCAAAACTTAAATTGTATGATTTTTTGAAGTATTTTATGAATTATGTACCACCTATACAACTGTATACGTACCTTCTGCGATAAATCCTGTTTTTCTTTATTATTACTAATTTTTATTTCAGAATTCTCCTCGTTCTCACCGGCATGGTTGAAAAGTAAGTGATTCTGCTTTAACATTTTAGACTCGAGGAGCTCAATTTCTTCTTCTAAAATGTTGATTCTAGATTCCTGATTATTTTAAGTAAAACCACATGCAAAGATAAATAAAAAAAATAGCATGAAAATGGCTACAAAAAAGAAAACAACTATGCAAGCCATGCACACACAAATAAAAACATAACTTATATAAAATAAAAATAAATGCATGAAATACAACAAACAAGAGTTAAATGAGCATACCTATACAATTAACAGGATTTTGGAAAACTTTATTTTAACTTTTTTTTGATTAATTTCAAAATATTTAAGTAAACATTATTTCAAAAGTTATGTGGATTAGTTTTTATCAAACTCGTTTTATTATATTTTTTGGATTTGATTAATAAAATTAGATCATAATGTACTCTGATTACTTATCATAAGTTTTACATTTAATTACCGTAAATAATGTCGTACCATAAGTTCTGATACAAAAATTTCAAATCGTCTGCTGCGTTTGAGTCACAGGAGACGATTTGAAATTTCATCGATGAGAACGTTTGCATCAATTTTTTTAAAGAGAATGCAGTGTTTTAAGCATGTTGTTTTAAATAAGTCTTAGTAGAATGAACATCGAACATAGAAGTTACAACAATTATTTCTCCCCTTGAAAAAAGATTCCGTCGGTGATTTTTAAGGCTCTAAAATCAGACATTAAACGGTTACTCATTCATCAAACCAATAAGAGAATTTTTGCGACCAGCGCCATTGATGACCGTGCTAGATACGGCCGTCCATCCTCGGTGAAAAGGAGAATATTCCACCCAAATCCTTGTCAAAAGAATACTTTTCTCGTTTAACAGATGTTGTTGTTGTCGTGTGTTTTATCCTGGGATACATATGAAAGACGCGAGAGATGGAAGAACAGAAACATACAATACAAACACAAAAGAATATAAAATTTTTATTACAAACGATGATCCCAGCATTGAATAGAAGAGGTGCGTGCCCTTCCATTTCCATTTCAGGCGAAAGTCCGACTTCTTTTCCCAAAGAATAATCTATGCCTTATTCGGGATTCGAACCCGAGCTCACTGGGTTACAAGCCGAGGGTCATATCCATCTTACAGAGCGGCGTTTAACAGATAAACGAGTCAAAAAGAACAGCGTGTCGCATATTAAACGAAGACCTTACGCCAAGAGGTTAATACTTGGCCATGTTCTCATTAAGAAATTAAACCGCCAGAGGTACCTTAAAGCAAAAGCACTGTTGCATTGGCAGGCTCATATCTGCTGCAGACGAATTCTGTTTACCGACGAGAAAACTTTTGACGCCCAAGAGCCTTACAAACATCTAGAATGACCACATATACACAAGAGTGCTCAAGAGGCTAAAGAAAACAAAAAAATATGTGCACAGAGATCATCATCCATCTTCAGAAATGGTTTGATGAGGTTTCAGGTATGAAGGTATCTAAGAGATCCATTTTGTAGGAACGGACTGAAAATCACGGGAATAATTGCTCAAAACATTATCTTAAAACTAATAGTGAAATTCTTGAATGTGAACCAGTCCAACGGAAACTATTGGTTTTAACAGGACTCTACTCCTGTTCATTCGGTGAAGATGACCCTGTGTTGGTTGAAAGAGAATGTGCCGGACACGAAGATTGGTCTTCCTGCAAACCTGATTTAAATTCACTCTACTATGAAGTCAATATTGGAGCAAAGATGTGCCAAAAACTACATCCTAATTTGAATAGTCAAAAACGTTCGGAAGTCAAACGTAAGGAACAGTTAAAATGTAAGGAAGACAACACTGGAAATTCCCATGCAGGCTGTACGTATTTCGAAGAATGATTGGCTGAAGAGATTTGAAGCTCGCGTGACGTCAAAAAGTGATTTCTTTTGAATACGAGGGTAACTGAAATTTTTTAGTACACACAGACGAGAAGTTTTTTTAAAAATTAACGGTTTAATTTGAAAATACAAAATATTTGAACACAGCAAACGATTTTTTACTGACTTACTTCAAGTTGTTTTAGCGTAGAATAAATTTTAGACAGAAGAGAAAATGGAGTTGCCGCGAGAACATTATCTTGCTATGATTTTAAAATGGGACTGACTAAATCAAAACGAATGCGTTCAACGGCTGCAATTAGCATTTGGTGATAAATCTCCATGTCGTGCCACTGTATTCAGACGATTTGAAGAGGTCGCAATTCTCTTCAGGATGAACTCACAGGAAGGCCGAGGTCGGCAGTAATCACGGATATTGTACCTGCCATACGAAAAATATAAATGGATGATAATAGCTGTACCTACCAAATGATACGGAAGGAACTTAACATTGGATCCGCAGCATTACACAAAATTATTCATGAAGAATTATATATGAAAAAAGTAGTTTGCCGTAGGGTTCCCCATAATCTATCTGAGCACCAAAAAGAGGGGCGTGTCAGAATCAATAAAGAAACCCTTAAATTGCTAAATGATGGTGGCCACCACATCATTCCGAAAACTGTAACGGGTGATGAAACGTACATACCGTTTTTTGGCGTTCCAAAGCCAAGTATGGGTCTTTGAAAATGATCCCACGCCGACAACGGTGAAAAGACAATGAGCAATATATATATAAAAAAATAATGTATGCCAATTTCTTCAGAAATAAGGCATTGGTCAAAACCATCAAGTTTAAAAGACAGAAGACAGTAACAGCAAACTGGTATACCACTATAAATGTCTTCCAGAAATTCTCCAAGAAGTGAATGTTAGGGTACTAATTCTTCACCAAGAGAGAAAATGCATCTTCCCATACAGCCGGATTAACAGTTGAGTTTTTTAAACAAAAACAAATTAAGTGATAGAACATCCATATTATTCTCCAGATCTCGCCATGTGTGTGACGTATATGGTTATTTTTTTAATCTAAAATAGAACTTACGTGGATGTCGTTTTCTTTCAGAAGAAGATATTGATGGGGCAATAAATGCATTTTTTCATAAATTCCAAGAAATGAATGGTTTGAGGCATTTAATCTGTGGAAAAAATTCGTCTACAAAAGTGCATTGATGCTGGAGGAGACTACTTTAAACACTTCAAAAATTTTGTAAGTATAGCTTTTAAAAACCTAGGTGTATCTTCAAAATTTCAGAATGACCCTCTTAAAAGGTGCAGTATGTTAAATTTATAGATAAAATAAAACTTTTAAGAGACGATTTAGTTTTAAATTTCATTACAAAGTTTTTCTTTTTAACTCTTTTATAATTGTATCAGAATTTATGACACAACTAGGTAGTATCAGCTTAATAATGGATTATTATCGAATGTATATCAAATCATCATACAAATACAATAAAATTTCCAACCTTAACTGTACATTAATTATATGCATTGCGAATAATATCAGAAACTAAATATTATTACTAAGAAACATTACTGCTATTAATTAAAAAGTAATACATTAAATTTTCAAGCAATATTAATATGTTGTACACGAACGATCAACTAAAAAAATTCCCAAAATATAAGCTAAATTCATACATAAATCTACAAATAATAAATTCCATGCAAGCATACAAAAAAATTATATTTCAAAGCAACATTGGTGAGGTCAAGCCATAAAGCAAAATGGTTAAGAAAAAAGTGATCTAGAATCAACAAGAAACTTCTTTCCCAGTCAAGTGTTTCATGACATTAATTACGTAAGTTGATAAAAATTAAATTTATCGGATTTTTTCCCCAATTAATAAAAAAATTGACTGATAAAAGCACATTCAAATTACCTTAGTTTCCAGTGTAGCTTCTAAGATTTGAATTTTCCTTTCATTCTGCGTAATAAATTTAAATATCAAATTAAGAAAAACACATAAGTAATTTGAGTTGCACATCAAGTCGCTTTTCAAATTGGAAATTTATTCTCTGTTATACAATATTTACGGCAAAATGTGCAATAGTTCTAAGTAATCATATCGTAACTTTTGGTAACATGAATTCGAAAAATTTTAAGAAATTAATGCTTGAAAAGCTATTCATTTCTCTGTAGGGATATCGAATATAAAGCATGAAACTTTTATTATTAATTATACAATAATTTAACTTCAACAAATACAATTATAGATGGTTAAAATCTACCAAAAAAAAACATTTTAGATAATTTACAAGGCAATCTTCTACGACATAAATTACTTTAAAACCAATCACACGCATGAAAAAATTACACTGTCACGTCACTTACCGTGGAATTAAATGTTATTATAAGCACGAAATAAACTTATTTAATATTGTTCATAATAATATTCAAATGATCATATATAATTTCGGTACTTACGTATTATAACGTTGACCAATTCGTCAAATGAAAAGACGTCACCAAGTCCCCCGACATGCAGCCAATAGTGGAATATTATTCCCACGCAAATAAAAACATAATTATCGTTATCGCGCATATGATGACAGCATTTAGCGAAATTGATCGTCTGTATAATACGTTAGTACCATAATTTCATAATGTAATTTAAACTAGCTAACATTTTTTGGGTACTTACCTATTATACTATCGACCAATTTCGTCGTATCAAAGGCAAATGAAGCAATATACAGCATTCTACCCGTTCCCGCGCCCGCTTTTCCGCTTACGCATACACTGGTGTGCAAAAATTAAGGACGAGACGGTTTTTTCAATATAACTTTGTACAAAAGCTTTCCAAATCAACACATTTAATAGCGTAAGATCCCCAATACGTGAGGACATGTGTAATGTAAGCAACACTTACTAAAAGAGAAATCAGAGGGATAAAAAGAAGCTTGATTGAAGAAGTAGCATGGAGCGCAATGCGACTGAAGGCCGAAACATCCCTCTGAGGGGTGTCCAGCAAGAAACATCCGGTCTTTAGTAGGGGATATGATCTCCCCTGACTGCTAGGCAGGTTTCACAGCGTCTGCCCATGCTGAAAATGAGGGTGTCAATGAGTTGTTGAGGCATTGCTGCCCATTCGTCTTGCAGCTCCAATCGAAGCTCCCGAATCGTTACTGGTGGTAAGGTACGAGCTGCCACGCGTCTGCCTAGAAAATCCCATACATGCTCGATGGGATTGAGATCCGGAGATCGTGCCGGCCAATCCATACGTTCAATATCCTCACTCTCTAAGAGCTGTTCGGCAGCTACTGTGCGATGACATGGTGCATTGTCGTCCATGAAAAGGAACTGCAGACCCATAGCGCCTCTAAAAAGACGCACATATGGAAGAAGAATCTCGTTACAATAACGGGTCCCGTTGACTGAACCTGCGTCGAAGATGTGAAGGTCTGTACGACTACCAAGCCTGATGCCTCCCCAAACGAGAACACCGCGACCTCTATACCTGTCCCTTTCAATGATGTTCGAGGGATGATTGCGGCTTCCCCGCTCTCTCCAGTTGAGTATGCGATGAAGAATCGCTACTCAAACTGAATCTGCTCTCATCTGTAAAGAGTACTCGTCCCCATTCATTATCTCTCCAATTCCGGTGTTCCCGGCACCACAGAGAACGCCTTTTCCGATGGGCAGGCGTTAAAGCTACACACCGTACAGGGCGTCGTGCAAACAGACCACCACCGTGCAGTCTTCTGGCCACGGTAAAACGCGATATCGGTCGTCCAGTCGCCTGTGTCGTGTGTCTAGCGATTTTTCCCGCTGTCTGCCGCCTGTTTCTTCTGGCCTGTAAGACAATGTACCGGTCATCTGCGGGTGTGGTTCCTCGTGAACGACCACTACTGAATCCCCGGATAGCTGTTCCTGTAGTTTGAAATTGTCTCCAAAGTCGTGAAACGATGCTGTGAGCAATTCCAAACTCTGCAGCCACACTTGTAACACTGCGGCCTTCCTTCAACTTCCCAATGATTCGACCTCGGGTAAAAGCATCCAGATGTCGTCTAACAGATTGATTATTCGCCTTTTCTCGCTGAGGCAGCAACTCGGTGTGATTTTAACTTCTATACGGCGTACAATCTCTTTGCCAGAAATACTGATCTTACACCGACAACATGCTTTATACTACTCAGACACTCCCCCATTGCGTCTACCTGCATATCTGCGCATGTGCTACCGTACATCACCTTACTTAATCTCCTGATTGGTCTTTCTGTCCGCTCTGCCTCTTCGTTCAACTGATATGCTAATTTTTCGACTTCGTCCTTAATTTTTGCACACCAGTGTATATTTAGGGCGCAAAAGATTTGAGGGTGCAAAAAGAGAAAAAAATTTAAAATTTCAGCGAACGTATCACCGCCTAACGAATCATGAGAGAAGCATTTCTGCCTGAAAGACTGAAATGCGATCTATTATGGAACAAGTAATATAATTTTTTTTAAAAAAATCAATTCCTGCTTCTTTAGAAAAACGTACTGGCTTCATCTGTTGCAGCCAGTTGTAATTTCGACAGAAATAACGCAGAATAAATTAAAAATTAAAATATAATTAATGAATTTTTTAATATTTGAAAAAACCGTATTATATATATATATATAACTTCAAGTGTCCTCCACTACAAGTTGAAAAAAATGTATTTGAACTTGAATGGATGAACAGAAAGTA